>LNAC01000288.1:1681317-1912787 GCA_002007465.1 Ailurus styani | reverse complement strand
TAAAAAAAAAAAAAAAAAAAAAAAAAAAAAAAAGTGGGGGGGTGGGAATTCAAAAATTTTAATATAAGGAAATGTCTTTAGAATGGAGTCAGGAGGCCAGCAGGGGGAGCTTTCACACTCTACCACTCCTCAGTAGCAAGCCCAACAGGAAGAAACAAAGGACCCACATTAGTATTCCAGCAGGAGGGAAGCTTTATTTCTCCACCCCCACCCCTGCCAACAGTCCAGCCAATATGAGGCCATCACAACTCAGCCAATGAAAAGCAACTACACTTCAAGTTCCCAGTTTACTCCAATTCTGTTCATTATAGCCTTCCCAATATCCCCCTTTCCTCTATAAAACAGGTTTCTCTCTTTTGTTCTCTGGACTTGCCTATGGTTTTGCCATAGTCTGCTTGTCCTAGATTGCAATTCTCTGCTATTCCTGAATAAACCCATTTTTGCTGATAAAGAACTGGCAGACTGACTGATTGAGGGCATGCACTTGCAGGAGGGAGGTGGTGGGGGAGGAGGAGAGGGAGTGAGAGAATCTTAAGCAGGCTGCACACCCAGTGCAGAGTCCCACGTAGGGCTCCATCTCAAAACCCTGAGATCATGACCTGAGCCAAAATCAGGAGTCCACACTTAACTGACTGAGCCACCCAGGTGCCCCTGGCAGTTTTACTTCCAAGGTTAACAAAGACAAATACTCTTCTGGAAAACCACCAAATGAAAAACTAAGCAAAAATACAATACTAAACTGCTTCAAAAACAATGAAATCAAGGAACCTTCATTCGGTTTTTGCTTTGTGGTCAGGCTATATTCAGAGACCAAACTACTTTAATTATTTCCCTTAAGAAACAAAAACATCACTTTCTCATGTCCTGTCACACTCTAAGTGTTCCTCTGAAGAAAGAACAAAAAGAAAAGGAACTTAAGTCAGGATAACAAAATTAAGAAAATAAAGATAGAAACTGATAAGCAAAATCCATTACAAAATGGAAGTATAATAAAACACAAAATCAAGAATTGATTAAGTAAAAACAAATTTTAAAAAATCCTTTAGTGAAGACCCAAGCCTCTATCCCCCACAAAATGATTAACAATTAGAGAGCTACATGTGAAGAAAAACAGTTCTGGGAGAGCTCTGAAATCCACTTAAGATATTTTAGCAACATAAAAAACCCTGAGAACTAAAAAAGAGAAAGAAGAGAACTTCATTTTATCTGCGTCATCCCATCCACCAAGGACATTGCTCAGAGCCAAGAGGAAACTTCCCAGCTAGAAAGAGTTCCCTGTACCAGGTAACAAGAATGGGATGAGTGACCAGCTTATCTAGCCTTTTGGGGCACTGCAAGAAGGTCCCATTTCAGTTTCGCTTTATACTGAGAAGCTGAGATGTATAGAGATGGCTAGGAACAAGGAAGAGAGGTGGGTCCTACCAAGAGCAGCCATGCAGTGGGAGTGATTGTGGTTCAGTGACCTGATCTACCAACTCAGCAGCTTTTGCCACAGAAGGAACCAATGGACAGCACTACTCCAGACTTCTTGTCAATTTTACCAGGTATGTTGCCCAACAGGTATTAGGTTTCCCTGATGCCAACTGTGTGAGTCCCTCCAGAGCCTGACAGCTCTGGACTCTGTGCAAGTGCAAGATCTGTGGCTGATCCCCTACTGCTAATTCATACCCTCAGGGCAACCTGTGCATTTAAATGCTGCCACCCTGACACTCATTACCAGTGTCTACTGCAGTGTATATACTGGAGATGGGTGTAGATAATGTAGCACAGGAGATCATACTAACAGCTAGGACCCCTGCAGCTGGGCTCCAGATCTGGATCTGGATCAGGCCGTATCCTCTGTCACTGGCCTGTATGATCATGCTCATCTGTAGCAAGCTCCTCCAGCTGCATACCTGTATGCCCCTACTCTAACCCCTGACACCAGCCTCCACTGCAGTGTATACCCTCACGAGGGGAGATTATATAGCCACAGGAGAGTATTCTAACAGCCAAGGTCCTTAAAGCTACCAATAAAGCTGTAGCTGGCTCCAGCCCTTGCTGCCTGTCTGGAGACCATCACTATATGTGCCTGCTACTACACAGACAGCTGTGGATGGCCCTTGGCAGTCACTGTGAAATACCCATAGTGTTCCAAAGAAGTACACAGTTGTTGGATCCTAATGCCCTGAACCAAAGAGACAGTATGCTCCCTGGACCCAGTGCTGCCACATGCCCAAGACAAGTTAAAAAGGAATTTTTCACCAGTAAACTATCGCTACAAGAAATGTTAAGGGGGCAGGGGTGGTGTATGCTTGGCTGGCTCAGTTGGTAAAGCATGCAACTCTTGATCTCGGGGTCATGAATTCGAGCCCCAAAGTGGATGTGGAGACTACTTTAAAAAAAAAATGTTAAAGAGAACTTTTTAAGTGGAAAGGAAAGAATGTAAGTAGGAGTAAGAAAAGGAGAATGCACAAAAGCAGTAAGACTAAATATATCTACATAAAGCAGGCAAAGGGATTTATAATAGTAGTAATGTATGACACCATATATCTTAAATGTAAGGATGGGAGAAGAATAAATGAATTAAGTCAGAGAAAGACAAATACCAAATGATTTCACTCATATGTAGAATTTAAGAAACAAAACAAATGAACAAAGGACAAAAGAGACAAAGCAAAACAAAGACTCTTAACTATAGAGAACAAATTGATGGTTTCCAGAGGAGAGATGGGTAGGGTGATGGGTGAAATAGGTGAGGGGGATTAAGAACGCACTTACCATGATTAGCACTGAGTAATGTACAGAATTACTGTGTCACTATATTTAAACCTGAAACTAATATAACACTGTATGTAATGATACTGGAATAAAAAAAAATGAAGGGATATTACTGAAATAAATACATAAATAATGGGTGGAAGCTCCCCAAATGTGGGGAAAGTTCTATACATCCAAGTTAGAGATAACAGGTCACCTAAAAATTTTAATACAAAAAGATCTTCTCTAAGCACATTTTAATAAAACCTCAAAAATAAAGAAAGAAGTCTAAAAACATCAAGAGAAAAATAATTGATCTCATACATGAGAATTCCATAAGGCTATCAGCAGATTTCAGCAGAAACTTTGTAAGCCACGAGAGAAAGGATGATATATTCTAAGTGCTAGAAGAAATAAACTGGAAACTAAGAACACTTTTTCTCCTTCAAAAATGAAGGTGAGATAAATACTTATCTTAAAAAAAAAAAGCTCAGAATATTTATCACCACTAAGCTGCCTTACAAGAAATACTGTAAATAGTTCTTAAAGCTGAAATGCAAGGTTGCTAATTATTAACATGAAGATATATGAAAACATACAAAATAGTGGTAAAGGTAAGCATATAATCAGAATCAGAATATCTAACACCATAATATGGTGGTGTGTCAAACTTAACTCTAGTATAAGGGTTAAAGGATAAATGTAATAAAAAAATAGCTACAGTGAAAACAATTTGTTAATGGATACACAATACATAAAGATATAATTTGGGACATCGAAAAACACAAAAGGGGCTGGAAAAAATTCCTTAGCAAATATCACTAAAGAAGAAAAAATAAAAATTTAAAAGGAGGCATTGACATCTAAAAAACTTAAATTATATAGAAAGTTCAATGTATATGTTTTAATACATTTAGTATATATATATTTTAATATTTAAACCTTTGATGAAATACAAGATTTTAGGGAAAAATATAAAGAATCAAAACTGACTAGCACTCAAGAATAAGTAGCTGAAAGCAAAATAAGTCAATCAGAAAAAGATAATTATCACATGATCTCACTGATATGAGGAATTTGAGAAACAAGACAGAGGATCACATGGGAAGGGAGGGAAAGATGAAACCAGAGAGGGAGACAAACCATAAGAGAATCTTAATCTCAGGAAACAAACTGAGGGTTGCTGGAGGGGAGGGAGGTGGGAGGGATGGGGTGGTTGGATGATGGACACTAGGGAGGGTATGTGCTATGCTGAGTGCTATGAATTGTGTAAGACTGATGAATGACAGACCTGTACCCCTGATAAAAATAATACATTATAAGTTAATTAAAAGAAAAAAAGAATAAGTAGCTGAAGCTGCAGTGTGTTAAGTTATTGGGTGCTTAGGTGTTTTAGATACCAACTCCATACATGGTGCTGTGTTAACTTGCCTTTTCTAATTTATTCTTCACCATAAATTAGAAATTGGAACTATTATTATACCATTTTACAAATGAAAAAATTGAGGTTCAAGGTAGATTAGGCAATTTGCCCACAGTCACATAGATAGTAAGCATGAATCTAAAAAGTCATCAAAAATTAACTCCTCTAGGATTCCAGGACCAGATGATTGTACTAGTATTTTCTTTTAACCTTTCTAATCCCCTGCCCCCAAATAAATAAACTTTCTAATCCCAGAGAAACCATTAAGTATTCTAGAACATTGAAAAATGGGAAGTTTCTGGAAAAAGAAAAGTCACTAAAAAGTTACGGGGGTGGGGAACTATAAAAAGAAATGGAAAACTACCTAATTCACTTTATTTAGCATAAACTAGATACCAAAATCTGCTAAAGATATCACACATTTAACAAACAAAAGCAAAACTAAACTGCAGACCACCATTTCCCAATCTGTTTTCCACATCAAAGCTATTGCTATTGAAATTTACCAAATTTATTTTTCTGATAACCCTTGAAAAATCTAGAAATAAAGCTTGCTTCTTCAACATAATAAGGATTATCTATCTTAAGCCAATAGTGAATATAATCCTTAATATAAATTTTAGAGACATTTGCACTGAAATCAGAAACAAAACATTCACGCCCACTCTCATCACTATACCACTGGGTGTGAAAATCGAACTAAAATAAACAGAACATGAAATAAGCAGGAAATAAAATCAATAGAAAAAAGACAAAATATCTGCAAATTTTTGCATGAAAAACCCAAGACTCAAAATACTACTCCAGAAATAATTAAACATATTTGCAGAGGGCACCTGGGTGGCTCAGCGGGTTAAAGCCTCTGCCTTCAGCTCAGGTCATGATCCCAGGGTCCTGGGATCAAGGCCCGCATTGGGCTCTCTGCTCAGCAGGGAGCCTGCTTCCTCCTCTCTCCTCTCTCTCTGCCTGCCTGTCTGCCTACTTGTAATCTTTCTCTCTGTGTCAAATGAATAAATAAAATCTTTAAAAAAAAAAAAGAGGCAGGTACAAAGGTTGTGTAGAGAATCATACCTGATAACTTGAATAAAAAGAGAGATACAACATTTTTGGATGAAAATATGAAATACTGAAAGCATCATTTTTTTTTACCAAATTCAAGAACTAAAACAGAATTTCAATCATTAAAAAAAAGAATTTCAATCATTTTGACTAAAATTACATTATAGTTGTTGAACACGTGCAAAGTGATTTAATCTACCTGGGGAAAAAATGAAAAGAAAAACAAACAGAAAGGAACTACTTAAGAAAATTTTGGGAAAAAAAATACAGGATATACCACCAGATAGAACATTATCATAGAAAAGTGTATAATTAAATCACAATAATTAAATCTTTACAATACTGTCACAAAAACAGGCTAATAATAGAACAGAATAGTTAGCTAGAAACAAACTGGGAAATTCAAGAATTAAACCCGAGATTTAAAAAAAGTGTCACTTAAAAATCTCATCTCATATGATGCATCAAAATAATTAGGGATGGATTAAATAGTTATGTGAAAAAAGAAAGACCACAAACCAGAAGGAAATACAAGTATATATCTGACTTCTGGATGAAATTATATCAATAAAATAATAGAGCACAAAAGAAAAGAAAGTTGGACTAGTTAAGCCTAACAAAATTGTGCACATCAAAAACCATAATAAGCACAGTTAAAAATCAAACTAGAGGGATGCCTGGGTGACTCAGTCGTTAAGCATCTGCCTTGGGCTCTGGTCATGATCTCAGGGTCCTGGGATCTAGCCCTGCATAGGGTTCCCTGCTTGGTGGGAAGCCTGCTTCTCCCTCTCCAACTCCCCCTGCTTGTGTTCCCTCTCTTGCTGTGTCTCTATCAAACAAAAAAAAATCTTTAAAAAAACAAACAAACTACAAATGTGGAAAATCCACCATAACTACAACTAAACAATGGTTAGCATCTGTACCACCAAAGAAACTTGTAGAAATAAGGAAAAGAAAATAGTTCAATAGAAAAATTTGCAAAGACTATTGACAATTTACATAAAAGTAAATATAAAACTCTGATAAATATAAGAAAAAAAATCATACCAGGAAATCAAAGAAAACTGAAATAAGGTATTTTTTGCTGAATTAGAAAATATTGTATGCAACTGATGAATCACTAAAATCTAGCTGATACTGATAATACACTACTTAAATTTAAATTAAAATTAAAAAAATATTTAAAAGCTCAGGAATAATTAATACTGAGACGGTACAAAGGGACAGAAATCTTCAGAAACTGCTGATATAGACTGGTATGCTGTTTTTGGAAAGTAACTGGGCACTGTATATCAAGATTTTCAACATGTTCATAACCATTAAACAGGTATTCCACTTCTAGAAATAATCAGAAATGTATAAAGAGTGATACCTCAATATAACAGTCAAAATGTTATAAAATCCAAATGTACAGAAATAACCTAACTGCTCAACAGAAAGGAAATGGCTGAGTAAAATCAAAGTACATCTAAATGATTAAATATTGTACAGCAATATAACACAAAATTTTAATAAAGTACAAAAATACAACATAACGCTAAATAGGGAAAAAGATAAAAACCGGGGAAAATACTATAAAATGTTACTATTATTTCTTGGTAACTGAGTTATTCTTATGCTTTTCTTCAATTCCAAAAATTTTCTATAATAAAAATATATTGGTTATTTTTAGGGGGGAAACTTTTAAAATTTAGGTTTATCTACTTAGGAAGTCAGACGTAATCCATCACATGTGAAACTGGGTGACCAGGTTAAAATTTAACAAGAACAGTTTTACAGTATATTTATCACATGGAAAACAAAAATCTGAATATTAAGAAATCTTAGCTTTAAGTATAGGAGATGTTGGTATAGTAGGGCCATCTTCCTACTGTAAGTCGCTTAAAAAAATCACTTAGGGGCTGAAGTAATGCAGCCTATTATTTCTGCAATTTCAGTATACATAGTCAGCACAGCTTATCATCATGGTGCCTGGCAGTCTGGTGCATTAAATGCATTTTTTTCTAATATTACATTAAGTAACAAATACAGCCTAAATTATCATAATAATGGTAACATTCTGACAGCAGTTTTAATCTACACTATGGTATGTTATCCCCAGAGAATTAATTATTAGAATAGCATCTAGATCTTCCCTCATTTAGGATGGGGTTATGTCTGAATAAACCTACTGTAAATTGAAAATATCCTAGTTGAAAATGCATTTAGTATGCCTAACCTACTTAACATCATAGCTTAGCCTCGTCTACCTTAAATAAACTGAGAACACATACATTAGGCTTATACAAAATACTGAATATATCACGTAATTTATTGAATACTATACTGACAGTGAAAAACAAAATGGTTTGAAGTATACTGGCTGTTTACCCTCATGGTCACATTGCTGCCTGGGAGTGTACGAGAGAGAATTGTACAGGAGGATATCACTAGGCAAGGGAAAAAGATCAAAAGTCAAAATCTGAAGTATAGTTTCTACTAAATGCATATCACTTTTCCACCATCTTAAAGTAAAAAAATCCCAAGTAAAACCAAAATAAGTTGGGGACTGTCAGTATAAAGCTGGCCAAAACCTGCATTATTCTATCTTATGAAAAAATATGATCTTTTCATTAAAGTACAGTTTTTTTTGTTTGTTTGTTTTTAAAGATTTTATTTATTCATTTGACACAGAGAGAGAGATTACAAGTAGGCAGAGAGGCAGGCAGAGAGAGAGGAGAGAGGAGGAAGCAGGCTCCCTGCTGAGCAGAGAGCCCAATGTGGGCCTCGATCCTAGGACCCTGGGATCTTGACCTGAGCCGAAGGCAGCAGCTTTAACCCACTGAGCCACCCAGGCGCCCTAAAGTACAGTTTTAATAGTAAATAATTTCACTATAGAAGTAACCACAGGGTAGTCATCTTACACACCAATTCAAAGCATTAATGTTTTTGGAGAAAAACTGCTAACTCATGTACTTTTTTCCACCTGAAGATTTATTTAAACATTTAAGAAACACTAATTTGTGGAGCTGGGAGTGACTTCCTTTTACTGTGTAAATGCTCCCAAGACAATAACTAATTTGAACATGTAAGCTAATTATATAAATCAGGTAACATCACTACCACGATCTTGTTTAATTGATAAAACTGTTGTTTCTTGAATACTGGCTTTACTTATTTTTTAAAAAATTCTATTTATTTATGAGAAAGAGAGAGAGCGAGGGCAGGAGTGGGAGGAGGGGCACAGGGAGAGGGAAAGGCAGACTGCCTGCTAATAAGCAGGGAGCCTTATGCCAGGTTTGGGGCCTGATCCCAGGACGCTGGGATCGTGACTGGAGTTGAAGGCAGACACTTAACCAGGTACCCTTGAATACTGACTTTAAAACTTTGGTGAAGTGTCATAAACCATTTTTAAGACAGTAACAAAATAAAAACTTTTTTTCTTGTTTTTAGACACATCCTATGAAGCCTTTAGTGAATATGCAGATATTTGTTTGTCCAACAGAATAATCATGGTTGAGTGTGAGAATGTGCACGTGTACATGGTATGAGTTAGTGTGTGAATGTGTGGTCAAAAGGAATGTTGTATTTGGGTAGGAATTAGAAAGATCATTAGAGTTGCACTAAGTAACATATGGAATTGCTGAATCACTATATTATACACCTGAAACAAATATAACACTGTATGTTAACTATACTGCAATTAAAATAAATAAATAAATAGCATCTGTCCCCCCCACAAAAAAAAACCTCATTAACTTACTTTTCAAAATAACCACTAGTTTACAGTCTCAAATATTTAAAAATACTGAATTGGAAGAGATACAATCACTCCAGAAATAAAAGAAATGAGCCACACCTTTAATGAGCACCTTATCCTTGAAATTAGTTATTGCAATGTATGGAAGTACTGAGATGGAAAATACAATTTGTAATGACAGTGGGATTAAGTTTCAGGTACTTACTGAGATTCAACTTGTTGTTTAATTTCTTGCCATTCTCCATATGGGTTTGATTTTTTATGAGCTTTGGATTTTTCTTCCTTTGGACCTGATGAATTCTGCTCTTGGATATTTTTTTCTTTTTGTGTTACTGGTTCAGTTCCTTTATCACTATTTTTATTTTTTTCCTGAAATGTCAAAGTCAAGAAATAACATACTTCAAGCAAAACTACAGGAACACAATTTCTTTAACATAATCTTATTGATTTATAAATAATAATATGCTATTTTTAATTTGCACGTAACACAAAAAATATACATAAAAGAATTTTAATGCTTGATTAGATTTATTATGTCAAATGTTAAGGTACCACAGGTCAAGGCTGGTTTTTAAAATAATCTAATATGATTCTATTAATATTCTACAATTTTTAAAAAATTTTGTTTATTTATTTGACAGAGACAGAGAGCGCAAGCGGGGGGGGGCAGCAGGCAGAGGGAGAGGAAGAAGCAGGCTTCCTGCTGAGCAGGTAGACCAATGCAGGGCTTGATCCTAGGACCCTGGGATCCTGACCTGAGCCAAAGGCAGACACTTAACTGACTGAGCCACCCAGATACCCCAGTCTTCTAAAATTGAAGACATATACTGGCCTTTTTTATCCTCTCTTCCCCTCTTTTCTGCTTTCTCTCCTTAATTATATATCCAATAGTGATCTTCCCTTATACTGTGCCTTTTCTGAATTTAATGCCATGTCATTAGACCCTACTACACTATCTACTTAAAGAACGTCCATAATCTACCAGTCTTAACTGAAATCTGTCTTCACATTGAGGTAACTGCCAAAGCCTCAATGGAATATATAACTGGTAACTATGTGAAATGAGAAAAAGACAACCTTGGTGTAGAAGTAGGTCCAATGGGAGCCCTTGGCTAGGGCTAGTATTTTTATGCCACCACTTCACTTGGGAAAAAAAAGCTCTATGATCCAGTTAAGCAGGTGGACCATACACTAGATTTCACTCTCTGCAAAATGCACAGCCATGGTGGCAGTCCTAAGACACTGTTCTATAATTCTCTGAATGGGTATTAACTCATTCCCTCATACAAGTAGGAGGCAGTATCTACTTTCTCTTAGCATTCTTGACAATTTCTAGGCTGTGACTTTTTTTTTAAAAATAGAAGATTTTTATTGAGATCACAATATACACTTTGATTCTAATACAGTGTAATGAATGCCTCCTCCTGAGGTTCAAACCACCTTCCACACAGTTCTCTCCTGTGCTTCCTTACACAATAATGACTTTTGGCCACTACTCCATATTCACTGATGACTTTAACCATGTTCTTTCTATTCAAGCTCATCATCCTAGACCTTAAAAATTCCCTAGCCTGTTCTGTGGGCTTCACAATCAATGACTTTGCCCTTCAACTATATTTCAGCCATTTAATATTATATAAGAGATTTTCCCTCATATTAGCACATAGGTAGTATTTAAATATTAAATCCTTCCATCAATGTACCTTTTATGAACTATGTCATCACTCAAAAATCCCCTACCTGGGGGCACCTGGGTGGCTCAGTGGGTTAAGCCTCTGCTTTCGGCTCAGGTCATGGATCGAGGCCAGCATCGGGCTCTCTGCTCAGCAGGGAGCCTGCTTCCTCCTCTCTCTCTGCCTGCCTCTCTGCCTACTTGTGATCTCTCTCTGTCAAATAAATAAATAAATAAAATCTTTAAAAAAAAAAATGCCCTGTGAAATTTAAAACTCCAAAAGTGCCCCTACATTTAACCACAGTAAGTTTTTCTTTTGGCTTTCTGGCTTCCTTACTTCTTTTTTTTGGGGGGGGGTGGTGCTTCCTTACTTCCAATATACCTCCTGTCCAACCTTGTTACCATCTGTAATGTCTTAACTTCTTATGTTCTGACTTTGCTGACCTCATCTAAATTTTACATCAATACAGAGCTTCACATCCACAGGGAATCATTTTCTTTCCTTCTTTTTTTTTTTTAATTTACTTGACAGAGAGAGAGAGAGATCACAAGTAGGCAGAGAGGCAGGCAGAGAGAGGAGGAAGTAGGCTCCCTACTAAGCAGGGAGCCTGATGCGGGCCTCGATCCCAGGACCCTGGGATCATGACCTGAGCCAAAGGCAGAGGCTTTAACCCACTGAGCCACCCAGGCGCCCTCATTTTATTTTTTTAATTTAATTTTATTTTTAAGATTTTATTTATTTATATGTCAGAGAGAGAGAGCACAAGCAGCCAGAGTGCCAGGCAGAGAGAGAAGCAGGCTCCCTGCAGAGCGAGGAATGCGATACGTAACTTGATCCAGGACCCTGAGCCCAAGGCAGCTGCTCAACCAACTGAGTCACCCAGGCATCCCTATTTTTTTATTTTTGATCTTTTTTTTATCAACATGGTAAGTATACTCTTTAATTTTTATAACCTATTTCACCCATCCCCGCCCCCCACCTTCCCTCTGGTAACCATCGGCTTATTCTCTGTAGTTAAAGGTCTGTTTCTTGGTTTAAATAGTAAAGGTCTGTTTCTTGTTTTATCTTTTCCTCTCTCTTTTTTCCCTTTTGCTTGTTTAGTTTCTAAAATTCCACACAAGTGAGATCATATGATATTTTTCTTTCTCTGACTTATTTCACTTAGCATTATACTCCTCTCTAGCTCCATCCATCTCATTGCAAATGGCAAGATTTCATTCCTTTTTTACGGCTGAGTAACATTCCACTGTATATATATACACACCACATCTTTATCTAATCATCTATCAGTGAGCATTTGGGCTGCCTCCATAGTTTGGCTATTGTAAACAATGCTGCAATAAACATAGAGGTACTGGTATCCCTCTTACTGTTTTTGTGTTTTGGGGGTAAATACCCAGTAGTGCTGGATCCTAGGGTGGTTCTATTTTTAACTTGTGAGGAACCTCCACACTGTTTTCCACAGTGGCTACACCAGTTTGTATTCCCACCAACAGTGCATGAGAGGGTTCCTTTTTCTCCACTTCCTTGCCAACACCTGTTGTTTCTTGTTTTAGATTTTAGCCATTGTGACAGGTATTAGGTGATTATTTCCTTGTAGTTTTGATTTGCACTTTCCTGATGATCAGTGATGTTGAGCACAGATGTTACGTCCTTCGTTAAAGAGCTCCACGTCCACATGCAATCACTTTATAATTTTTTTTTTTTGCTAGCACCCTTAAATATCTTTGTCCCTGTTTGTCTCTTGTGTGGGACCCAAAAACCTCCAACACAGACCTATCCAATCATTGGTCTGTCAAGTGTTACATGGGGGAAAAAAAAACACACAACCAGACTTCAAGTTATATTACAAAGCTGTAGTAATCAAAACAGTTTGGTACTGGCATAAAAAATAGGCACACAGATCCATGGAACAGAACAGAAAATCCAGAAATGAACCCACAATTTTATGGTCAATTAATATTTGACAAAGCAGGAAAGAATATACAACAGGAAAAAGACCATCCTCAACAAATGGTATTAGGAAAACTGCTCAGGTACACGCAAAAGAGTGAAATTGGACCACTTTCTTATACCAAATACACAAATAAATTCAAAAGGGATTAAAGACATAAATGTGAGATCTGAAACCATAAATCCTCTAAGAAAACACAGGTAGTAAGGTCTCTAATATTGGCTATAGCAACATTTTTCTACATGTCTCCTGAGAGAAGAAAAATAAAAGCAAAAATAAACTACTGGGACTACATCAAAATAAAAAGCTTCTGTATGGCAAAGGAAACAATTAACAAAACTAAAAGGCAACCTATTGAATGGGAGAAGAGACTTTGCAAATGACATAGCCAATAAAGGCTTAGTATCTAAAATATATAAAGAACTTATGCAAACCAACACCCAAACAACAAAGAATCCAATTAAAAATGGGCAGAAGACATGAAGAGAAATTTCTCCAAAGACAAAGAGATGGCCAACACATGAAAAAATGCTCAGCATCACTAATCATCAAGGAAATGCAAATCAAAACTATAGGAAATAATGTTTATTGCAGCATTATTTATAATAGCCAAACTATGAAAGCCAAACCTCTATGTTTATTGCAGCATTATTTACAACTAACTATGGAAGTAGCCCAAGTGCTTATCGACAGATGAATAAGATGTGATATATACATACACACACACACACACACACACACACACACATCTTCTACATATAAATAAGATTATTATTCGGCTATAAAAAAAGGAATGAAAGCTTGCCATCTGCAATGACATGAATGGAGCTAGAGTATGTTAAGTGAAGTAAGTCAGAGAAAGATAAATACCATATGATCTCACTTGTGTGGAATTTAAGAAACAAACAAGCAAAGGGAAAAAAAAGAGAGAGGAAGAGATAAACCAAGAAACAGACCCTTAACTATAGAGAACAAACTGATGGTTACCAGAGGGTAGGTGAGTGGGGGAAGGGGTGAAATAGGTGATGGGGATTAAGAAGTGCCTGTCTGTGTTAAGCATTGGGTGATGTACGGAATTGCTGAGTCACTACACTATATACCTGAAACTAGTATTAAACTGTATGTTAAGTGTACTGGAATTAAAAAAAAGAAATCACACAACCATACACACTGGTAAGACTTCAAAATTTATGATATCCAGTGTCAGCAGAGACTTTAACACTGCTTAATAATGTGTCTCCAGGTATTTCTTTCCCAGTCCTCAGTAGTTATTAAAAAGAAATACTCAGCTACAAACGGCTGAGTAAATAATGGTGTATTCATACCACAGAAGACTATTCATCCATTATTTTGGTGGATGAAAACTTACTGATGTCTTTATGACAGATTAAATTGCAAAGAAATTAAGACCTTATTATAGTATGACTCCATGTTTTATTTTATTTTGAAGATTTTATTTATTTATTTGAGAGAGAGCATGCGCACGAGTGAGGGTTGGGGCAGAGGGAGAGAAGAAGCAGGATCCCGGTGAGCAGGAAGCCTGATGCAGGGCTTGATCCCAAGACCCTGGGATCATGACCTGAGCCAAAGGCAGATGCCCAACCGACTTAGCCACCTAGGTGCCCCCAGTATGACTCCATATTTTAAAATAATATATGAGAGTCAGAATTTAAAAAAAACTATATAGACCAAGAAAACACCAAGATGTTATAGTGATTTCTCTAGGAAGTAGCAGGGTTATAAGTAGTTTGTCCTTGTTTATCTGTATTTTGTAATATTTTATTTGCTTGAAATTAATAATATCTGTCCAGGTTAGATACGGGGTATATACACTGTGAGATAGGGGTGCCCAGTTGGCTTAGATGGTGGAGCATGTGACTCTTGATCTCAGGGTTGTGAGTCCCAGTCCCATGCTGGTTGTACTTAAAAAAAAAAAAAAAAAAGATTTTACTTAAAAATAAAATCTCAAAAAAGAAAATAAAAAAAGAAGAACAACAAAGAAATATAAACATCATGAGATAGCTACTATAACAGCTTTGCTGCTGCTCCTCTACAAATTGGATACATCCCTCGGCCTGATTTCCACCAAGAATTATGAGATAGGCAGAAAAATTCCAGGCAATGACAAGATCCTAGATGTGGCCTGGAAGTACCCTCTCTCCAGTATCCTTGGATTTCCTTCACTACTCAGGACAGTAATGTCATCTATGGATCAATGCCATGTGTCTTTTTTGCTTTGCCACCTGGGCCCCTGAGTGTTCCTGGAAAGATCACAAAGCAGGACTAGCAATACTATAGATATGTTTAATTTTACTTTTCTGCCATAGCTGGGGATTCAGCAGCATCTGACAATCTTTTTACTTGGTTCATTTCCTCTCCCATCCCAGTTAGATGACTGTTTCAATTCATTAATGTTGTCGAGCTACTGAAAGCTCCTCACTTTCAGGAAGCAATCTTGATTTCTTTATAAATGAGTAAATTGAGGCTAAAAGGGCATGACTCTTTCAATTTCCTCCCTGATACCAACTCATCCATAGTTGTACCTTCTTACAGAAAAGGAAAACCTTACCTTCTTACTGAAAAAGAGTTTATTCCTCTTTCAAGACCAACCTATCCATCTACCCTTGCTGGTATTCCCACTCCACCTCCTTCGGAGTCCCTCTAAATGAAAACATCACTACCACAAATCTCTCATGATTAAGAGTCAATGTGCGGCCATCATCCTGACAATCAATTTCTAGTTTTTATCTCATATCCAAACCACATATATACTGTGAGCCACTTTTCATTCCTCTACAATTGGAGTTCTTTCTTAAGATTTTCTATTTATTCACTTGAGAGAGAGAGAGACTGAGACAGAGACAGCGTAAGTAGGGGGAGGGGGAGAGGGGAAAAGCAGACTCCCCGCTAAGCAGGGAGCCTGACATGGGGGTCAATCCCAGACCCCAGGATCATGACCTAAGCTGAAGGCAGATGCTTAACTGACTGATACACCCAAGTGCCCCTTTATTTATTTTTTTAAGTTTTTATTCAAATTCCAGTTAGTTAACATGCAGTCTAATATTAGTTTCAGATGTACAATATAATCTGAGTTCTGCCACCCCAAGCCCTGGTGAAACTACTAGAAGAGCTTCATTTTTATTGTTCTAGAACTAATTAATACTTGACACACTCTATTCCTTTAGCTTCTTGGATCTTAAATTCTTCTGCTTCTCTGCATACCTTTCTAGCCACTCTTTTCATTATAGACTCCTCTTTCCCTGCCTGTCACTTTAATGTTGCCCAAAGTCATTTTCCTATGTTATCTCACCCATTCTGAGATCTAAATTATTACCAGTATACTGATGATACTCAAATTAGTATCTCTAGCCTAGATATACTCAGACTTGTACATTTAGACAGCTCTCTAGACGTTCCTAGGGTATCTCAAACTTAAGAGGTCTAAAAATGAACTCACTGTCTTGCCACCAGGTAGATAATAAAAGTGGTACAACCATTTATCCATTTGCTAAAAATGTATGTCTTGGCTTTATTTCTATCTTCTGCAAAGAAAACTAAGTCTGTTGAGCTTTAAATAAATTGGTAAAGTTCTGTAAAGAATAAATCAAGAACCTACCTTAAACTTTATTTTTGGCTTTTGTGTTTTGGTAGAGGACTCTCCTTTTTCTGCTTCCTTTTCCCCATCAGAATCACTATGAGAATCTGATGATTTAGACCCTTCTAGGGTACGAAGTGACTTTTCATTGACCTTACTAGAAAGCAGATCGCCAGAGTGTGGAATGAAATCATCAGGTTTTTCCCATCTGGATTCTATTCAACACATTTTAATAGTCATGTTATTTAGTTACCAATTCTATTCCAAAGTAATTCCCAATATAACACTCCCTGTCACTTACAAATGTATTACTTTTTAAACATTTTTTCACATTATTAAACAACAGCACTACATCTATTTTACACTATCACTTGATTAAGAAGATAATAAACAGGAGTTCCCAAAGGGCTTGCGCTTTTATCTTTTGAGAGTTTATTTCAATCTGGATTCCAGATGTATAAACTATAGCCCCAATGGAAAGAGACCTAAGAATTGGGCAATATCTTTGAAGGACTGTCACACTTTATCTGATACCAGTATCAGGAAACATGTGCTAATGAGTACACATCAGAATTCCTGGAATTTATTTATCACAAAGATTTCCTGGGGTCCTCAGAGAGTGAAATCGTACTCTGATGACCTCAATGAATATAATTCATCATTTTTATACTAGGAAAAAAATAATCTCCATTGAACTCTACTGCCATCCAGTGGTTTACTGGGCTTTTAGGAAAATGACAGCATTTCTAAATATCTTACAGTCTCTATTTTTAGTGTAATGAAAGGGAAAGGAATGGTAATATTTACTTTCCAACTGAGACAGTTTTAAGAGTAAAAGGGGCTGTATCAATAATTACACTTATCAAAAAAAAATAATTACACTTGTCTACACATAAACTGAAACTGTTTGAGGGCCAATCAGTTTGTATGGCCTCTTATTAAAAAAGGGTGCTTTCCAGGGCACCTGGCTGGCTCAGTCAATGGAGCATGAGACTCTTGATCTCAGAGTTGTTAAGTTTGAGCCCCACACTGGATGTAGTGATCACTTAAAAATAAAATCTTTAAAAAAAAAAAAAAAAGGTGCTTCCCAACATTAAAAAAACATTATTTCTTTATCTACATTTCACACGAGTAACAAACTTTCAGGAAATAATTTAAGCACTTTCTATGTATTAGGTACTGTTCTGGGAACTTTATAGATACCTGACCTTCATGACCTGAGAGTGAACATGATGATCTCAGTTTTACATAAGAGCAACTAGAGGTTCAGTGACTTGCCCACAATCATATAGCTGGAAAGGGAAGAAGCTATGCATTGAGCCCAGAACCAGCTCTCCACCTATATCACTATATTATTTTATCTTTAGAAAGATTCAGTACCTCAATTTTACTGAGCTAGAACCATTACTATTGTTGGGCAGACTAGGCATCTACTTGGAGGCTACAAGGGCCTTTTCCTCCTAAAAGATTTAATGCTATGTGTTTGGATAGTAGAAATTTAATAATTAAATAAAGCCTCTCAAAATTATATTGACACTATACATATTTTGGTAAATTTAATTGTAGGAGAAACTACAATTACTTGCTGACCCATTTTAAAAAATTAAATTAGAAAAATGTTAACTTGAAAAAGATAATCAAGTGGCAATATCAAGTTATGCATGTTTTATAAATACTTACATATAATGAAAACATTATTAAATTAGTAAAAGTGAAAATTTGACCATCCCAGCCACTGCTAAAATAACTTCAGTTTTGTTTTTTAGAAAAGGAAAAGGCAAGTTGAATTAGGTGATTTCTAAAGTACCTTTCAAGGTAATGTTTATATTTCTACAATAATCATGATAAAAGTCAATAATGATAAAGTAAAAATGATTTTTAAAATTTGTCAATGAAGTATCAATTGAGAATAATGAGCAACACAGTATATTATATATGAAAATCTTCCTGCTTTTCTATTGTATTGTTTTTAAATTACAAAAGTAATATACACATACTATGGATATATGTAGATCACAACACTAAAATTCCCAAGTTCCCTTCATCAGCAGGCTAATAAGCAGTTACAGGTACAATTTTATATAGTTAGGATAATCAGAGGTAGTACTTACCTCCGGTTTCTATATTATAATAGTACGTATAACCATCTTCACTTACTCCTTCTACCCAAACAGTCTTCCCTGCTGTCTAATGGGAGGAAAAAACCAGCATAAACTGAAGATAATGATGTAGTTATACTATATTAAATAACTAAGGCAGAGAGTCAGCTACCTTCCCTTTCCTCTTAACGCGTGGAAGTTAGAGGGGCAGTATTGACTATGGCCAGGAAGCTTGGTTTGTGTTAATCATGAGCTAACTTTCAGAGAGAGGACGTCGCACCTCTGAAAGACAGGAACGATTCTTTGCAGATGGACAGGGACATCTGAATGCAAAGGACTATAAATCAAAGGATAATATTTGCCCTGCATGGAGTTTTTAGGTAGATATCGCTTTTTCACCTCCACCCAGCCTTCTCACAAAAGAATTATAGGAAGAAAAGAACAAAGTGTGTATAGGGGGGACTTATTTGGAAGTAAATTTGGTTAACAGAACTCTTTTATAAAAACCCCAGAAACCAATCAGTTTAAATAAAAGACACTATCAATGTCCTTTAGTTACCTTTTTTAAGTTTCCTTGAAATCCTTCTGGCCTCTCCCATTGGGATGCTTAAAGGAAAATATACTTCATTAATAAAATTTTTTCACTTCAAAAGAAAAACTTCTCCAAAAAATTTGGCAAAAATTTATAGGACAGTCAATGTGTACAAAACACTATAGGCCTATAGTTAAACATATAATTGAAAAATAAAAAGAAACAATATACATCCCGATACTATTGCACAGAACCTATGTGAATGATATTTAAGCAAGAAGAACAGAATGAAGGATTAGAAGTTACTGGGACTTCCACAAGAATTATGAGATGCAGGTAAGACTTCACAGAATTCAGGCTTGAAGTTTGTTTGTTTAAAGATTTATTTATTTATTGAAAGAGACAGAGAGCACACAAGCGACTGTCCATGCCCCTGTGTGCCTGGGAGGCAGCATAGAGGGAGAGAACCCTAAGCAGGCTTCCTGGGGGATCATGGAGCCTGACGTGGGGACTGATGCCACAACCCATGAGATGATGACCTGAGCCAAAACCAAGAGTTGGACGCTCAACTGACTCAGCCACCCAGGTGCCCCCAGGCTTGAAAAGTTTTTTAAAGTTTATTATTATTATTTTCTTAGTAATCTCTACACCCAACACAGGGCTCAAACTCATGACCCCAAAATTAAGAGTCACATGCTTTTCCAATGGAGCCAGCCAGGTGCCCCAGACTTGGTAAGTCTTGAAGGAATGAGATGGCTGTCTGACATCCTGGGGAGGGGACACTGAGAGACAGAATGAATGACTTAAGAGGAACAAGATGAAAGATGCAGGAATTAAAAACAAGTACAGCTGACCTTTGAACAACATGGGTTTGAACTGTGTAGCTCCACTTATAAGCAGATTTTTTTCATAAACATACTGGAAATTTTTTGAGAGATTTGTGACAGTTTAAAAAAAATACAGATGAACCATGTAGTCTAGAAATACCGAAAAAATTAAGAAAAACATATTACTATAAAAATACAGTATGTAATACATGTAACACACAAAATGTGTGTGTCAACTGTTTATGTCACCTGTAAGGCTTCCAGTCAATAGTAGGCTATTAGTAGTTAAGTTTTTCGGGAGTCAAAAGTTATAAAATACCATATGATCCAGTAATTCCACTATGGGCATATACTCAAAGAAAATGAAAACACTAATTTGAAAAGATAAATGCACTTCTATGTTTATTGCAGCATTATTTATATATTATAATAATGTCTATCATTATATATAGACGGGATACAGAAGCAACCTAAGTGCTCATTGATAGGTGAGTGGATAAAAATATGAGATACATATCTCTCTCCCTCTTCCACACACACAAATATTAGCCATAAAAAAGAAAATCTTGTCATTTGATATCATGGATGAACCTAAAGGATACTATGCTAAGTGATATAGATCAAACAGAGAAAGACAAATACCATATGACTTCACTTACATGTATAGTCTAAAAAACAAAACAAATAAAACCAGACTCTTAAATATTGAGAACTGGTGGCTATCAGAGGGTGATGGATGGGGGAAACGTGAGACATATGAGGGGATGAACAGGCTCAAACTTCTGGTTATAAAATAAATAAGTCATGGAGATGAAGAAAAGGACAGCAGAGGGAATACAGTCAATAAAACTGCAATAGCAGTGTATGGTGACTGCAATTGTGGTGAGCATGTGGTGAGCATGTATGGAATTGTCAAATCACTGTGTTGTATACCTGAAACTAATATAAGACAGTATGGCAACTATACTTTAAAGAAAGTTACAAGCAGATTTTCAACCACATGGGATAGGGAGGGGTCAGAGCCCCTAACACCTGTGTTGTTCAAGGGTTTGCTGAGAGCAAGAGTATACACAGTAGGATGGTGAGCAAAGGAAGCAAGCAATAGGAATTGGAAAAAACACATAAATAATAGTTTTTAAAAATCTTTTTTAAAAAGATTTTATTCACTCATTAATTTTAGAAAGAGGGAGGAAGGGGCACCTGGGTGGCTCAGTCAGTTAAGCGTCTGTATTTGGCTCAGGTCATGGTCTCAGGGTCCTGGGACTGAGCCCCACATTGGGCTCCCTGCTCAGCAGGGAGTCTGCTTCTCCCTCTGCCTGCTGCACCCCTCATGGCTTGTGCTCTCTTTCTCTTACTTATTCTTTTTCTCTCAAATAAATAAAATCTTACGAAAAAGAAAGAGTAAGGAAAAGAGAGAGTGGGGGGGTGGCGCAGAGGTAGCAAAAGAGAGAGAGAGAGAGAGAGAGAGAGAGAGAATCTCAAGCTGACTCCACACTGAGCCAGGAGCCCAATGTGGGGCTTGATCCCACAACCCTGACATCATGACCTGAGCTGAAATCAAGAGTCAGGTGCTTAATCAACTAAGCCACCCAGGTGCCCCATTAATAGTTGCTATGTAAATTTGAGAAAGATTTATGATCCTTACCATGTATACAATCATTTATGGTTCACTGCTCAACTGTCTAACACGCACTTCTCTTAAGGCTCAGTGGAAACTGTGAGTGATTACTATTATTGCTATGTAGTCCCAAACTGTGATTCTAAAAATCATAATTATGGGTGCCTGGGTGGTTCAGTGGGTTAAAGCCTCTGCCTTCGGCTCAGGTCATGATCTCAAAGTCCTGGGATCGAGCCCCGCATCGGGCTCTCTGCTCAGCAGGGAGCCTGCTTCCTCCTCTCTCTCCCTCTGCCTGCCTTTCTGCCTACTTGTAATCTCTCTGTCAAATAAATAAATGAAATCTTTAAAAAAAAAAAAACCAAAGCTGGGGGCATCACATTGCTTGATTTCAAGCTTACAAAGCTGTGATCACTAACACAGCATGGTACTGGCACAAAAACAGACACACAGATCAGTGGAACACAATAGAGATCCAGAAATGGACCCTCAACTCTGGTCAAATAATCTTCAACAAAGCAGGAAAAAATATCCAATGGAAAAAAGACAGTCTCTTCAATAAATGGTGCTGGGAAAATTATATAGCTATATACAGAAGAAAGAAACTCGAATGAATCTCATTCAAATACAGAAGAATGAAACATTCTCTTACACCACACACAAAGGTAAACTCAAAATGGATGGAAGACCTCAATGTGAGACAGGAATCCATCAAAATCCTAGAGGAGAACGTAGGCAGTAACCTCTTTGACATCGGCCACAGCAACTTATTTCAGGACACGGCTCCAAAGGCAAGGGAAACAAAAGCGAAAATGAACTTTTGGGACTTCATCAAGATAAAAAGATTCTACACCACAAAGGAAACAGTCAACAAAATAAAGAGGTAACCCATGGAATAGGAGAAGATATTTGCAAATGACACTACAGACAAAGGGCTGATATCCAAGATCTATAAAGAACTTCTCAAATTCAACACCCCGAAAATAATCAAGTCAAAAAATGGGCAGAAGACATGGACACTTCTCAAAAGACGACATACAAATGGCTAATAGACACATGAAAAAATGTTCATCATCATTAGCCATCAGGGAAATTCAAATCAAAACCACATTGAGATAGCATCCTTTACCAGTTAGAATGGCAAAAATTGACAAGGCAAGAAACAACATATGTTGGAAGGGTTGTGGAGAAAGGGGAACCCTCTTACACTGTTGGTGGGAATGCAAGTTGGTACAGCCACTTTGGAAAACAGTGTGGAAGTTCTTCAAAAAATTAAAAATAGACCTACCCTATGATCCAGCAATTGCACTACTGGGTATTTACCCCAAAGAGATAGAGGTAGTGAAAAGAAGGGCTATATGCACCCCAATGTTCATAGCAGCAATGTCCACAATAGCCAAACTGTGGGAAGAGTTGAGATGCCCTTCAACAGATGAATGGATAAAGAAGATGTGATCCATATACACAATGGAATATCACTCAGCCATCAGAAAGGATGAATAACCAACTTTTGCATCAACATGGATGGGATTGGAGGAGATTACGCTAAGTGAAATAATTCAAGGAGAGAAAGTCAATTATCATAGGATTTCACTTACTTGTGGAACATAAGGAATAGCATGGAGGACATTAGGAGTAGGAAAGGAAAAGTGAAGGCGGTTGAAATCGGAAGGGAGAGATGAACCATGAGAGACTGTGGACTCTGAGAAACTGAGGGTTTGGGGGGGGAGTGAGCACAGTGATGGGTATTAAGGAGGGCACATATTGCAGGGAGCACTGGGTGTTATATGTAAACAATGAATCTTAGAACACTACATCAAAAACTAATGATGGGGTGCCTGGGTGGCTCAGTTGGTTAAGCGACTGCCTTCGACTTAGGTCACGATCCTGGAGTCCTGGGATCGAGTCCTGCATTGGGCTCCCTGCTCAGCGGGGAGCCTGATTCTCCCTTTGACCCTCTCCCCTCTGATGCTCTCTCTCAAATAAATAAATAAAATCTTAAAAAAAAAAACTAATGATGTACTGTATGGTGGGACTAACATAATTTTAAAAAGAAAAGGTATCATTTACATTTCTAGACTCAATTTATCTCCCTAATTCCAGACTCTAATCAGATACTGAAAACTACCACATAAATGTTCTGGAGGTACCTCAAACTTAAAATACCAAAAACTGAATTTATTATTGTCCTACTTTAACTTACTCTATTTCTGTATTCCATACTTTAGTAAATGGCACGATCATCTTCCTAGCCCTCCATGACACAGCCCCAATCTATTTTTCTAGCCTCTTCCTTCGCTATCACATCTTCAGAGAACTGTATATGTATATATTTTTTAAAGTTAACATTTATTTTTTTAAGATTATTTGTCAGAGAGAAAGGGAGAGAGCACAAGCAGGGGGAGTGGCACACAGAGGGAGAAGCCGGCTCCCTGCTGAACAAGAAGGCAGATGTGGGACTAGATCCCAGGACCCTAGGATCATGACCTGAGCCAAGGGCAGCTGCTTAACCGACTGAGCGATCCAGGCATCCCAGACAGAACTGTATATTTTACCTCTACCAGATGACTATTTCCCAAACTTTAAAACTTTTTATTTTTTCATGTTTTATTTTTTTTTACTTTCAAACTTTTTAAAGCTTTGTATTGTTCCACCTGTTTGGAATGCTTGCTTCACCCTCATAACAACCTATTACAATATTTTTCAATCAAAATATCTATAAAGTGTCTATACCATCCCAGGCACTGTGTTTGGTGCTAGGGATACAAATGGTGAATAAGAAGACATCATTCCTGATGCTCTCCTCTTAATTTATAGATCAGTTCAAAAATAATTTCTGCGATAATCTCCAGATCCACATAACCACAATCCCTCACGATTCGGAGTTCCCATATACTTTTATATCTCTATTATATCATAGCACTTTAAAACTCCTCTGTTTATCATGCTTATTTCTGACCTTAAATTTTATAATTCTGGAGAGTAAGATGCTACATAAATATATTTACTTATCTAAGAATTAAAATGAAAAAATCCACAATACATTTAGTTTTAAAGGAAAACAAAAATGTTTTTGATATTCCCACTGGAAAACACTATTGTGTATTTTATTAGAAAGGGATATCCAAAACATGAATAAGAGGGTGGGGTTCTTTACTACAAGACAGCTACACAAAAAAGGAAATGGTTCTGGTTCCCAGTCTGGTTTTGGGTAGAAAATCTCTCCCACAGAATATTTTAAGAACATCTGCAATTTGTAAAGTGGATCTGAAATGCCTTATTTCCATGTAAAATGCTTTATTCCCATGTAGTTCATACTTTTAAAAGATTTTATTGAGACAGTATAAAGCTTTAACTTATTTGTAAGGAACCCATTCCTTTAAAAAAAAAAAAAAGATCTTTATTTATTTGAGAGAGAGACAGAGACAGCGAATGAGAACACAAGCAGGGAGGTGGGGGTGAGGGAGACAGAGGGAGCAGCAGACTCTCTGCTGAGGAGGGAGCAAGATGTAGGACTCCAAGGGACTCGATCCCAGGACCCTGAGATCACGGACTGAGCCGAAGGCAGACACTTAACTGACTGAGCCACCTAGGTGCCCCATGAGGAATCCATTCTTTTTTTTTTTTTTTTTTTGAGGAATCCATTCTTAAGGCTTTAGCTAAGTATGACGTTGAGTAATTATAAGAAAGGTACCTTTTTAAAGGGCGCATGACTTTTTTACCATTGTGGCAAAGATGTAAAGTTACAGTCTTCCATTGTTTAAATGTTCCAATATTAACTAAAACAAAATAAAGGGTCAGTTACCAGTTCTATGCCTAACTGACCTACCTCCTGTGATAAGATCATAATAGTAATGGTAACCCTCAGAGGTTATGCCTTCTACCCATCTGCCCTTTGAAGGGTCCTTTTTCTTTTTCTTCTTTTCCTTCTGCTGCTTTGATGCAGAGGGGGGTGGGACAGTGCTTGTTACTGGTGATTTGCTTGGCTCTGAAATTTCTAGAGAAAAAGATACAAGAAAGTTGAGGTACCGACACAGCTTTTTTTTTCCTGGTATAAAACATTAATAATGTTTGTTATTCCAGTTAAAAACTTGACAAGAAGATTCTTTTGGCAACTTGACAAATTATAAATAAAGCTCATTTGGAAAACTAAATATGCACAAATATCCAGAATTATAAAACAGAAGTGATAAGGGGAATCTAGTTCTTCCAGATATTAAAACTTATTCTAAAACAATTGGTACCAAAAAAAAAGTAAAACCGATCCTGGAATAGGTAAACATATGAATGAAACAGAACAAAGAGTAAACAGACCTAAATGCAGATTCCTGGTGCTTATTAGAAAAAGAGATCATTTAACAAATGAGGTTGGATTAACTGATTATTTGGAAAAAAGTAAAGCTATTCCCCACTCCATGGTGCCTCCCATATTTGGATATCAATATAAACTTCAAATCAAAGATATATGTGAAAAAAAAACACAAAGTAAAGTAATGTTAAACTACATATAAATCCAAATATTCCATATAGCAAAAATAAAAAAATAAGACAAATAATATGATGCTATGTTAATTATAATAGAATTAGAGTTTTTAAAAACTAAAAAAAGACAAATAAATATTTACAACAAATATGGCTCGTGGTTAATTTCATAACAAAGATTCCTTACAAATAAATCCAACATTCTAACAGAAGATGGACAAAAAGTACAAAGATAAGACAGCTTAGTATTAGCTATCAATATATAAAATATATTCACACTTTGATTGTGCAATTTGAACTCTATGGAGATTAAACTTACAGAGATAAATGTGAAAAAACACGCCTGCATAGGGGTGTACACTGAAGCATTCACTCTTAATACTGAAAACTCTAAGCAACTTAAAATGTTAGTCTGGAAGAGATTAGTTAAATAAGTTGTGACACTTTTATGGCATTTTGTTATGGCATTTTATAACCTTTATTTAACACTTATTACAAGTGGTCACTATAATAAGTAGTTTATACCATTATGTTACTTAGTTTTTGTGAAAATCAGAGGTTGTATAGCTAGCAAGTGGCAATTCTGGTGGATTCCAAAGTCTGTGCTCCTAACCACTCTGTAGCTCCTAAACATGATGTATATCCTTAATTATTTAAAAGAAAGGAACTACTTCACATGTTATTGAGGGAAAAATAAAACTACCTCCAAATAGACTATAATGTAGAGTATAACTTAAAAAAGAAAATTCTAAAGATGTCTGGGATAATCTTAAAAAAGCAGTTAGTTTTTATAAGTCCCTTCTTTGTACTGCATTATTGTACTTTAAGGGGAAAGTATATCCTATTTAAGAAAACAAGACTATGAAAAATAATTTAATTTAAAAAAATCCTATTTAAATACAAAATGCTAAGACTGTTTTGCTCATAGGGTAGCATAATGGAACCTCCCAATCCATATAATTGATGAGATGAATTTTCACCGACTCCTCTTTAATTCTGCAGGAACACCTATATCTTTTTTCTCCTTTAAGCATACAGCTTTATCCTCATGGAAATATAGCCCCCATCCCTTCCTTTTAACTAAAAATGTCCAGAATAATATTTTTAAAGTCTGGTTACAACTATCCTTATTTGATTAGGACAATACCAATTAACTTATTATTCTGCTTAAAAACTTAATGGAAAGAAGTTTTTAGAGAGTAAAGAATATCATTCCATGTTGACTATCTCAATCATGCAAGATCAACACCTGGGACTGCTATTTGCCTGGTTTAAGGATAATGGATTTGTCGTGGAAGAAGTGCTGACAGAAAAGTTCCTGAGTTAAAGCTAAGTTCATCAACAAGATCAATACACTCTACTTAAATAAATGCCTTTTATCTGGAACTGACTTATCTTCAAACCCCCAAATTATTTACCTTCTTGCTGGTGATCACATGGAAAAAAGGGAACCCATATATACTGCTGATATATGTGAACTGTTCCAACCACTATGGAGAACATATGGCGGTTCCTCAAAAAATTAGTAATAGATCTACTATATGACCCAGTAATTTCACTTCTGGGTATATACTCACTGTAATACAAGCAGGATTTGAAAGAGATATATGCACTTCCATACCTACCGCAGCATTACTCCTAATAGCCAAGATATGTAAACAACCTTAATGCCCATCAACAAGATGAATGGATAAAAAAGATGTAGTACATATGCATAACGGGATACTATTCAGCCATTAGACAGGAGGATATCTTGCCATCTGCAACAACATGGATGGAACCTGAACATATTATGATAAGTGAGGTAAGTTAAAGAGAAGACAAGCATACTACATGATATCACTTGTATGTGGAACCTGAAAGAGTCAAACTCACAAAACCACAAAGTAAAATTGTTGCTTCCAGGGGATAGGGGGTTGGGGAGTTAAGGCTGATACTGTTTAAGGTTATAAACTTGCAATAAGTAGTACATAAGCCATAGAGATTGAAAGCACAGTATAATGAATATAAATAACAATACTGTAATACGTAATTTAATAAATACTACTGTAGTAGCAACCTTATTGCAATATATAAATGCATCAAAGTAACACCTGCATAAACAATGTTTTATGTCAAACTTATCCAATTAAAAAAATTATCTACCTTCTAGTGGTAAAATCAGTAAATCTGTCCACAAAAGGCTAATTCACTATAACTCAACCATATAAACAAACATAATTCATACTTCTGACCATATGGATAAAGCAAATTGTGGTTATAACGCAAGGCCTATTTTTTAATGAATAGCTCCTTTTAGCCAAGTACCTAAAAAACTCAACTGTGCCTGAAAAGAACACTGACCCAAGACAGAACTAGGACTAGCTAACCACCAAGGTAGTATGGTTATGAATGGAGGTGTTAAGAGATGAAGCTTTAAAAGTAAAACAAAAGTGCATGAGCAAAGTCCCACAGTCTAAATACATCTATGATGCACAGGAGGAGCACCAAGAGTAGACCCTAAGTGTACGACCTCTTTATCGAAACAATAAAAGCTCACTGAGCATGACCTCTGATGTTAGTTTTAAAACACGCTGGCTGCTTTTTTACCTGACTCTAAGCCAAGCCTTTTCAAATCCTCTTGGTATGCTTTCAGGGCAGCTGCCTCCATTGCGGCAAACTCCTTTGATGCCTTTTCTTCTTCCTTTGCCTTATCCAGGCTTTTCTGTTTAATCTATGTAAGACACATATAAAATTGAAAGCCAGATAAAGGACTGATACTTACATAGAAAAATTAGCAAAGAAAGAAATAAAATAAATTACCTCACTGATCCTCTTTGCCACATTTTCCTTATGATTCTTTCCTCTTTCGTGAAATTCAACACTCTTGAAAATTAATAAAAGAGAAAATGCAAAGGAAAGTTAAAGCAACATCATAATGTTCACAGTAAAGTAATAGTAAATATGGGAATGGAACATAACAAAACTGAAATTAAAACAATTGACAGAAAAATAATTTCAATGCAAATTGGTCCTTTTTATCAAATGATGTGAGGGAACGGAACCATGTCATTTATTATCATATCCTCTGACTAGGTTTCTTTTGGTGCTAAAATAAACTATGATGACCGTATCAGTGGAGAAAAATACAAAGTACCCATGATGACTAATCTAGTGAATATGATTGTAACAAGAACTCAAACAAGACATGAAGCCAAAAAGAGGAGTGGAGAAAAAAAAAAACTTAACTTCAAGAAACACCTCTCAACATAAAATGTCAAAACCAGTAAGTCTCTAGAATCTGTACTGCTCTGGAAACACAGAGAATAAGCAATATTAGAACTTATTCCTCCAAATTGAGAGGAAAGTAGACAGTAGGGAATTCCTTCTAAATTATAAACAAATACTTTCATACACTGTAGTAATGATACGAAATGTACAACTCCTATGGAGGACAGTTTGGCACCATCTACCAAATTTTGGCTGCTGAAAAAGAGAACAAAGCTCCCTACATACTGATGTGGAGAGAGATCCAGGACATACTGTTCAATTTAAAAAACAAACACACCAAACTATGGCGAAGGATAGTGTGTACGGTGTCCTAGGTTTTACATATGTTGGAATAAAAACTTTTATGTGCATATAGAAACAATGGAACGGACAAGAAAATGAAAAAAAGTGGTAACCTACAAAAAATGGCGACTGGATGAGACAAAGGAGTGAGTGAATGTTATTACCTATTTAAAAGAGTCAGGAATGCTCTCTAAATTATAAATGCCTGGTTGTATGCAGTAAGAAATTTCTGGTAAACCTTGCAAAATAAATTTTGTCAATCAAATCTTAGTTAAGCTATCCTTAAAGTACTGCCGTGAATTCCTCTTTAAAGGGAGACACTGTAAAACAAAACTTCACCTTCTATTTTTCATGTATCAGGTTTCCTAAAGTTAATTATACCAAAGAATATTAAAGGCCCATTTGAAAACAAAGTAATTTTGTTTCTAATTAAAGGTTAAATTGATGTATATTAACAATCCAAGGAGAAGAAAGATTATCCTAGAAGGAATTATTTACTCTTCATGACTCCTAAAATTCATTGAACTGATTGGGTACCTCCAGAGAAGAGAAACTATCAGTGATTCGTACAGAATTCAAAATCTGTGGCATTTATAAGGATGGCCTACATTAAACAAGATAGATGAGAGCTTTAGCAACTATTCAAAAGACCAAAAATAAAACCCTGGAGAAAAAGATCCCTAAACTCCTTGTACACAGTAGTAAATAAATGTTTATTAAAGAAGTATAACATTGTTACAAATGGGGCTACTGTTCTGTTGTGCATGCAATTCTATCAAGTACAAAGGATAGGAATATATATTTAAAAGATACCCATATGTATATATTATTGTGACATGCACATAAAGGGGAAAAAATCAGTGATGCTTCTGTTTTATGTCTTAAAAACTTAATCTAGATTAACAGATACAGTAATAAGGTGCTTAATAGAGTTGCTATTTTCATATCCCATGAAAGAGGTAATGATGTTCTTTAAAATTTAACCATTTATAGCTACAAAGCTCTGCAAATATGTTTTTTTTTAAGATTTTATTTATTTATTTGACACAGAGAGAGATCCCAAGTAGGCTGAGAGAGAGGCAGGCAGAGAGAGAGAGGAGGAAGCAGGCTCCCCAGCGAGCAGAGAGCCCGATGTGGGACTCGATCCCAGGACCCTGAGATCATGACCTGAGCCGAAGGCAGAGGCTTTAACCCACTGAGCCACCCAGGCGCCCTCTGCAAATATGTTTAATTATTTCTGGAGTAGAAAAGATACACGATAAACTACAATAATGTTCCTTCCTATATATTAAGGGCTTTGCCCTTTTATCTTTCTTTTTATGATAGTATTAAACAACATCATAATGTGGATAAACATGGATAAGATGACCCACTCAACATCCATTTTCTGAATGCGACTGAAGGACCATAGAAAAATAATTTGGGGGCGCGTGGGTGGCTCAGTGGGTTAAAGCCTCTGCTTTCGGCTCAGGTCATGGGCTCAGTGGGTTAAAGCCTCTGCTTTCAGCTCAGGTCATGATCTCAGCGTCCTGGGATCGAGGCCCGCATCGGCTCTCTGCTCGGCAGGGAGCCTGCTTCCTCCTCTCCCTGTCTCTCTGCCTGCCTCTCTGCCTACTTGTAATCTCTCTCTCTGTGTCAAATAAATAAATAAAATCTTAAAAAAAAAAAAAAAGAAAGAAAAATAATTTGGCTTACTATATAATCAAATTTAAGCTAACAAAAAGAAGGCTCACGGCTTTCCTACAAGAAATGAAAAGACAACAGAAATCTTTCAATGTTTTGAAAAGATCAAGAGCAATGTATATGAAGGTGCTTCATAAATACTGTTTAGATCAAAAAGAAACACAGGAATACAGTATTATTAAACTCTCTAATAGTGGAAATATCATACAGGCCTATTGTCCGCTATCCAACACTTGCAGTAATCACAGAATTTCTTTGGTTGTGACTTCCAGTAGTCTGCCCTGAAAAGGGAAAAACAAGTCTAAGCTTATTTATAAATAAAAAGGAAAAATTGTGCATGTTTTTACATCTTCTTAGAGTCTGAAGTATAAGACCGTTACTGAATCTTGTCTTATTACACACATTACCTTGTTTTAGTATTTATCACACTGTAGCAGTTACCTGAAATTGTTACCACTAGAAGAGAAAAAGTCTGCACCGGATTTAAAACTTCCTTGAATAAAATTGCTTTAAAATTTTTTTTTTCTCATTTGCCACTGTCACCAGTGTGAAGAAATAAGAAACATCTTGGAAAAGATTTATCTTCTCTATGCCTTTCTGGCATTCTGGGAGGTTGCTGTAATGAAGGCCTAGAGAAGTTCAAAGTTTGCTTTAAATCAAGTTATTACCACCAAAAGAACAAAGAACAAGACTCCTTTGGTGGGAGACTGGTTCTTCCGAGACTGTCAGTTAATAAAATTTGTTCTAGAGACTCAGGGCAAGAGAGAGTTGGAAAAGCCAAGGGACCCCTTAGCCTGCAAGACTTGGGGTTGGGGGGGGGTCACTAGGCTAACCAAGACTGGCCGTTTCTATCAGTCGGAAAAGGCGGCGGTGGCCAGAGTCCAACCCTAAAGTTTCACAATACCCCAGGGTTCGAGCGCAACAGAAACAAATAGGGTGCTTGCTACCCGCCACTGTGCAAGTGCGGGAGCTCCCGGTTGCTTCGCGGGCAGCAGTCCAACCTCAACTGGCCGCCAGCCTCCCTCCCAAAGCCCGAGCTTCAGGCCCCCAGGGCGCTCCGAAGGGACAGCATTTCTAAGCGCCCAGAAAACCGGCCCTGCCGGTCTGCTGCCGGTCCCGAGCGAGTTAAGAGCACCTCCGTCACGCCTCCATCCGAAAAGAGGTGGGGGGGATGGTGGTGGAGGGCGAGACCCGGCAGAGAAAGGGCCGCCCAGGGAAACAACACCTCGTTGTTTAGAGCCTCAGACCCGACTCACATGACTGGACCAGCCGCTCGGCGCGTCGCCCCCCGGCTCCGGCTCGAGCTCGTGTTCCCCACGCGGGGCGAGTTGGGACCCGGCCCGCCGCGAGGCCCACCGGAGCCTCCACACCCGAACACCTCCCTCTTCCCCCCGGACCAGGGTTCCACGGTTCCCAACTACGGGTGCCCAGGCGACTCAATCCGCGTTCGGAATCTCCTCCTCTTCCCCTCCCCCTACGGGGCGGTACTCCGGGATCCTGAGAGGTGGGGTCGGTATAAAGGGGTTGAGGTCACCGAGAAGGGGTGAAAGCGCGACGGACCCGAGCCGAAGGACAGGAACCTCCCGCTTCAAAGCCCCGCATCATCCCGCCTTCACTCTCTCTAACCCTGGGATCCAGAACCTCCACCCTTCTAGGCTCGCTGGCTCGTGGCCAAGGAGCTCGCGCGCCGCCTCCGCCCCGAACGCAAACAGCTGTTCCCCGAGACGTCGCCGCCCTCAACTTTGCCAACTAGTCCGCACGCACTTTGACCAGCGAAGCAACCCGGACCTGTAGGCTGGGGGCCGTTGGCGGAGTTAGAAAAAGAAAGGTGAAACAGCTGGTGTCGGGGGCCGCGAGCTGCTGGGCTTTGCTTCTGAACTTTCCCGAGGCGGTGGAGCGGCCCCGCCCCGGCCCCGCGACGCCCGCGCGCTCGGGCCGGCTAGTTCCTTCGCTCCGGGAGCGCGTGGGCAGCGGCAGCGGCTCGAGTGGCGCAGAGGCGGCGGGGGGAGCAGCGGCGTGGGGAAGCGGAGCGGAGGCAGTGGGGGCGCGTGCGCTTGTCAGGTGAGTCCCGGCAGCGTCTCTGTCAGCACTTCCCATATGGTCTAGCGGTTAGGATTCCTGGTTTTCACCCAGGCGGCCCGGGTTCGACTCCCGGTATGGGAACGTTGTAGCACTTTTAAAAACCCAGTGGGGGAACTTATTTTATTTCCGACTTGCTTGCTCTCTAGTTGTCCCCTTCGGGATGAGTTTGTGAAAAACGAACATGAGTGTAGCCGTTGCTGACTTAGTGATCCGTGCTGCGTCGGACAGACTGGAGGAGCGAGTGCTCCTCTGGCTGGTGGGGCTGAGCCGCCGGGGAGTTTCACTTTCCAAGGGGCTGCCCTCCCGCCCCTCCGCCCCGAGTCCTTTTCCAGACGCTCGGGAGGTGATGATTAACTCTGGCCTCGCCTTATCTCCTCCCAGCGCCCCCCCTGGGGCCCACACCCTCCGCGGCCACGGTTTTCCGACCGTCCCAAGTGACGCGGGGCGTGTGCACCCCCTGGCCTCGGCGCCGGGGGCCCGCACCCGGTTCGGAGTCCTCGTCCCCTTTCCGCCGGCTGTTTACGGGACACCCCCCCGCTCCCCGCCCGCCCGCCGGCCGGCTCCCCGCACAAAGCCGCCTGTCGCGGGGCGCGCGGCGGCGTGGCGGTCTGGAGAGCCTCGGTGCCCTCGGGCGCGCTTTCCCGTCCGCGCAGCTGCCCGTCACCGCCCGATCGGCCGCGTGTCCACCCGGCTGTCCCCCCCGCGGCCGAGACCGCCGGCCAGCTCGGCCCCACCTGACCGCGGGGGCGCTGCTTTCAGCGCACAAAGTCCCGTGGACTCCAGAGCCACAGACTCGCGTGCCACTGCCTGGGAAGGCCTCCGGAGAAGGGAATCCCCCCCGTCCCCAGCCCTCCCGCCCCGCTTTAAAGCGCGCACATAGACGCGCGCGCACGTGCTGCGGAGAAGAAAAATACCACTATGATGAGTGTCTTTAGAGAAGAAATTTAACTTTCCAAAGGGTCTAACGTTCTGAGCGCCGCCGACAGAAAAATCTTAGGGTGGAAGTGGGGCTTGGAAGAGAGAAAATTGGCTGGAGACCGGGGAGGGGATGTTATAACAAAGTTTCACTGTATTTTTAAATATAGAAGCCCTGTGTTTATTACAAAGAAGGGGCAGCTGTGTCAGCAGCATGTGAGCTGTAAATGAAACAAAAGCGTTATCTTAAATGCAAGCTGAAATTAGAAGATGGGGTGAGCTATAATGTTTAGTCCATGGGGCCTTTGGGAACAAATGGAGAAGGAAAAAGTGGCTCTTGTGGATGGGTTTCTGGCCAGTGCTATTAATAAGAGCAGAAGATTGGTGGTTAGTGTGGGCATTCCCAAACTTACATATTTTAACTGCGCAGTGAGTTTTGAAATCTGTTAACGTGATCCGCATGATTAAGGATTAATCACTTTTACATTGTAAGTAAACTTCCGTCATTAAAAATATTTTATCTCTTCATTAGCTGAAGTATTTGAATATTTACGACAAGCACCATCCACAAGCTTTTGAAAGTTCCTGAGGTTTAGGTTCCTGTTAGTGGGTTGTGGGTACTGTGCTGAATGGAATCGCATTTTCGCTCCTGTGATTAGCTTGCGATTGACCTTGTGTGAATCCTCCACCTTCTCTGTGCTCAGTGTTTAGAGCCTAAAGTCTTGATAATACACATATCATTCAGAAATTTCAGATAGAGTTGGAAGAATTGTTGGGCAATTCTTGAATAAGTAATGCAAGTAGAAAAGTTTTATTTATGTGGGAAAGTTTCCTTTAAATGAAGAGTAGGATTGTGTCATTATTAAGAAACGATTTACTAAAAAATTCAGTCGAAATTTGGAAGGAAGGAAAGACCCCTATGCCTTGTCTCTGGAGAGTGCTTAATTCTTCTTGATCTCGAATTTTGTGTTGATTTGGTATCACACTGTACCAAATGGGGCTTAAATGGATGTGATTTTCAACTGAGCATCCAGGAATTGCAAATAGCTTTGCTTTATGCATACTTAAGGGTATGCTGAGGGGAGTAGTTTGGTGATAATATTTCTCAGACTCCTATGTTGTTGTGTACCAGGCCAAACAGGGTAAGGCAATATCTGAGTTACAGAAGTGAGACATCACTTCTACTCCTGAGAACTGGCAAAGAGAGGTAGAGGGGAGAGTGTTTGCGCTGAACCTTGAAGAACTGGCTGGATTTCTCCTGATGGGGAATGTGTGTCTTAAAGCTGTGGGGAGTGGAGGGTGAGTGGATGGATGGGGGTCTGGAGGGGGGAGATGGGGTCTACAGGTATGAAGCTGGCCAATAGTCTGAACACAGTGCCTGGAGGGCGAGGCATGGGAGATCAAGCTGGGATGGTAGAAGAGAATTTCACCTTAATAAATTTTGACTAGATAATGGGTTCTTTTATCAAAGGAGTAGCATTTATGTTACTAGAGTTTTAAAAACATTTTCTCCTTTGAAAAAACCAATATAGCAGTAACATGTGAAACTTAACTCTTTTAAAAAACTCAAGCAATATAGAGACTTGTGCCTGTATTTTATGTTCACCAGTTGAATATTAATTTTTAATTAATAGAAAGAAAAGCAATCAGTTAGAATTCAGTTTGAAAGAATGAAATCTAGATTTAAATCATGAGCATTATCTACAACTATATTCTTATTAGCGTGCTTTATTGAAAATGACGACTGAGCTGCTAGCTACTGTCAGTAAGGCATACTCCTTAAATTGGTTAAGGCTCAGTGATAAATGTCAGGCTTCATTCATATGTTTGTGCCTTGTTCCCAAAAAGGCCACTGGTAGTCAGGTTTTAATCTCTTGGGCCACAGAGTAAAGTGATACCAATTGAGTGGTTTGTATTTACCCAAGTAGTCTCTAAGATTTAATACTCTTAGGCGCAGTCAGAAACATTTATGTGACCAATAAATGTTTTCACAGATGAACACCTATATTTAAAGAAATAAGGGATTAAAAAAGGATGGCATTTAAAATCCAAGGACTTACCATGGTTGACTATTATCTGGCCTCTATTTACCTTCCCAACTTCATCTCCTCCTTTCTCCGCCCCTTCACTATACATCAGCCACACTGGCTTCCTTTTTGTTCCTTGCACACACCAAACTTGTTCTTTTCTCACTTTAATTTCTTGGTGTTTCCACTGCCTAGAATCCTCCCGCCAGCTCTTCATATTTCAGTCAACATTACCTCTTCAGTGAGGTCTTTCTGATTACCCTTTTCTTTTGGTTACTTTACTCTTTTGTTTTCTCACTTTTCTTAGTACCTGAAATTAACATATTTGTTTCTATTTATTTTTTATCTTTTTTTCCACTAGAGTATAAAGTTCATGAGGGTAAGGATACTGAATATTGAAATCGTTCTTGCTCTCTAAGATTCAGACAATAGTGAAGTAGTTGGAACCCTCACGCAATGCTGGTAGACTGTAAAATGGTGTGCAGTCTCTTTGGAAAACAGGATAGCAGTTCCTTCAAAATATTAAACATAGAGTTACCATAGGACCCAGCCTTTCCATTCATAGGTATCTATCCAAGAGAAATTAAAATCTGCTTGCACAAAAACTTGTACACGTTTATAGCAACATTATTCATAAGCAGAAAGTGGAAGTGCAAATGTCTATCAACTGAATAAATGACATGTATCTATACAATCAAATATTTTTTTGTCAACAAAAGGGAATGAACTGATACATAACATAATATGGATCAGTTTCAGGATCCTTAGGCTGAGCAGAAGCCAGCTCAAAAGACCACATTTTGTAGGATTCTATTTATATGAATTGTCCATAATAGGCAAGTTGAGAAGAGAAAGAGGATAGATCATGGTTGCCTAGGATTGGGAGGTGAGGGGGCAGTGGTTACAGGGGCATGGCTCGGGGGTGACTGCTAGTGAAGATAAAGGTTTCTTGTTAGAGTGATTGAAATGTCCTAAGATAATCTAATAATGATAATGGTTGCACAACTCAGTAAATAACCTAAAGATTGAATTCTACTCTTTGAATGGGTGAACTATGTTATGTAGATTGTATCAACAAAACTTAAAAGATTAAAGTAATAAAAATCATATATAATATTTTGTCTTTACATTTTATATTTATCATTTGGATAGTAAGCATTTAAAAATGTAGGTATAACTTAACACTGCATTCTAGGTCCTGAATAGTCCAGGAATGTAGCAAGTGTTCAGTAAATAGCTGATAAAGAAGGTTAACCTATACAGATAATCATGATATAATGTATAGTGTGACAAATGCTCAGAGGGAACTAAGCCAAGGGTTATATGGGTTTGAAGGCCTCCAGGATATCACATCTGGAATCCTGTAAAGTGAATGGGGAAACGCCTCCTGTAGGAGGAGGCAGCATTTGGGATGGGCTTTGAAGTCTGGTTAGGCATTTGCTGGTGGAGATGATGTAGTGGAAAAGCGAGGCACCGAGAAAGAAGCAGGCAGGAACAGAGGCACATTAACAGTTGCTAGCACATTTTGGCTGAACTGAGGGTACAAGTAGGATAGGAATTGGAAATAAGGCTGCAAAAATAGATTAAGGACTGCAGCAGACAATGTCAGTGCTGTCAGATCTCTGGTGTCTTTATCATCCCCCAAACCACTAGTGTGCCTCCAGTAGTGCTGCTCTTCCTGCAGAGAGCTGGAAGTGTTTGGGGATTTATCCCCTTACCTCTAACAACTCTCCACTTAAGGCTCTTCAGTCAAGAGAGTAACTTTGAAGCAGGGACTTTGATTTGTTCCTCTCTGTACCATTAGCACCTGCAACAGTGCTTGGCACTCAGAGAGCTTTCAAAAAGTATTTGAATGAATGAATGAAAACCAGAAGTTGGAAGGTCTATTCAAAGTGAAGTTTATTTCACAGATCCCTTACCTGTTCCAGAGCACTTAGATAGGAAATTTTGGAAGGTTTTGATTGTGAAGGTCTTTGAATTGGGGTATAAGGAATTTATTAGCTGGGAGAAGGGATTTCTAGTAATATATGTTTTTGATGAAATTAATTTGGAAGTAGTGTGCAGGATGAACTGGAGGATGGAAGGATTGTGTCTGTAGTGTCCACTCTGATCTTCCCATTCCTGTTCCTGCTCCCTCTCTCCCTTTGGGTTAGGCCTTAAACAAGGTGGAGTGTCTCCGGAAGTACAGAAATAATCGAATAGCTCTCCTTATCTCTATTCACTCTTTAAATAGGGTGATACTAGCAGAACACAAAGGATGAGATTTAAAAGAAAAAAAGTAAAAATTGAAGAAAAAATTGAAGATGTCAGGAAGTAAATACTCCTAAAAGAAATAGAGAGGTGGGCGCCTGGGTGGCTTAGTGGGTTAAAGCCTCTGCCTTCAGCTCAGGTCATGATCTCAGGGTCCTGGGATCGAGGCCCGCATCGGGCTGTCTGCTCAGCAGGGAGCCTGCTTCCCCCTCTCTCTCTGCCTGCCTCTCTGCCTCCTTGTGATCTCTCTCCCTCTGTGAAATAAATAAATATTAAAAAAAAAGAAATAGGTTACAAAACATATTTATATATATGTAAGTATATATAAATATGAATAAATATATATAAATAAATGTATATATATAAATATCAGGCAATTTTTGCTCCTAGGTTTGGTCAGACAGTAAACTACTACTGCCCACCTGTGTGTATGCGTGTGTGGTTTTTGAACACTAAAATTGTACGTTGAATCCAGAGACAAATTTAAGGCTGTGAGACTGCCACCCTGTGGACAGTATAACTTAGACCTAATATCATCAAGAATTCTAGTAAAACTTCTTTCATTTGAAATTCACTATTTTTGAACTCATGGTTCTTCTATACCAGTATATGTGGGTTATGGTAATTAAATGGAAAGTTGAAATTAGTGTATTTTCTGAACTTTTTCTGAGGCTTTTAAATAAAGGAAATTTAAAATACAATCAATAGCTTTAAAAAGTTGCAAAGAAATTTAGGAATGCTTTTTAGATACTTCTTAGCTCCAGAAATTTCCTATCAAAAAGTGTGTTTTTTAAAATATTGTGTCAGGGACACCTGCGTGGGCTGCATTGGATAAGCCTCTGCCTTCAGCTCAGATCATGATCTCATGGTCCTGGGATCAAATGCTGCGTCTACTTTTCCTTTCCTGCAGCTCCCCCCTCCTTGCACGTGTTCTCTCTCTCTCTCTCTCTGATAAATAAATAAATCTTAAAAAAATCATTATAGCATGTTGTAATACAGTCTTTTTTCCCTTCTGTTGTACTAATTTTCTCGTCCTATGTTATAATACATATGGTACAGTTTTTGACAGTTGTAGCTCTTGAGAAGTATTTAAAAACTCTCCACCCTCCCCCTTTTCTTTGGTTAAGTGAAAGCGACCTTCCTTCTCATTTTTTGTAGAGTTGGATTTTATTGTTAAAAGTTGTCCAGGCTTTGGGCGCCTGGGTGGCTCAGTGGTTAAAGCCGCTGCCTTCGGCTCAGGTCATGATCCCAGGGTCCTGGGATCGAGGCCCACATCGGGCTCTCTGCTCAGTAGGGAGCCTGCTTCCTCCTCTCTCCTCTCTCTCTGCCTGCCTCTCTGCCTACTTGTAATCTCTCTCTCTGTGTCAAATGAATAAATAAAATCTTTAAAAAAAAAAAAAAAAGTTGTCCAGGCTTTGATAAATTGCCTTGTGTATTTATGTAAACAATTTGGATTTTATTCAGTGTTACTTCTTTAGAAGGGCAGTCTGCTCACAAATTAAACTGGTAAACTAGCTTGAATCAAAATGAAATAGTGATCGTGAAAGACTTACTTGCTCTCTGCAACTCAGGCAATGGTTCCGTCTAGACCTCAAGAAAATAAAACTTTCCCAGCAGAAGAGCTGTTTACAGCCAGTGTTGTAAATGGCTTGTATTCCCTGAGGTGTCAGGAGGGGTGGAGTAGCCATTTAGCGCTTGAGATCTGTGTTAACAGGAAAGCAGAAGTGGGCTGAAGCAGCATTCTGAGGTCAGCAATGGTGCATTCTTTCTCAATGTGGTATCTAGGCTGAGGAGGAGAATGGATGAAGTATCAACTGGACTCCTCGCCTCTTAAGTTACCTGATACGTCCTCTTAGGGACTTTACATTTTGGTAATGAAGAGAGTTTCAAATAGAATAGTAATGATTTTTTTTTTAAAGATTTTATTTATTTGACAGAGAGAGACACAGCGAGAGAAGGAACACAAGCAGGGGGAGTAGGAAAGGGAGAAGGAGGCTTCCAGCCGAGCAGAGAGCGGGATGCACAGGGCTTGATCCCCAGACCCTGGGATCATGACCTGAGCTAAAGGCAGATGCTTAAAGACTGAGCCACCCAGGCACCCTGAGAATAGTAATGATTTTAAGTAATCAAATATTTCCCTGAGTTTTTCTCAAAAGTGTATCATGATATATATGATGATATCCTTTAAATGGTTTCATTTTATTTAACCTTTTCAAAGTAAATGAGTGAGACTGGGGGTGCCTTTGATGAATTTTTTTTGCAACATTTGTATCTTCTACAGTTGATATATACTCTAGTTTATATGAAGTAGACTGTGAATTGTGAAAATGCAGATGTTTATCTGGATTTACAGGGTTTATTGCTATATAAAAAGCAGTATTATTTAGATACTGTTTAAGGTATGGGAAGTAACTTTTGAAATACTTTATGGTTCATTTGCTCCTTTCCTAAGTATGGTTCGTTTGCTCCTTTCCTAAGTATTGGGACAAAGAGCCAGTAAAATTAGGGATATATTTGTTTTTTCATCTTTAGTGGTTTCATTATCATATCATTTTTAAAACTGTAAATGGCATTGTACTTATATAAAGAAAATTTTAGTTTAATTTTTAGCTTGCTCTTTGCTATTGTATAATATCTGCCTTTTTATGCTGGAATGGTGACTGTTTTAGGATTAATGGTAGTTAGTGTTTCCTTTTACTTTTCACATGTGGGTTCATTTTCACAAATATAAATATAAATATTTTGTTCTCTGAAAAGTAATTCCAGTATAGGTGACTTGAATTATGATAAAGAAGTAACAGCTGTTTTCTAAGTTTTTTTTTTTTAAGATTTTATTTATTTATTTGACACAGAGAGAGAGATTACAAGTAGGCAGAGAGAGGAGGAAGCAGGCTCCCTGCTGAGCAGAGAGCCCAATGCGGGCCTCGATCCCAGGACGCTGAGATCATGACCTGAGCCGAAAGCAGAGGCTTTAACCCACTGAGCCACCCAGGCGCCCTGTTTTCTAAGTTCTATCCATGCACCTGTGTTTGCAAATTTAAAATTTTATTTTTGAATGAAAACTACTCACTATTAAATAACTTTGATTTGGAACTGTTTTTCTTTATTTTAGATCGCTGGGAAGGCACTTAGCTAGTGACTTCTATGTCCACACAGTCCTTCTGAACAATCTTAAATCTTTACTTGTAGTCTGATCTTTTAATTTACTTAAACTTTCTTTTGGATTTAAAATCCCAAGACCTGGATACATTTCTGATTTAGGATGTGTTGATATATTGCATTATGTATAGCTTTTTATCTGTTTACAGATTTAATTAAACATTTAATTTGAACTTTCAAGGTTGTAATGGGAGTTGTTTTACCCTAGCTTTCCTGATGTCTGTATTTATCACAGATACTCCCTTATACCAAGGCATACAGATGATTCTTTTAACCGGGAAGGTTAGGGCCCTGCCACTCAATCAACCACTGAGTAGGGTGGGCACTGGCCCAGTTGTAAGAGCTGAAGTAGGAAGTAAGAGTGTGACTGGAAGAGACTGACTGCAGACACAGTCCTAGCACTCTGAGAAGGTACACAGGTGTGGCTGAGGGTGAGGGGAAGTGTCATGATGGAAGGAAAAACATAGGCTTAAGGAATTCCAAGCAGGCAGTTGGCATCAGGGAATTTCAGATATGAGTAGGAAAGCCATTTCTCCCCCCCCCCTTTTTTTAAGTCACTGCACATGAACCACAATTTTATTGTTCCTTAAAATCCTGCTTTCAAAGACTGTATCTCTTCCATTTTCATTATCTTCTAGAATGTCTTGGGTTAGTGTAGGGGTGCATGTTTTGAGGGAGCTTTTTACCATAGCTTTGTAGGAAAAAAAACACATAAATTTTATATAAAAGCAAAACCTCACACTCATTAGAATGGCTGCTATAAAAAAAAAAGACAGGAAGTAAGTGTTGGAGAGAATGTGGAGAGATCGGAGCCCTTATATACTGTTCATGGGAATATAAAATGGTACAGCTGCTATGGAAAGCATTATGGTGGTTCCTCAGAAAAATTTGAAGTAGAATTACTGTATGATCCAGCAATCCCATTTCTGGCTATACACCTCAAAAAATTAAAAGGAGAGTCTCAAGTAAACTCTGTACATCCATGTTCACAGCAATACTATTCACAATAGTCAGAAGATGGAGATAACCCAAGTGTTCTTCAGTGGATTCGTAGATAAACAAAAGGTATATACATTCAGTGGAATATTTTTCAGTCTTAAAAAGGAAGGATATTCTGCAATTTGCTACAACATGGATGAACCTGGAGGACATTATCCTAAGTGAAATCAGCTAGTCACATAAAGACAAATACTGCAGGATTCCACTTATTTGTGGTATCAAGTGTAATCGAAATCATAGAGACAGAAATTAGAATGATGACTTCTAGGGGTTGGGGGAAGGGGGAATTGGAATGTGTTTAATGAAATAGAGTTTGCTTTGTAAGATGAAAAGCGTTCTGGAGATTGGTTGCACAACAGTATGATTATACTTACTGCCACTAAACTGTACACTTAAAAATGGTAAAGATGGGGGCGCCTGGGTAGCTCAGTTGTTAACCGTCTGCCTTCGGCTCAGCTCGGTTGGGCTCATGATCCCAGGATCCTGGGATTGAGTCCTGCATCAAGCCCTGCATCACATCGGGCTCCCTGCTGGGTGGGAGGTCTGCTTCTCCCTCTGCCTGCTACTTCCCCTACTTGTGTGTGCTCTCTGTCTCTCTCTCTCTCTGTCAAATAAATAAATAAAATATTTTTAAAAAATGGTTAAGATGGTAAATTTTATGTTATGTATATTTTACCATAGGTTTTTTTAAAGGCAAATTTGAATTTATATTTGGATATGCAAGTTGTAAGATTATAAAAACCTCTGGGGGCACCTGGGTGGCTCAGTGGGTTAAAGCCTCTGCTTTCACCTCAGGTCATGATCCCAGCATCCTGGGATCAAGCCCCACATCAGGCTCCCTGCTCAGTGGGGAGCCTGCTTCCTCCTCTCTCTCTGCCTGCCTCTCTGCCTACTTGTAATCTCTCTGTCAAATAAATAAATAAAATCTTAAAAAAAACCCAAAAAAACAAAAACCTCTGTAATGAGATTGAGGCTATTTGGTGGATATTTAGGTGTTAGGTGCTGGGAATAGAACCATGAAGAGAGCAGACAAGATCATCCTGAAACTTAGAGTTTTGAGCAGGAGACAGGTATTGCATACCAGGGAGACCCCTGACGGAGTAACTGAAAAGGCTACAATGAAAAGGCTTCTCGAAGAAAATGACATTTAAATAGAGACCTGATGGATGAGTAAGCAGTGGCTTAGGAGAAAGAGGGGAGTGGAAAAGATGGGAGGCAGGAGGGAGTAGCATTTTGCAAAAGTTCCAAAGCCCGGAAAGGAAGGGTCTCCTTTGGGAGGTGAAAGGCCCTGAGGGCTGCGATGTGTGAAAAGTGGGGGGGAGGTGGCCAGGGCATGTATCAGATTATATAATTCATTTTAGGCCACCGCAAGAATTTTGAATGTTGGGGCGCCTGGGTGGCTCGGATGGTTGAGCTTCTGCCTTTGGCTCAGGTCACAATCTCCAGGTCCTAGGATGGAGTGGGGCTCCCAGCTCATAGGGGAGTCTGCTTCTCCCTCTTCCTCTGCCTCTCCCCGTGCTCATGCTTTCTCTCTGTATCTCTCTGTCTCAAATGAATCAATAAAAAAATCTTTAAAAAAAATAGGGTTTTGAATATTATCTTAAGCAGAGATGGCAGACATTGATGGGTTTTAAACCAGGGAGTAGGGAGGCGGAATGGAGTAGAAGTAAGGAGAAAAATCCTGTATCTTCTCTTACCTGTGGCTTTTAAATATGAATTACCTACTTAATCTGGTGCTTGAATGCCAGAGGGAAAAATGGTTCATTTATATTTATTCAGATGATATATTGGTTGCCAATGTGACCTGCTGATGTGGTAAAACTTCAACAGTGAATTTAAGGGACTTGTTAAGGGCAATTGAGCAGAGGTGTTTTCACCTTTATTCTCTGACTTGGTAGTTGAAACCCCAGAAATGGTTGGATTTGCTCAGGGAGAGTTTGGCGAAGAGGGCTTTCAATGGAATCTTTAGAACCTCTCTGTGTTCAGTGATGAGGTAGTGGAACGAGGCAGAGAAGACTAAGGAAAAGTACTCCAGAATTGGGGGAAGACCAGGAGAGAGGATCTTTTAGGTCTAACAAAAACATTTGGGTTTCGCCCTGTGTGGTCATTGACTTCACAAATGTAGTAGGTTAATAGGGATAGGATTAGATTAGATTAGATTAGATTAGATTAGATTAGATTAGATTAGATTAGAATGAGTCAAAGAATGAGTGGGAAGTGAAGAAATGGAATATAGACAAATCTTTGAGAAGTTTGGCTATGAAGGGAGTGAGAAAGAATGGTAGATGGGTTTGGGATTGTCCAATGATTAGAGTTGTTTCTATGGAAAAGTGTGAATTTAAAGAATATCTTTTTTGGAACTATGAAATGTTTGAAAACATATTATACACCTTGCTGATTTCCCTAAATAGGACCTACCAAATGCAAATATGTCCTTCTCATGGACTTAATCTAGATGTGGTCATCTGGGACTACATATATACAAGGCAGTCAGGCCTGTTGAGGTATGGAGGTTTCTCTCACTAAGGGTCATCTGGGAAGTAAAAAATAGAGAATCCTGAGTCCCACTTAATCAGTCTGAACCTTAGGTGTAGGACTCAGGAATTTATGTTTGCACTGTGCACAAGTCTTCAGAGGATTCTCATGCATCTGTTCTGTGAATGGCCCTGGAGAACTGTTGCCCTGGGAACGCTCTACTTTGAAATTTTCTGAATGCTTTTTAATAGCTCAAACATGACTTAAATGAGATATGTATGGCAAGCACTTAGGAAGGAAAGATTTTCAAAATTTCGTCTTCTAGTATAATTGGGGTAGTGGTAAAAAGTTTTTCGTTTTTTAGGATGAAACTAGCTTGATCCTTTTTCCTGATTGTAAAAGTGGTAACATGGTCAGTGTTAGTACTTCTCTATCCACTTTTCTTATTTCTTCCCTCCTTGCACTCTAAGAAACATGGTGCTTGCTTCTACCGAATTGCCTTTGTTTGCTCCTATAACTTTCTCTACTCATAATATTCCTCCCCAGCCTCCACTGTATATGACTGGCTCCTTATCATTCAGGTCTCAAAGCAGCTGTCACATTTTCAGAGAGGCTGTCTCTGTTTAAAGTAGATTTTCTTGGTCACTATGTCACTTTGCTGATTTCCTTCAAGTGTGGGCAGGGACTCTGCCTGAATTGTCAACGTCAATCTATAGGTAATTGTATAGGTAAATTGTATCTGAGTCTGTAGAACAGTGCCAGGCACACAGAAACTACTTAAATACTGAAAAACGAATAATAAAGATCATAAAAATCTTAACAGCATAAGTACTGTTAACTTTCAGTTGACTATTCAGATACTGAAATGTGGACCACACATGCATAAATGTTGATTATACGTGACATAGACTGTTTGTAACTTGCATATTTCACTTAAATGTATTCTAAAGACTTTTTCATGTCTGCACCATTTTATACAGATAATCATTCTTAACAGCTAAAGAATATAGTATGTTCAATATGATGAGGTACAGTGTCTGTAACATCTGATTTGCCTGACAGTTCTTTTTTTTTTTATAATTTTGAATGATAGTGCTGAATTTCTATCTACATCTTTGTGTATTTTTTTTTTGTTAAAATAAATGCTTAGGATTGAAACTGCTGGTCAAGGGCATCTGGTTGGCTCAGTGGGTTAAGCCTCTGCCTTCGGCTCAGGTCATGATCTCAGGGTCCTGGGATGAAGGCCCGCATCTGGCTCCCTGCTCAGTGGGGAGCCTGCTTCCTCCTCTCTCTGCCTGCCTCTCTGGCTACTTGTGATCTCTCTCTTCCTCTGTCAAGTAAATTAAAAAAAAAAAAATCTTAAAAAAAAGAAACTGCTGGGCAAGAGGATCTATACACTAAAGCTTTTTGATTGTGAAATTGCCTGCTGGAATGATATTCTTTTACTCTCATGAATAGCATATGAGACCATTTATTTCCCCTGCACCTCCCCTCATCATTTTACTCTTTGCTGTTTTAATAGGTGAAAAATGGTATTGTTTTTCTGCTTTAAGGTTCAAGAATGAGTATCTTTGAACATTTTCTATTGTGTTTGGCCACGTTTCTTTTGTGAAGTGCGTATTCATGCTCAGTGCCCAATTTTTCTATTAGAGTGATTCAATAATAGTAGCTTTTTTCTCTCACATTTTACTACACAGGTTTTTAAACATACAGCAAAGATGAAGTTTTGCTCATGTATCTGCCATCTAGATTTTTATCATTAACATTTTATAATATTTGCTTTATCACATGTATGTCCTTTTATCTAAAGTAAATTGCAGGTATTGGTACGTATCCATTTAAATACTTTAGCATGCTTAGCATTGACTGTGGATTCCGTGTTTAGTTGTTTTTTTCTTTTGAGGTAAAACATATAAAATTAAATCTATGAATCTTTTTACTTCAAATGTTTTATTTTTTAAAAAAATTTGTCAGATAGAGAGCGTGCACACACATGAGCAGAGGAAGTGGGAGGCAAAGGAGAAGGAGGCTTCCTGCTGAACAAGGAGCCTGATGAGGGACTCAGTCCCAAGACACTGGGATCATGACCTGAGCTGAAGGCAGCCGTTTAACCGACTAAGCCACCCAGGCATCGCTAAATGTTTTATTTTAATTTAAAACAGAATTGGGGGGGGCGCCTGAGTGGCTCAGTTGGTTAAGGGACTGCCTTCGGCTCAGGTCATGATCCCGCAGTCCCAGTATCGAGCCCCACATCGGGCTCCCAGCTCCATGGGGAGTCTGCTTCTCCCTCTGACTTTCTCCTCTCTCATGCTCTCTCTCTCCCTCAAATAAATAAATAAAATCTTTTTTAAAAAATAAATAAAATAAAACAGAATTGGGAAGGGTGTCTGAGTGCCTCAGTCGGTTGGAGGTCTGCCTTTGGCTTAGGTCGTGATTCCAGGGTCCTGGGATCAAGCCCTACATCAGTCTCCCTGTGCTACTGGGAGTCTGCTTGTCCCTCTTCCTCTGCCCTGCTCGTGCTTTCTGTCTCTCTCTCAAATAAATAAAATCTTGAAAATAAAATGAAACAGAATTGGGTGTTCGTTGATCAAAATCTTTTTATTTGAGAATACACACACGCATACATACACACACACGGAGGAGGAAGGGGCAGAGGGAAAGAACCTCAGGTAGACTCTGTGCTGAGTGTGGAGCCTGAGGCAGGGCTGGATTCCAACCCTGAGATCATGACCTGAGCTGAAATCAAGTCGGATGCCTAACAGACTGAGCCACTCAGGCGTCCCATTGATGAAGATTTTGATGAAGAGGCCAAGGATGTCTTCTGTTAGAGTGAGCCCACTGAAGCAGCTCCACATTGTAGGGTCTTTCTTACCACCCACAAGATGTTGCCCGATAATTCTAGTTTTGATTTAGTAAGTGGAGCATGAACTTTATTTTTTGTCTTTTTTTTCTTTTTGGTAAAGTATTTGCTGCATTTCAATGTATGTATTTGGCTGTGGAAGCCAAACCCAACACTAGCTTTGATTTTCTTTTCTTTTTTATAGGACTTTTTGTCACATTTTCCCCTTGTTTTTTATTTGCCTTAGCTTTGGTTATATTGGTTTTAAATTTTTAAGTAGTCAGATGTCATCCTTTTCCTTATCTTTTTGCTGCCATTTGTGTCATACATAGGAAGACATTCCTTACCAAATAATATAAAGGTGTTTATATTTTCTTCTGGTGCTTTTCCTTTTTTTACATTTGAATATCCATTTGGGATAATGTGGTATAAGGATTTTTTAAAAAACATTAGCAGTGGTTTGGGATCATTAGCAAATACTAATAAACAATCTTCCCTTCTGTATGTCTTTTTCTACAACAAAAATAGAATTTAGTGTTTTTATTGATACCATTTTTAAAATAAAGATTTAATTTTTAAGTAATCTCTATACCCAGTGTGGGGCTCGAACTCACAACCCAAGGTCAAGAGTTGCATGCTCCACTGACTAAGCCAGCCAGGTGTCCCTCATGTCATTTTTATTATAATCTATGTTTGTATATAGTATCTGCTTTCTGTTTTTGAGAGTATCAGATGTCTTTTTTTTTTTTTTTTAATTGGGCTCCATTCTGGGCTTGTACTCACAACCCCAAGATCAAGACCTCAGCTGAGATGAAAAGTCAACTGAGCCAACCAGGCACCCCAAGAGTATGAGATGTCTTTTTAAAAATATCGTATTCTATTTAACCTCTCTATTCCTACATTTAGATACTTGAGATATTTTATTGCCCACAGGCACATTCTCTTTCACTATTTTTTTTTAAGGTTTCATCACTTTTCTTATATATTATTTCATTCCGCTGAACTTTAGCAGAGTCTTGAAGAATGGGGAGAAAGGATAGTGGGGAAACAGTAGCAAGAGTCAAGGCTGAGGGCGCCTGGATGGCTCAGTGGGTTAAAGCCGCTGCCTTCGGCTCAGGTCATGATTCCAGGGTCCTGGGATCGAGGCCCACATCGGGCTCTCTGCTCAGCAGGGAGCCTGCTTCCTCCTCTCTCCTCTCTCTCTGCCTGCCTCTCTGCCTACTTGTAATCTCTCTCTCTGTGTCAAATAAATAAATAAAATCTTTAAAAAAAAAAGTCAAGGCTGAGAGAGGTTGTTAAGTTCTGGGGACTTACTTCTCTAACTTGTAATTGTCTGAATTCTTAATCTGCAAAGCAGATTATACATGTTTATTTTAATATCCTTAAATTTGGGAAATTTCTGTTAAGGTGGTTCAAACTAAATTTTAAAGTTCAAAATATGTATGAGATTTTTAAAGTTTGAGATGTTATTGAAATGGCATAGGTTCTACAATGAGAATGGTTTTTAATCCTGGCTTTAAAGGAGCAAGTCATAATTTTTGAGCAATCATGTGTATCCTCTATATTATTCTTTTTTATGATGCGTGATTCTTCAGATCAGAGCTGGCTTAGCTGTGGCGAGATGCATCATGTAGAGTGGCGCCGGTCACATGGCTGGGGGCCTCGCTGTGTAGCTCTCATACCTTAGTGGTGGCAGGAGGCATCCTAGCAGCAAGAGAGGTAAGCCCCTGTGTCCTTGTACTTTGTAGACCTGTGCCTGTGTTTTGTTATTATTCCATTGGCCAACCCCATATTTAAGGGATGGAGAAGTAGACTGTGCTCCTTGATGGGAGAAGAGGCAGAGTCATATTTCAAACTGAGAAGTCTGGACATCTTAGTGCCCATTACTACAGTGGTTTACCACAGGAAGTGAAGGAGTTCGTTACCTGGATACCTAACGGAAGAGCCTCCCCGGCAGTGAGAAGAGGCTGTGCGCAGACCTGGAGGGGAAGAATGCTCGATTTGTTCCTGGGATAGCAAGGAGGAGAGGTCAGTGGGACTAGAAGAGAGGGAGCGAGCAGGAATAGTAAGAGATACAATCACAGAGGTTGGGGCCAGGGTAGGATCTTGTCCTTATAAGCGGTTATGAAGACTTATTTTTGTGTGTGAAAAGAAGAGCTAAGGGGGGAGTGATATAATCTGACTTGTGTTTTTAAATACATTACTGCTGGCTGCTGCTTTGAGACTAGATTGTGGGGAAAGAAGAACAGAAGCAGGAGGGCTCCTTAGACTACTGCAGATAAGGGCGGATAACGGCGTGCCGCACGATAATAACAATGAAGTGGAGTGATTCTAGGATTCTATATATATTTTGAAGATTGAGCCAACAGGATTTTTTGACAGATTGGATATGACTGTAGGACAGAAAGAAGAGTCGGTAGCCAAGGTTTTTGGTGTGAGCAGCTAGAAGTATTCACTGTCCACCAAGATGGAGAAAACTGGGTAGAGTAGGTTTTGGAGAGAAGACCAGAAATTCAGGTTTGGCTATGTTAAGTTTGAGAAGACTCGACATTTGCATGGAGGTGTCGGGTTGGATTAAGAGTCTGGAGTTCAGGAGCAACACCTGGAGATAGAAATTTGAGAACACTGGGGGTACCGAGGTGGCTCAGTTGGTTTAAGTGTCTGACTCTTGGTCTCAGCTGAGGTCTTGATCTCAGGGTCTTGATCTCGAGGTTGTAAGTTCAGGCCCCACATGGGGCTCTAAGCTGGGTGTGGAGTCTACCTACAAAAGAGGGGGGAAAAAAAGAAATTTGAGAACACTGAAATACTGAGAGTGTTGGGTATGTCTAAGAAGTATTTCCTAAAATGACTATAAATTTAAAATACTTTTAAGTTTTAAAGTTTCATTTGTACCAGTGGTATGGTTTGAAGTAGGGAAGAAGAGCAGCAGAGAGCAGTTTCTCTAGAGCAGAAATGTATGCTTTGTGATGACAGTAAATTATGAGTTTAAAGAAGTCATTAATTGTTCCATCTGTACAGTATTATGAAACATGAGAGCCTGTAGGTTAAACATCTTATTTGAATATTCCTTTTTACTGAAACATTTACCAGTTTGTTTCTAATTAGGGAAGTTTATTGACAGAAGGCTATATGAGTAAATATCTGAAAGGGACAGAAGACCAGAAGTTGAGGGAAAGGACCATGACTGGATAATCAGTCCTACTCTTTTGAGAGTTTTTCTTTTTTGTTCACTCCTTTGCTCTCTGTGTCTGTCTCTCTCCCTTTGATTTTATTGTCTATTAACATAATGAGATATTCAGGTGTAAGCATGGGAACTAACCTAGAAACTGTCCTCTCTTAAACGTGAAGCTTACTGCTCCAGCCTTGAGCCCCAGACAGGGCTGCCAGACCAACCTATTCATAGGTTCCAGACCATTCAGGAAAGTGAGGAAGGGGCCTTGCTTTTTGTGTGATTTAGACATCTACATCTCATGACCTGAGAATGGTTTGGCTTGTGTGGAAGAGAAAAAAACAGATTTATCATTGAGCCAATATTTAGTTCAACTTCCAAATGTTTTCATTCACCAAATATTTATTACAGAACTATTGTGGGGTCAGGAATGCTATCAGGCTGAAATAAATGACCAGAGAGACATGTAAACAAATGATTTAAGAAAAGAAAAAAAATAGGGTGCCTGAGTGGCTCAGCAGGTTACAGCCTCTGCCTTTGGCTCAGGTCATGATCTCAGGGTCCTGGGATCAAGTCCTGCATCGGGCTCTCTGCTTGGCGGGGAGCCTGCTTCCCCGCCCCCCCGCCTGTCTCTCTGCCTACTTGTAATCTCTCTCTCTCTCTCTGACAATTAAATAAATAAAATTTTTAAAAAATAAAACAAACACCCAAATGCTGTGTTCTTCAGATATTCCAGCAGAGTAAGCAGGAGGAATTATGAAGGAAATCAATTCACCTTTAGGTCCTCAGAACCTATTAGAGTGCTTTGCACATTTTAACAACGCGTAAATGTATATGTGAATGCATAAGCAAAGTGATTCATGCATCTGTTAGATAATTTACAAAATACAGGTGGAGGTACAAAGGAGAAAATGACCAGTTCTTCCTTGTAATGATGGAGAGAAGGGCTTTGCAGGAGATTCACTGAATAGGGAAGGCCAGCAAATGTGGAGTTAGAAAGCATGACATGCTCTGTATAAGTTCAGAAAAGCTGGATTGTGGGGTATATGATGGGAGGTGGAAAGGCCGCAAGTGAGGCTACTATAGGGTAGACCAAAATCAAGATGCAAAGTATGTTGTATTGGGGGGACACCTGGGTGGCTCAGTCGGTTAAGTGTCGGAGTCTTGATCTCAGCTCAGGTCTTGATCTCAGGGTTGTGAGTTCAAGCCCCATGTGAGGCTCCACACCCAGCTACTTAAGAAAAATCTTGTATTGGAATTTATTTATTTGTACTACAGGCTATCAAAAGTTTTTCTAAACAGGAATATAAAGAAGTAGAAGTCATGAGAAATTATTTAGAAAAACTCATTCTTGAATTGGGAAATCAAATGTTGATAGAATTTTTAAAGTTATATACTGGAAGTAAGCACAGGTAACAAGTTGTATCATTTATGGTAGAATCTGTTTTATCCCTTCCATATAACATATATGATCTCAGTGTAGGTACAACCTAACTAGATAATTAAACTTATACCAAGGTGATCAAAATATGCAGGATGGCATTGGTTGGTTTTGGGAAGAGAAAGAACATATTTTTGCTTTATGAAATTATTGCAAACATTTTTTCTTTCTTAAAAATTTTATTTATTTATTTAAGAGAGAGTGTGCATGCAAGTGCAGTGGGGAGGGATAGAGGAAGAGAGAATCTCAAATCTCTGATGGTTTCTTACCTTTTTTTGACTTTGACGCTTTAGAGTACCAGTGAGGTATTCTGTAGAATGTCCTTCAATTTGATTTTGTCTTATATTATCTCATGATTAGGGACTGGAGTAATGACTTTTTGGGCTTTTAGGGTTTAAAAAAACATTTTCATTTTATTTTTTATTAAAAAAATTTTTTAAAAATATTTTAGAGAGAGAGAGAGAATGAACAGGGGGTATGGGGCAGAGGGAGAGGAGAAGCAGACTTCCCACTGAGTGGGGAGCCTGACGCGGGGTTCGATTCCAGAAACCTGAGATCATGACCTGAGCCGAAACCAAGTGTTGGATGCTTAACCACCTGAGCCTCCCACGTGCCCCTCATTCTCATTTTTTAAATTATAACATAAAATTGCCTTTTTTTTCAGTGTATAGTTCTATGAGTTCTAACACATGTATAAATTTGCGTAGCCACCACTATAATCAGGATATAGAACAGTTCCATCACCCCTCAAAACTCCATCATATTTTCTTGTTGTAAGTTACACTGTACCCCCTGATTCGTGTCCCTATAACCATTGCTCAGTTCTTCATCGTTATAGATTGGTGTCTTGGAGAATGTCATATAATTAGAATCATAGAGGATGTAACCGTTGACACTGGCTTCTTGGACTCATCATAATGCTTTTGAGAGTCCTCTAAGTTGTGTTTAATCAATAGTTCATTCCTTTTTACTGTGGAGTATGAATGTACTACTAGAATGTTTATCTCTTCCCTTATTAATTTGTGTTATAGATAAATAATAAATACTATATAAAAATAGTCTAAATCAGCCTAGTTTAAAATAAGAGGTTCGCCTTCTATCATAGTCTTCTTTCTTTCTTTCTTTCTTTCTTTCTTTCTTTCTTTCTTTCTTTCTCTTTTTTTCTTTAAGAGCTTAGAGGTTTGGGGTATTTGAGATGAGTTTTTTGCACTTGTACTAAAAGCCCATTTACTTAAATATCCTCCTGTCATAGGATAAAAAAGTGTTCCCAGAATATTAGTATAGGGTTTCTTAAAAATATTTTATTAGTAAACTGAAATAAGACTAATTGGGTTTGGGGGAAACTTACAAAATTTCCAGATTCTGCGTATCTGGTAATTTTATGTATTACTTTCAATAAACTAAAATTTTGATGAGGAGACTTCTTTCTTAAGTGTGGCCTTAGTGTAGTATTTGTTCTGTGTTCCTCAAACACTATTCAGAGGACTGGGAGGGGCTACAAAATCATAAAACATCAGAACTGAAATGGGTCTTCAGCGTGACCAGATCTCTCCTAGTATTTGACAAAAAAGGGAACGGAGTCCCTAGCTGTAGTGTGGAGTAGCGAGTCCACACTCACGGTCGGTCCTACCGGCTACATGGTGTGGCTCCTGCTCTCAGACAGGTTACCAGTTTATCCACGTGGAGATGGACTTGCACAGAAATAACTGCAATACAAAGTGGAATGTTCTTGGCAGCAGAAAAGGCACTGCTTTTCTTAAACAAGCCCTCCCCTCCCCCCTCAAGTCTTTTCTTGACTCATTCACTACACAATTATTTTCTATTTAGTTTCTCACCTTTCATTCTCTGTTAAACTGTCTCTAATCAGATGTTTTGTCTTTTTTTCCCTCTACCATAACATGAAAACTCCTCTTTCAAAATTCACAGTGACGTTCAAGTTGCTAAATTCTGCTGTTTTTGTGTTTTTGGTTTTTGGTGGTTTTTTTTTTTTTTCTCAGACCTCATTTTATTTGATCTGTCCTCAACATTTGGCACAATTGCTCAATCCCTTTTAGAAACACTTTTACTCAAATTCCAGGGTGATACCATATTTGCCATGTTTTCCTGTGACATTTTTAAGTACTCCTTCTCAGCCTTCTCTGCTAGCTTTACCTCAACTCCCCCACCTCTAAATGTTGGAGGGTACTGGGGGTCTGTCACTGTTACTTTTCTACCTGTGGCCTTAATATCATATACACATTAATATCATGTATATGTTAATGACTTCAGTTTATGTATCCAGCCCATACCTCACCCAGGGCTTTAGTCCTATGTCTGCAACTCCAGGACAGTATATATCCAATTTGACATCTCCTCTTGGAACATCTCAAACTTAATGAGTTCAACACTGAGTTCTTGGGGCTCCTGGGTGGCTCAGTTGGTTAAGGATCCCTCTCTTGATTTCGGCTCAGGTCATGATCTCGGGCTCGTGGGATTGATCCCTGAGTTGGGCTCCCTACTCAGTGTGAAATCTGCTTGAGATCTCTCTCGCTCTGCCTCTGATCCTCCCCCCACTAGTGTGGTGCACTCTCTTGCCCTCTGAAATTAATAAATCTTTTTTTCAAAATATTTTATTTTTCATTTGACAGAGCACAAGCAGGGGGTAGTAGCAGAGGGAGAAGGTGAAGCAGACGTTTAACCGACTGAGCCACCCAGGCGCCCCTAAATAAAGAAATCTTAAGCAAAGCAAAACCTGAACTCCTGATATTTCCACACCCCAAACCACCATCATCTGTAGTTTTTCCTGTCTCAGTTTGGGCAACTACAGAGTCTCAGTTGCCAAAAATGGAGTTTTGAAGCCTTTCTTTGCCCACCAACTCTTTTCCATCCATTTAGAAATCTTCTTGGATATTCCTCAAAAACACAGCCATAATATGATGACATCTTCCTCTTATGCTGCCTCCTTTGTCTAAGTCATTATCATCTTCTTTGGATTATTGCATTAACTTCTCCTTGCTTCCGTCCTTGCCCTGCTGCAGTGTGTTTTCAACACAGCAGTCAAATCTTATGACTCATATGATGAAAACTCTCCAACTATTAAATCTCTAAACAGTGAGGCTCTCCAACAGTTTCTAGTATTCTTCTTCCTTCTCTTACCTTCCCCTTACTTTCCTTTACTTGACCCACACTGGCCTCCTCATTTTCCTTGAACATTTCAGGCAGGCTCTCTGTTAGAGTCTTTCTCTGGTCTATAGGCGTTCTCTGTCTAGAATGTTCTTCATTAAGATAGGTCTACATGGCTAGAGGTCTTCACTCAATGTGGCAAAGTAAATCATCTGTAGCTAATCTGTCCAAAATGTCATACTCTCCTCTTTGCTGTCTTGTTTTTTTCCTTCTTTGTCCTTATCACTAGTGTACCGTATCTTTTATTTTTATCTTTCATTTATAATTACCATGCTCTATGCTTAGTTTATAATATTTATCACTTTCCCTTGCTAGAATATAAGTACCACTTGGTAGTGATCATGTATTAACAGTGTGTCTCCTGCTGTATAGCAAGGGCCTACAACAGTGCTGGACACATAGTAGGTGCTCAGTAAATATTTGTTAAATGATTGGATACCTAGGAGTACCTCAGATCAGTCATTAACTTGATTTCAGGCGAGTTAGTTCTCTCTATAGATCTCCTTTCCCTATTTTTGAAATGAATTTGGATTGGATCTGTATTTTTAAGCTTTCTTAAAACAACAAAGACTTAAATGTGTGTAGTATTGTGGTTCCTTGAAGATTTTTCTAAGAATTCAACTGCTTAACAGAAAAGTTTGTAAACCATAATAGGTAGTCTAGGTTTTTATTTTGTTTCTAGGGAATCAAAGTTTGTTAGTTTGTTTCTTTTTCAGCCACAGGTGATAACCACATCAGTTCACATAGTTTTCTTAATAAGAAAGATTTCTATGATAGAGTACAAGGTGAATTGGGAGGTAGGCAGTTGGTGGTAGGGAAAGGGAGAGTTAGGACATTGTCGTGACATTTTTATACAGTATGATGCAGTAGCAAAGAAGGACCTTAAGTTTCACTCAAAACTCAATATAAAAAATAGAGGATTTCCTCTCCAAAACATTTAGACATTATTGAATAGTAAGGTAACAAGTATCTTTTTGAGTGGGTGTTGTGTGAAGACCACTAACTTGTTTGTTTGTTTGTTTGTTTTTTAGATTTTCTTTCTTTATTTGAGAGAGAGAGCAAGAGAATGGGCTATGGGAAGGGGCAGAGGGAGAGAGAGAAGCAGACTCCCTGCCGAGCAGGGAGCCTGAGGATAAAGGGGCTCGTTCCCAGGACCCTGAGATCATGACCTGAGCCAAAGGCAACCATTTAACCAACTGAACCACCCAGATGCCCCACTAACTATTTTAGATTCTAGGCTGTATAGCAGTAGAGCTGCGGTTCTCATCTGCCTGGCACTACCCATACTATTGAATCTGTTTCAAGAGTAGGCATGAAGCTCCTTTAGGTAATTGAGAGGTACATCCCTCGTTACAATCCACTAAAGTAAAAGATACATTGTCTTTCATACTGAATTTAAAATGTAATTGTAAGAGATATAATATCATGTTTATATGAAATTTGAAACTGTAGTCAGCATTTTACCTGGGAGCATCGTAAAGAATGTAATTGTACATCAATTCTCGGTTACTTTCAACAAGAAAGGAAAGAATAACACCCAAAATAATACCTACAGTAGAACCTTTTAACAGGTAGCTACATGAATTCTGCAATATCAAATCATGGGCCAAATCACATCTTTAAAAAATATTTCAAGGGGCGTCTGGACGGCTCAGTCATTAAGCGTCTGCCTTTGGCTGAGGTCATGATCCCAGGGTCTAGGGACCGAATCCCGCAACAGGCTCTCTGCTCAGTGGGAACCTGTTCCTCCCTCTCCCACTCCCTGTGCTTGTGTTCCCTCTCTCCCTGTGTCTCTTTCTGTCAAAAAAATAAATCTCAAATAAAATATATTTCAGTAGTGAAATCCTGATACGCTATAATCATCCCTCAATGAACTATTCTAGAAAAGTTATGTATTCATGTCTCTTGAGTTTCTGTTATATGGTGGGCACTGTCTTACTGATAGGAATACATTAGTAAGCAAAACCAGCCAAAGCTGTGGCCCCTTTTGACTTTGGTATGCCTCTGAAAACACTCAGACACTTGTCCAGGAGGATGTTCCTTATGGATAGGTCCTAGTAATCTATCTGCAGTAGCAGGGAAGAAGGCTTTGGTTTAGCCAAACTAGTGATAGATAATAGAGAATTCACTATTGTTTGATATTTAAGCTCACATTTGGAAATGCATGTTGTTCAGAACCTGGGATGATACTTTGAGAGGTGTTAACATCAATAAAATTAATTCTTTCCAACAGAAGTATTTATAACACTGAATCTCATTCTTTTAAATTTCATTTTTATATTTAAGTAGTAGAGAATAGTGAATCTGGTCATTTTTCATTTTAATGGTTTGATCTTCTTCTACCTCTAGTAATGATAGCATGTTGGCTGCTGAATGAGGGGACAGATTCAGAACAAATGTTTTTTTAAGCCCAGCTTTCCTAGATATGAACATTAGACTGTTCTGTATTTTCAGATACTAGAAGTTTCCAAATTTTGAGTTCAAAGAGAAGGACTCACAATAAAAAGGAAGAAGAGAGTCTTTGCTTACACAGTAAATTCCTTTTATACGTCTATTTTAAAGAAAGAGTGTCTTAACTTTCGTTGGCATTCAATTCCCTTAATTGACCTAAGCTTACTCAACTAATAGTTAAGATATAAATGCTGAAAATTCTTCCAGGCAGCCATGAAAAGTTTATATTAAGGTATATGCTGACTTGATACATACCTGACTTTACAAATAAACATATTCACAGCATGTACAGGTACATTATATTTGCATCACAAGCCTAAGATGCCACATTTTATTTATGTAAAAGTTAGAGATTTACTTAAACTTTCTCATCCTGAAGCATTTGATACTGGCTGTTTCTTTGAACCATAATAATGACAGTTAATGTTTATAAAGTGCTTACTTGTGTCCAGTAGAATATTAATAACTGTATTACGGATGAGCTAGATTTCTTTTTAAAGTCAGGTTTATTGAGGTACTGTTTATGCACAGTACAGATTGCTCTATTTAGATGTATAATTCTATGATATTTGAGAATATATATGTCATAGAACCAGTACCATAATCACTCTTCAGAATGCTTCCATCACCCCCATTTCCTTGTTCTCCTTTGTAATCAGTCCCCTCCCCTCATTCCTAACCCCTGGCAACCCCTGATAGGAGTTCTGCCCTTTTTGTTTTGCTTTCTCCAGAATGTCATATAAGTAGACTCATATAGTACATATTTGAGTCTGGCTTATTTCACTCCCTAATGCTTTTAGATCCATCCACGTGGTAGCTATAGTTCAGAAGTTCATACCTTTGTATTGGTGATAGCATTCCATTGTATGGATGTACCACAATGTGTTTAACCATTCTCCTGTTGATGGACATTTGGGTTTCCAGTATTTGGTGATTCTGACTAAAATTAAAACTGCTAAATATTTAAGTAGAAGTTTCTTTATAGACATGTATTTTCATTTATCTTGGGCATACATCTAGGATTGAAACTGCTGGATCGTCTAATAAGTATATGTTTATCCTTTCAAGAAACCGCTAAACTGTTTTCCAAATACGCGGTTCCATTTTGCATTCTCACCAACACTGTATGAGAGGTATAGTTGCTCTATATCCTCCCTAACACTTGGTATTGTCATTTTTTTTTAAAGTTTTTCTACAGGTATTGTGACTTTAGTTTGGATTTTCTTGTTGAGTAATGATGCTGAGATTTTGTCTGTTTACCTGCCATCTGTATCTCTTTTTGGTGAAGTGTCTATTCAGATCATTTGACTGTTTTAAAAACTAGTTTTCTTATGTTTGAGTTAGGAATGTTCTTTATTAAGCATAGTAGTGCATGCACTGGTTTTAATGCTCATAATACTCCTCTGAGGTGGGTACTATTAGCCTAAATCACAAAAAAGTTTGGCCACAGGACTGTTAATAACAGCCCAGGAACACACAGCTAATAGGTAGCAGAGCTGGGATTCACACCCAAACAGATTCACTCTAAAACCTGTACTGAATTGGTTGCCCTTTTTTTTTTTTGGTGGAGATTGATTTCTTGGGGCTGTGACTATAACCAGGATCCAATTTCTATAGGTGGTAAAACAATGCTTACAGGGACACCCCTGAGCAAAGGGGCAGTATATTGTAATAGCAACTCTGGAATCATCTCCCTAGGAACAGCTAAGATATTTGTTGCTGTTGAAGAAGGGTAATTATTTTCACTTTATGTCTCTTACTTCACTTCTACATACTGGTGGTCAAAGTACTTCTTTTAAATTACCTTCCAAATATCTGCCATTATCAAATGAGATACTTTATGTGAATGGATTTTCTCAATAGCAGAAGCTTCTCCTTTTGTATATCCATGCTTCATAAAGGTTTCTCACACTTGTTATTCCCTTCGTCTTTTAAAGACCTTCATCATAATAATGCCGACTTCAAGAATGACAACACATCAGAGTTTGGTGATATACTTAGGAAGCATGTAGAACTTATTGACCATATAGGATGGCTTTAGGTTCCGGGACTTTTAAAGTTATACCTATTTGTAGTTTTATAGGTTTTTATTTTAGGCTTCTCTCATTACCCACTCATTCGTTTGTTCTGACATCATCTTTTCACTATTCCTTCTTTCACCCTTGTAACTTCTATTTATAATTAGCTAAAAGATAATCAAATTATTGCGCTTACATGGATATGGTTTAAAATAAATTTCAGCTTGGGGGTTTTCCAGTGAACATCTCCTATGACTGCTCAAAGGACCCCTTTTTCTTGTTTGGGATCCAAATAGTCATTCTAAATAAATGAGCTCTAAGAAGCTAAACATGACATTTGACAGTAGAAAAAGTGATGTGTTTTTCTTTTTAGCATAATTTTTTATCAGTAATTTGTTAAACCATGGGGATTATCTTAGTAAAAAGGTAAATCAAACAGTGTTCAGCAGAATGGAATAAATAGGCCCTTAATGGGCAGAAAGTCAGTTCACTATCATTACGTTTTGTAGCAGTTTGTAAAGTTCTTGTCTGAGTCCGTGACAGCTTGTCCTCTCAGCTGTGCCTCTCGGAAGGCAGAGTAATCACTTCCAAGTAATTAACTAAAGGGAGAAAACGTTGCCAAATCCTATTTACTTTTTGTAAAATATTAAGATGAAGGCTAGATAGTGAGTAGCACTTCATCATGTAAAGCACTTTTGAAAGTGCTTAATGCTTTCAAGCCATTTTGACCAATTTAAGCTCTTGCTTAGAATAAATTAATAAATATTCACCCAGGGGACGGGCTAAGTAGTTGTACTAACACCGCAGCTGCTTGGGCACCTTGTCAGATGTCTGAGGACTTGGAGAGTAAAACTCCGCTGTCCGTATCTTTCGTTGGCAGCCTTAGGACCACCACGTATGGTGCAGCAGGGTGCCTGGCACATGGTAGGCTTTTATATGTGGAAAATTTTGTTTTCCACAAAAGTAAAGAAAACTGTGACGATTGCTTGGAAGCAGTAGAATCATGAACTAGGATTGCATTGGTGATTTGTTTAAAAGAGTTTTATCAAGCTTGCAGTTCCACTTAGTCATTTTGCCGTGTTGTATTTTAGTTCCTTACTAATCCTGGATTTATTTTAAATTTTCTAAGTTGGATTAATTCATATTTACTTTTCCACTGAACTTTAGGAAATTAGAAAATAGAGTTTATGTTTAGTGAACTTGTGAATTGTATCTGATATTGTAGTTTGCTATCTTTCCAGGTTACATAGCAATATACCTCTTTCTTGTAAGGGTTAATCAGTAGCCTGGTTAGACTCACCAGCCCATTGTTACATTAAAAGCCAGAAAATTTGCTGTCTCCCTTCCATTCCCTCCCACGTTATTTTGTTTTTTTTTTCATAGTTTTATTTACTTGTTATATTAAGATAATTTTTAAAAGTCGAGATTTTAATTTTTTAAAACATACGGTTTTAATCTTGTTTCCTTGTAGATCCTGATTCCTATTTTTGTTGTTGTTGTTAATTTTAAATTATGGTAATTAACATGAGCTGAATAATGGTTTAATCAAGGTAGATCTTGCTCCTTGGCTCCACGTCCCTCCTTTTTCTATACCTCCCCTCTGTTTTTACCTGTAGATTTGCATGTTTGACCTAGCAGAATAATTGGGTCCACAGCAACATGGGCGTGCCTCCCTTAGAAACACTTAGTTTCATGTATGACTCATAGGCTGAAGCACAGACACCACTTCCCCAATCTACAGGAGCCATTTTAACAGCATAAAACTTGCCGGATTGCTTTTTATTTTCAAGCCCAAAGGACAAAAAGAGAACGGGAATATTTGAAGGTAACTTACTATGATTTTGTGTGTTTGCTTCTGGCTGTTTCCTGAGCTGATAAACAGAGGGTGGCTCTTACCTGCCGAAGAACGTGGCTGAATGTGTTCTTTAACTCTCTGAAAAAAATGTGTGTAGTCAGTCACATGCCTGATTGCACTGAACTGTGAGGGGGAAACAAAGCATTCAAATTCTGGAAAGTTTTAGATCTTCCTCGAAAAGCATTTTTTATGTTTCATATGATTTTTCTTTCTTTCTTTCCCTGTGTGACTTGAGAATAAAGGAGACTTTTCTTTCCCTTTCATACCACAAAACAAACTTCGGTCAAATTTTCATTTAAAAAAATCTAATTGTATTTGTGGGGGATGGTCAGAAAGTTAGAGTTAAGTAAACTGTACACTTCATGTGTGATACGGGTGTTAAGAAAAAAATTCAGAGGCAATGGTTTTGTTTTGGCATTTTGGTTAAAGGGGAGTCTGGGGACAGTTCAGTCATAGGTGTTGCTCATTGACTGTTGTGTCTTTTTCTTTTTTCTTAAGTTAATGAAGTTACATTAAACGTTAATCTTTGGACACTACATAGAAGTTTAAGGGAAATGAACAGTCGTTAGATAATAAGTAAAAGTGGTTATTAAATAAAGAGGAAGAAAGAAAAGTTCACTTACTGTTAGAAAAAATAGTAAAGTTTTATAATTCACACTGGAAACTTACTCTGAGAAACAAGCGTAGATGCGTGACGAGCTTCTGAGGAAACATGTAGTATTTCAATTTGTGTATAAAGAAAAAGAGTACTGGCCTTCCTTCTATATTACTGTTCTTAAAATTTGTTTTGAAGAAAAAAGTAATACCTTTAGTGTGAAAGAAAAGATTGCTCAGTCTTTTCCTGGAGTATTTATCATCATTGAAATTACAAAGTCGTGGCTAGCATATATTCTGGTGAGCCTTGAAGTTCTAGGTCCTCTGGGAAGCTGGGCGCAGTAGTGTTTTACTTATGAAAGCTATTTATGAAGTTAAAATTTGAATGAAAGTAAAATTTGAATGTTCAGTGATTATGAATAACATTTTTGGAAACCAGAAAGTCATATTATTGTCTATCATGATATTTAGCTAGTTCTTTAGAAATTTGCTGTTCTTAACTTTCTAGGCGCTTGAAGACCTATCAGATAAAAGGGAAGGTATAAAGGCAGTTAGTTATTCTCTGGGAAAGGATCACTGTATTAACAGATCTCAATTCTGTGGTTTTGCCGGAAAGGCATAGCAGACATTTTACCAATTCAGCTCTGAGCCATTTGCTATCATCTTTGTTTGCATCTTACAGGCTTAGTAAACCTCTGAGTAAGTAGAGCCTGTATTTACTTCTACTCTGGTCTGTGTGAAAAATCTAATGAAACCTTTTAGCCTTTTTTTTTCCTTTAAGTTTTTTTTTTTAAAGATTTTATTTATTTATTTGACACAGAGAGAGAGATCACAAGTAGGCAGAGAGGCAGGCAGAGAGAGAGGAGGAAGCAGGCTCCCCACTGAACAGAGAGCCCGATGCGGGGCTCCATCCCAGGACCCTGAGACCATGACCTGAGCCGAAGGCAGAGGCTTTAACCCACTGAGCCACCCAGGCGCCCCACTTTAAGTTTTTAAAAGCCTGTGACCCATAAGAGAAAAATCTAGCCACACACAAGTAACTATGTAAATTAAGATTTTATTTTTTAAAGAGAAGTAGAGGAATTTAGTTTCTTAAAATTAAGGGGCTACTATAATTTAAATAAAATTGGTACCAGTCATATATTTCAGTCTCTTACCCATGTGACAGACTGAAATGGGACTTCAAGGAGCCAAAAAGTGGGGAGAAAAGCATGAAAGTAAGGGAAGGCCAGAAAGAGTTATTTAGTAGTCTTCTTCCCACTCTTTTCCTTTCATAAGGTTGAATATAAGTTTAGATTGCGTCATCAGAATCAAACTTAGAATTACCCATTCAGAGAACTGTAGCACTGAAAAAGACTGAAAATCGCCCAGTGGCCTCACTTTCATAGATGAAAATACAGTGGCCCGAGGGGTCTTGTGACTTGCTCAAGGTCGTGTAGCCCTTATTGGCTGGGCTTCCCGCCTGGAGCTGCTCCTGTTAGTCCACACTAACAAGTGACGCTTTGTTTGAAACGGGCTCTATTTCCTTAAGAATAAATAAAACCTTAATTAAGTTGCTTGGTGATAATTTGGGTAGTAGGATGTAACCAAATGATTCTGAAAATGTGTTGAAACAAGTTTCCTTTTTCATCAGAGAGAAGATGATGCGTTTGTTTAATTTCTACTACAACTTGTTTTCATCATTAGAACTTTTTCATAGTTGAAGCATGGTTTATGACATTGCTTGTTTAAAGATGGCTCTAGGAGAGGTGGAAATAAAGACAGGTTTATTTCTGTCTTCTATCTCCTGTTCTTTTAGGAAGGCAAATACTATTTTTTTTTAAAGATTTTATTTATTTATTTCACAGAGGGAGAGAGATCACAAGGAGGTAGAGAGGCAGGCAGAGAGAGAGAGAGGGGAAGCAGGCTCCCTGCTGAGCAGACAGCCCGATGCGGGCCTCGATCCCAGGACCCTGAGATCATGACCTGAGCCGAAAGCAGAGGCTTTAACCCACTGAGCCACCCAGGCGCCCGGCAAATACTATTTTAATATGATGTCTTATTATATTAAAGTGTGTGTATGTGTGTGAAACTTTGCATATGAGTTTACAAAATCTAAAAGTCTCTGAACTCTGACATTACACTCATTTTGAACTGAAACTTTCCATAATTAGTAATCTCATTCCTTTTGTTTGTCCTATCTTCTCCTCCTTTGAGAGTTTACTATACATACTAGGCACTTTTTAAAACCTTCCGGACGTAAAAAATCTTTGTTAACTGTTTGATGTGTTTCATTGAGGTGGCTGAAATTTACTTTAGATCTGCTTTAAGTCTGAAATTTGGTGTTTTAAAATCACTCTGTATGTAACTGTTGAATCTCCCAAGTCCCCTAAGCCAATTCAGTATCAGACTCCCCACAATGTGGTTGTCATTGTCCTAAAGAACAGACAACACAGAAGCAGCTAGAAAGCATGGGCTCTCTCCTCACAAACTTAGATTTTTTTTAATATTTTTAAGATTTTATTTATTTATTTGAGAGAGAAGGAGAGAGTGAGAGGGTACAGGCAGGGTCAGGGGCAGAGGGGGGAAACAGACTCCCTATTGAGCGATGAGCCAGACATGGGGCTCATTCCCAGGACACTGGGATCATGACCTGAGCCAAAGGCAGACGCTTAACCACTGAGCTGCTGAGCCACCCAGGTGCCCACAAATTTAGATTCCTACTGGGAAGACAGGACGTTGTAGCATTAGGTTAACTAAGAATGGGACCAAATCACTGAGAAGTTACATTCAGGTTCAGACTATTTCAGGTTCAGAGGTGAAATATGACTGAAACTTAGAGTAGGGCAGAGTATGGATCATTAGGAATTACTAGTATTTTAAGAATTTATCTATTTGACAGAAAGAGCGAGCACAAGTAGACAGAGCAGCAGGCAGAGGGAGAGAGAGAAGCAAGCTCTCCACTGAGCAGGGAGCCCAATGTGGGACTCTATCCGGGGACCCTGGGATCATGACCTGAGCCAAAGGCAGTTGCTCAACCGACTGAGCCACCCAGGTGCCCCAGGAATTACTAGTATTGAAGAATGAATAGCATTTGCCTAAGTTAAGAGCGTCTTCACCAATAAGAATAAGAATGTAAGCTCTTTGAGGTCAGAGGTGTTTCATTTTATTTTTCTGTCTTTTTGAACTTTTTTTTTTTTTAAGATTTTATTTATTTATTTGACAGAGAGAGAGAGAGAGAGATCACAAGTAGGCTGAGAGGGAGAAGCAGGCTCCTTGCCGAGCAGGGAGCCCGATGCAGGCCTCAATCCCAGGACCCTGAGATCATGACCTGAGCCGAAGGCAGAGGCTTTAACCCACTGAGCCACCCAGGCACCCTCTTTTTGAACTTTTGACAGAAGTAGCAAGCACATATGAATACAGTTATGATTTGCTGTATCAAACCCTCAGCTACTCAGTTGGGCAGAGTCTGCTAAAGTTAAGGGTGGCAAACCTTTAAAAGGCATGTGGCCCTCAGCTTCATCTGTCTGACGTCTGCACATCATAACCATTCAAAGAAAAAATGAACACCAACCTGGTAGTACATGTTTTAAAGCAGTAATTTTTAACCTTTGGTGTAACAGAGAATCACCTGGTTCTAATCCCAAGATTCTGATTCATTAGGCCTCGGGTTTGGCTTATCAGTCAGCATTTTTAATAATTACCCTAGATGACTGTGGTGCAAGTGCTTGTAGGCCACACTTTCAGAAAAAGAGTACAGGTTTAGGAAGAGCAATCAATCAGTTACTTCACAGTTTAATATTTGAATTTTTAAGCAACAGGGATGTTTTGAAGCCTGCGGCGTCTGGTAAGTCAAGACAGTGGAGTAGTTTATCGACATTAGAACTTAGCCTCCTCTCTCTACCCTAGTTATTCCTTTCTTTATTCCATGTTTTGCTGTTCTGTGTCTTTCAACTTTGTGGCTCTCCCTTTTTCTACTTCTCTGATTCTGCTTTTCCTCCTCTCACTCTCAAACCCACCACTATATTGGGCACAGTAAATCATTAAAGCTAATTATTTTTTTCCAAATGTATTTAGCCTATTCTTTATCTCCATGAACCACCACTCTCCCAGTGTTAGTTTTTTTAGTACCATCTGGTACTTCATGGCCTTCTCTTCATTCCCTTTTCCTTGGGTTTCTAGGCAAAACATTCCCTTCCTGATTTAAGATAGGATTTACAGCCTTTGAAAATCCTTTTCTGCTGGGAAATACGCTATTATTCTTCGCAGTTGTTTGAGGCTGGGAAAGGTTTGGCTTTGTTTTGTTTTTAAATACCATGTGATGCTTGGATTTAATTTTTGAGGCTTCTTTGGACATTTAACTCCATCACTGATTGCATATTTGCAGGCTTTACCTTATATTGCATCTTATCTAATGGGACATAGGTGTTCACAGACTCTTGTAGGGATGAGAAGAACAGTCCATCAGTTGAATGGTCCGAAAATAATTACTGCTTCCATTGTTTAGCCAGAATATTTTGTTCCTTTGCTTAGGAGACGCTTCGTATGGATGGTAGAAATTGAATTAGTAGTATCATTGAGTCAGCTGAAATGGTTAAGGGCAGTTTTCAACTAGCGGAGCAATCTCTTTCTCCCATTACTATGAGAACCTACTAAAGAAAGTTTTTTGTGTCACCTCTGTCTTTGTGTCTTGTCAGATGGTGTGTGTATACTAGAGTAAAAGTAGCTCTTGATCTGTACTACAACTGCTGAGGCATTTCACCCTATATGAAAAAAATAACTTGAGTGCTATTTGCTTTGTTAGCAGAGAGGAAGAAATTAGTCATCTGAGCTTTGGTTGTACAAATTTCTGTGCAAAAGCATTTTGATTTCTTCTCTGCCAGTTATAAATATCTGAATTAGGAAAATTCTTTCTAAACCTCTCTTCTCACTTTCATTCTCTTACCCCTGTAGGAATTCAGAACTTTCTCTTCATCTGCCCTTTAATTGCTGAGTAGTAGGTGTCCGCTCTTTTTTGTCTCTGTACTTTACAGCCTGAGATTAATTGCTACCGTAAAAAAAAAAAAAGTAACTGCAAGCAATATGAATGCCTTCTAGAGTTTGAAGACTGATTTAAGAATTTTTCTATTAAAAAGTTAACAAAGGGATATATGTACATGATGTTTAAAATCTATAATGAAAAGCAGCCCCCCTCCTTTTCCTCTTACCTGCTGCCCAGAGGCAGCTACTTCTTACTAAGTTTTTTAGGGGGTTTTTTGGTTTTTTTTTTAATTTGTTTTCTTGGATCTATCTTTGTCTGATTTTCTCCCCTATATAATAGAAGTTCTTCAAGGTAGGAGGAACTGGTATGATTTTACAAGATAAAAAGTCATGTAAAGTTCATTATCAGTATGATAGATGCCCAGACATATAGTGGGCCTTGTGTTTATACAAAGTTGTATGGTATAATTTTTAAAAAATCTAAATTAAGGAAAACTTGTTATTTTTTGTGTTTTAGAAAACAGTCCTGTGAACAGTGAAACTAAAACTATAAACATGAGGTGTTGAATTAATAACTGTTTATGTGCATCTTTTTTTTAATATCAAAATACTAAGTAGAGGCTTAGTATTGTAACGGGGCAGTTCATTCTCTTTTTTGTTTTAAAACTGAATTGTAGGGTGCCTGAGTGGCTCAGTGGGGTAAAGCCTCTGCTTTCGGCTCAGGTCATGATCTCAGGGTCCTGGGATCGAGGCCCGCATGGGCCTCCCTGCTCAGCAGGGAGCCTGCTTCCCTCTCTCTCTCTGCCTGCCTCTCTGCCTCCTTGTGATCTCTCTCCCTCTGTGAAATAAATAAATAAAATCTTTAAAAAAAAAAAAAAAAAAACTGAATTGTACATGTAGGAGAGATTATATAAACCATATATAGTTTGAATATAATTACAAAGTGTTTAGCTATTACACAACAACCTAGGTGAAGAAGTAGGCTCGTTATGTTAGAAGTCCCCCACTGTTGCCCCATGTTTGTTTCTTCTTAAAAATAATTACTGTCCTGACTTTTGTGATAACCTTTTCATTAAATTTTTACCCCTTTGAACTTGATGTAAATGGACTCACACCATATATATTCTATAGCGTCTTGCTTCTCTCATTCAACTCTGTGAGATTTAGCTTAATTAATTTTAATTGCTGTGTTGTATTCCATTGTCTGTCTAGACCAGAATGTATTTACTCTCTCTTGTTGATGACAGTAGATTATTTCCAGTTTGGGAACATTCTTGCACACGGTTCATGGAACATATGTGCAAGAGTTCTGTAAAGCAGTATCATCACTTTGAGGTATGAGAGTTGTTTACAAAGAGTATGGAGAGAATAGATAGTTCAAGATAATTTAGAGTTCTTCGTTATTTTTCCTAGGAACAGATGCCTGCCATTGATGGCTTCTTATCCATTCAGCATCTTACTGTGGTGTATTGTCCTGGGGGGTAAAATCCTTGAGGACCCTAAACAGATGGGCAATTGATGCATTTCAGAGTAAGTTGTAGACATCAACATATTTGACAGCTAAACAGTTTACTGTGCCTGTCATTTATTAACTAGAGTTATTTCAAACAATTTTGAATTAAATTTTTCATAGAATAACTACAATATAGTCCCAGTCATGTACATAAAAATAATGTGATTGTTGATACATATATATTAATGGTATAAAAATATGGATAGATAGGGGCACCATCAAATTTAGAATAGTTGGGGGGGATAAAATGAGAATTAGAGAGGTATATATAGGAGGCGGTAGCTATATGTGGCTTTTTTTCCTTAAGAGTCTGAAACAAATTATGGTAAAATACTAGTGTAAATAAAGCTGGATGATGGCTAGGTGAATACATTCTCTTTCTCTTTTGTTGAACTATTTCATAATCAATTTTGCTGTGTAAGAGGTAGTTTATTTTTGCCCCACATTTGTAAATGAGAAATAATGTTAATTTGCTGAGGAACAGGAATTGATTTTTAAAAACGGTGAGTAAACTCTGTATCATAAAATATGTTAACTGCCTGCTTTGGTGAAAGATTAGCTCGATTCAGAACTGAGTTGTATGACTGTGTGTCTGTCCCGTATAACTAATAAGATGGCTCTAGATGTGCTTCTGATGAATAAGTTCCAGTTGAGATCCATTAACAAGTTGGAGTTAGAGTTTGCTGGAAAGAATTTCGTATTTAAAGCATCCCACATTCAGATATTATTCAGAAACACATTTCAGGGGCACCTGGGTGGCTTAGTCATTTAAGCATCTACCTTTGGCTCAGGTCGTGATCCCAGGGCCCTGGAATTGAGCCCTCTGTCTGTCTCCCAGCTCGGTGGGGAGTCTGCTTCTCCCTCAGTCTCCCGCTCCACCACGTGTGTGCACACATGCTTGCTTTCTTTCACACAAAACCTTTAATAAACACATTTCAGAACAAAAAGATTCATAAGACACACACAATCGATAAAGTATTAATTGAGATTATTGATAAACTTCAGTAAGCTTACCCCAAATTAGACTTTTGCTTCTAACCAGATTTATTGACATAATCAATGTTTTCATCTTGCTTCCTTTAAATTCTTACTGTAATGATAGCAATTCCTATATCTTTAGTGATTTTTTTTTGGTTGTTATAAACTTGATTTGGAATCTCTATATGTAAGGTTTCCAAAATTTCATAATATAATTGTGGGAATTGCGATTAAAAAAGTGAAAACAGGGATCTTAATCCAAGTTTTTGCTTTCATAATGATCTCTTGGCTCTCTAAGATTTTCCCCACAGTGTATGTATAAGTAGTAGCAGAGATGGCATGGACAGAGAAGAACAAATGGAAGTAGAAGTCTTAGGATTTTATAGTAAGAAGGATTCTTTTAGGTCATGTAGTTCAGGAGTCTCCTGAACTTTTTTTTAATTCCTTTTCAATCTGTATAATTAACTGATTTATTCAACAATTGTTTATTATCTGTTAGGCATTATTCTTGATGCTGGGGAATATATCAGTGAACAAAACATAGAAACTTTATTCATAAACTATATACATGTACCCTATTAATTGACTTGCATTTAAAATGTATTTAAAATGATGTACGCAAAGATTAAAGAAAGTTACAGATGAATTAGATTAGTGATCCTCAGAGTGCTTTTGGTGATACACTGAGATGAAGAAAGCATACTAGAACTTACATTTTTAACAGCTTTATTTTACCAAGGGAAAAAATGTATCCCAGAGAGTTTTCTTTTCAATATACCATTCTTCTGAGAAAGGATCCCTGTTAAGGGCATCTTATAAATAATAATAGCCCATCCTTGTAAAGAATTTATATGTTGACAAATATAACCATGGAAACAAAAGCTCTTTGTGGTCCTCAATAACTTTTAAGAATATAAATGGGTCTTGACACCAAAAGAATGTTGCATGATTGCAACCAGTGTTTTAAATATCATTCTTACAGATTTTTTTTCCATTTTTTGGAAGGATTTTATTTATTCGTTTGAAAGAAAGAGAGACAGTGAAAACACAAGCAGGGGGAGAGGCAGAGGCAGAGGGAGGAGCAGACTCCCTGCAGAGCAGGGAGCCTGGTGTGGGGCTCAACATGGGACTCTATCCCAGGACCTGGAGATCATGATCTGAGCCGAAGGCAGACATCCAACCATCTGAGCCACCCAGGCGCCCTATTTTTTTTCCATTCTTAAATTTTATTTAGGAAACTATGGTTAAGTAACTTGCCTAAGATTGGATAATTTAATAGATTACTTGTACTTACAGCAGTTGATTTAATCTTTTCTCCTATTGATAATAAAGCAGAGTTTTAAATAAATTAAATCAGAGTTTAAAAAAAGATCACAAGTGTTCTAAACCAGAACTAGAATAAAACCATTAGTTTGGAGGTTTTTTCTCAATAATGAAGATAGATGACTACTTCTACCATATATTTATTTGTACCCCTCCAAATTCCTTCCACAAATTACAGCGAAAGTCACTAAAATCGAGGAGAGTGTTGGGGTACCTGGGTGGCTCAGGTGGTTAAGTGTCTACCTTTGACTCAGGTTATGATCCCAGGGTCCTGGGATAGAGCTCCCAGCAGGGCTCCCTGCTCAGCAGGGAGTCTGCTTCTCCCTCTGCCTCTGCCCCTCCCCCTGCTCCTGCTTGCTCGCTTGCTCTCTCCTTCTCTCTCTCTCTCTCTCTCTCTTTCTCCCCCCCTCCCCTTCCCTCTCTCTCTCTAAAATAAATAAATAAAATCTTTAAAAAAAAGTTAGGGACAGGTGCCTGGGTGGCTAAGTCAGTTAAGCGACTGTCTTTGGCTCAGGTCATGATCCTGGAGTCCCAGGGTGGAGTCCCACATTGGGCTCCCTGTTCAGTGGGGAGTCTGCTTCTCCCTCTGACCCTATCCTCTCGTGTGCTCTCTCTCTCTCACTCTCTTTCTCGCAAATAAAATCTTTAAAAAAAAAGTTGGGGAGAGTATTATTATATTTATACTTAATACATTATAAGTTATTAATTACAGTGATTATTAAATATGTTGATATATAGTTAATATAATTGTACTTATGTTTAAATTATTATATTTAATGTTAAAATATTAAACTTGCTAGTAAAGGAATGCAAATTAAATGAAATTACTGTTGCCTGTCATATTGACAAAAATCAAAGTACTGTGGGATGGTGAGAACACCATTAATTGTGCCTGCATATAGTCTGTTGACACAGTATTAATCAAAAAGCCTTCTGGAGAGCAATTGACTTACATCAAATGCTTTGAAAATGTACCTATCTTTTGACATCATAATCTCAGTTGTAGGACCCTATCTCAGAGAATATTTAAGGATGGGAACAGAGATGAAACTATGAAGATACTTGAACCACTGGTTTTTAATAGCACAGCAGTTTACAAACTTTATGCCCTTTATATCCTCTCAAAATTTGTTTTCTTTATACTCTTAAAAATTATTGAGGATCCCAAAGAGCTTTTATTCATGTGAGTTACCTTTATCAGTATTTACCAATATTAGAAATTAAAACAAAATTTAAAAATATTGACACAATAATATCCTGAAAAATAATAAGCTCATTACATGTTAACTTAGTTATTTTTATAAAAGACTACTGTGTTTTCAAAAACAAAAACTGTATTGAATGGAGTGCAAATCTTTATTTAATCTTTGGCTTAACAGAAGATACCTAGATTTTCATACCTGCTTCTGTTGCAATATATTGCTTTTGTTGAAGAATGTGAAGAAAATTTGGCCTAATACAGATGTCTGTTTGAAAAAAGGAGATGTATTTTAATAGCCACTTCAGATAATTATGAGTTTTTACTTTGATACTACACCAAAACTCAACAAATGCTAGTTTCTTAAAGATTAGTGCAAAGGGACTCTGAAACCCTATCAACGAACTTTTTGTCCTCTGTAACATTAAAATCCATTTGTCTGTCGTGCACTTTGATGAATTAATGTTTTCCTGAGACGAGATTCTATAACATTCATTGATCATCTGAGCATTCCAAATGTTGACCTAATAGTTTTAAAAATCACAATTTTAAATATTATATCAGTCATCAAAAAGTCTTTTAAGTATTGGAAAGCCAATAAGCCCAAAGTAGTGTACATAAGTTTTCTAAAATTCTGATTTTCAGTTGAAAGCTTGCATTTTATCCTTGGTGAAAAATGCTGTTGTTTCCCTGAAGTGACAGGGACACTTTAATTCATTTTTGGGAATGTGTATGCCAAATATTCAGTATGAATAATAAGTAGTTCTTTGAAGTAAAAATGGTGTTCCATGAAAAAAGCAGCTAGTTTAACTCACAACTAAAGTAATTAGTGGAGAACCGGGCTGTCTCAGTCGGTAGAGCATGCAGCTCTCGATCTCAGGGTCATGAGTTCAAGTTCCAAGCCCCACATTGGGCATGGAGCCTACTTTAAAAACAAAACAAAAAAAACCAAATAATTGGTGCTTTTTGTCAAGATAACCATTCTATTTTAGAATTTGACAGAAGTACTTTGTTTGTACTTCTCATTTTATCACTCTCAGTGTTAAAAAGGCATGTATTTAATGGTTGAAATTTAAGAAAAGAAGTAGTTTTACTCTTCATCAAGAACATTCTTCAATGAAACAGCCTTCTTTTAAATATGAGTGCCTTGTGGTAACGAATACAGTGACTAGTATGGTTTGGTGATACAGCCCGATTCATGCTAAGGCTAACATTTATATACACCGCCTTTGCTTTTACACTCTTAGTGTAAGTGTGAACACGGTGAGCAAAGGCAGATAGTACCCTGGTATTACTATGACAATAGTTTTGACCTCATGAACTCTCTGAGGAAAGGGGTTCTGGATCCTCTGTGGGTCTGAGGATTACATTTTGAGGATCACTGTCATTTGGCAACGTTAGAAATAGCCCAAATGTCCAAAAATGGGGCTTGGTTAAATGGGGCTTGGTACTTCTATACAATTATATGATAGGAATATAAATTTGTGAAAATTTGTGTTAAATATGAGCTTATTATACAGTATTTTTCTATGTTGGGTACCTCTCTAGTGAGGAAATCAGCATTTCTCGAAGAAAGTGAAAGTGTTGATTCTGACCGTCAACATTTCCATTTAGTTGGTGATTTTGTAATTAAGGAAAGGGAAATTAAAAGGCAAAGAAGGCAATTGCTGGCTTCTCTTCCAGTCTGAGGGATTTCTGGGTAGTGACTTGGAGTTTAATTTTCAGTGTAAAAGGAATTGGTAGTGGTATCGATCATTTTTAAATGCTTTATAGAAACAGATGAAATATGCCTTCAAATTCACTTCTTCCCTGTAGAGCCACTTCCTCATTTGGCATTTTCTGATTTATGTTTTCTTACTGTGTTGTTCTTAATTGGGAGAACTTTGAGTTGCTCTATATTACTTAGCTTCCAAGTGAATTAAAGAAGTAAAGTTTCTAAAACAAACTTAGCGGGCACCTGGGTGGCTCAGTGGGTTAAGGCCTCTGCCTTCGGCTCAGGTCATGATCTCAGGGTCCTGGAATCGAGCCCCACGTCAGGCTCCCTGCTCAGTGGGAAGCCTGCTTCCTCCTCTCTCTCTGCCTGCCTCTCAGCCTACTTGTGATCTCTCTCCTCAAAATTCTGAAAAAAAAAAAAAAAACTTAGCCAGAGATTTTTTCATTGTCATTTAAAACATCATGCTGACGGAACCATCACTGTGTCCGTGGTGGCAGTGTAGCCTACACCTTTTAGGCAAGTCAGAAAAAGACCATTAGGGTTAGACCTCCAAGGTTCTTGTTAAGATTTCCACATGTGGTGTTCTTAAGGGAAACCATCCACATTCTGCAGAAAGTCAGAACACTTTTCATGAGAGGCATCATTGAAGATATGCTGCTGTCTAGATCTTAGATACTTCTCTTTGTCATAATGGAAGCCGAATAACCATGACTTATCTTGAGTAATAATATTTTTCTAAGCACTGAGTTCTAGAGAATGTTTGGTGTTTAAAATTTCTTTCCAGATAATCTGTGTTTATTCAAAATTTTTTGTCTGTTAAAGTATGCTGGGAGAATATATATAGTATGATACTATTTATATAAAGTTTAAAATATACCACACAAAACATATACTTGTATATTAGAGCCTAAGGAAAACTAATGTGAAGATTTTAGATTTAAGTTAGAGTGATTAATTAGAATTAATGTTATGTGTGTTTTTTTAAAGCCTTTATTTTACTTTTTAAAAAAGATTTATTTATTCTGGAGAGGGGAGAGAGAGAGTGAGGGGGAGAGAGAGAGAGAATCTCAAGCAAGACTCCCCACTGAGCATGGAACCCCAACATGGGGCTCCGTCTCATGCCTCTGAGATCATGAACCAAGCCAAAATCAAGAGTCGGATGCTTAACCAACTGAGCCACCCAGGCACCTCAATGTTATGTGTGTTTTAATTTGAGAGGGGCACCTCGGTGGCTCAGTTGGTTAAGCAACTGCCTTCTGCTCAGGTCATAAGCCTAGAGTCCCCAGGTCAAGTCCCACATTGAGCTTCCTGCTCAGCAGGGAGTCTGCTTCTCCCTCTGACCTCCCATCTCATGGTCTCTTTCTCTCAAGTAAATAAAATTAAAAAAAAAATAATTTTGAGAGATAGTTTGAAATAATTTGCATTTAGAAATGGATGATTTAGTTTGTAAATGAGCTTACTGAAAATGTTTTATGATATGAACTTTCTAAACTAGATGTTCTATTTGATCCTTTGATCTGTGGATCAGAGATAAATTTATGTATTGTTATTTTTGGGGGGGAATTATAAGAGTTCTTTTTTTAAATTTTATTTATTTATTTCACAGCGGGAGAGAGATCACAAGGAGGCAGAGAGGCAGGCAGAGAGAGAGGGGGAAGCAGGCTCCCTGCTGAGCAGAGAGCCCAATGCGGGCCTCGATCCCAGGACCCTGAGATCATGACCTGAGCCAAAAGCAGAGGCTTTAACCCACTGAGCCACCCAGGCGCCCAAATTTATGTATTGTTAAAGGATAATTCACAACCTTTTAGTCTTAGGAATAAACTAAGAGGAAGGTGTAATGTACATCTTCCCTTGGTAGAAACAAACAGCTACACATCATTGTTAGCATATTTGATTTTTGAGAAGGTGATGGACACTAACTTCTTAGATGCTCTTGAGACTTTCCACCATATTTAGGGTGACTGACCAAGCATCAGAGCCAGAGGCTGTGGGAAGGGAACTAACGTGTAAAGAAATAGACACTTCCCTCGGGGTTCAGGGATCATTTATTCCTAGATATTGGGGACAATTGAGGTAATACATCTACAAGAGCAGCAATGTACTAAACACATGCTATGAAGGCACTAATAACTCTTACACTCTTGAGAAGAATGAACTAGATCCTTCCACTGAAAAATATTGGTTAAGAAAGAAATTGTTTTCCATGCCACTCATTTAAGCAGTGTTACTTATTTTAGGAGCATGGCGCCTTGCTTAAAGTTGACTATTAAGTGCATACTAAGTTCTGTTTAGGAAAGAGGTCACAGGAAACTCTATATGGGCTTATGTGTAATAAAATATTGAGTCATTCTGAACATGACCTAGAGAGGAATGGCACTGAATTCTGGTGAAATTGTAGTTGTGGTAGCTTATAGCTTAGGTAAGAATTGACCAAGATGAATGGAGAAGAAGGTTGCATTGCGTCCAAGATTTTATAGAATATGAGGTATTTGAATGATGAATTGAAGTGATTCTTAAGAATTATTAGTTTGGAAGGCAGTTAGGCATGATGAAAAGTAAGCACATCTGCTTTAGTTATAAGTAATTGGAAGTTTGCTTAAAGTGACTTAGAGCAGTAAGAATTTACCTCTTGAGATAAGATTTTTATTTAGTTTGTGTATAGTTGAGAGTTGAACATAAATGAGTAAATAATGTTAGCCAAGTTTTGGGTATATAGGGAAGTGGGCAAGGGAGTAGAGATAGTTCAGTTGAAGGGGGACCTAAATTATAATCTGGGAAGAGTACTGACAAGAAGCCATGGTGACCAAAGATCAAAGAGGCAAGTTATCTGCCCTGCTTCGAGTCAATTGCTGGAAGGTTTTTTTTTGAGGTGGTACTTATCTTTTACTTATCTAGGTGGTCAACTGTTACTTATCTAACCAGTTTGAGGGCTTATTCTATTGTTCAGACTTTTGATTTTTTACTCAGTCATTGTGGTTTTCAAGTCTTAATTTGTAAGACGTTTACTCCTAAGGATACTTTTTCAGAAAACTATAATAATGAGTTTTTGTGTGCATAATGAACTTAGAGCCCAGCCTCAGAATTCCTTTTTATTTGCCCTGTTTTCGTAAACAGTCTTCACCATTCCTATGTTATAGTTGACCATACTTTGATACATTTTTCACATAAACTATTGGACTATTTATAAAACAAGACATAAAGATGTAGCAGAGAAGGCAGGAAGTACTTGATGTTTGTATGCCATATCTTGTTCTCTGCTTCCTGTCAGTTAAACCACGATGAGAGGAACAGAGACACAGATGTACAATTGCTGCTTTAATTTCCCATTAGGGAGACCTGTTAAATATAAAGCTTGTTTCAATAAACTTTTGTTACTCGTTGATTCTAGGTAGGCTTGTTTTGTATTATAGAGATTGTATGGATTACAATTACATGTTTGATATAGCAAATACAACTTTTATATAATTAAAAATGTGTTTAGTTTTGTGAAATTTTTACAGGTCATAAAGGATTGGCTTTCAAATTTGTATATATGATGTACATTCAATGTGAAGTGATAAGCTAATACTTTGATCTTGAAATTTTAGTATTTAAACATAAATTTATTTTTGTACTTTGGCCTGTCCGGACTCTTTAAAACGTTTAAAGCATTTTATTTACAACTTTAAGATGACAAAAGGAAGATCATAGAGCTTGGCTTATTCAAAATATAGTAGATGGAAGAACTAGGATTTGAATGCATATTTTCTGATACTAGTAGGTCCTGTGTCCTTTTAGGAAAGAGTTTTTTAAATACCTATTACACTTATTATTCATTTTATTCAATAAGTCAGACTTTTTAATTTACCTTTGCCTGTTCTACCTGGAATACCCACTCCCCCGCCCCCACCGGTCCCCATGGCCTCCCTCACATTATCTGTGCTTTGAAAAAAAGAGATGCTACTTATGCCTAAAGAAATGGCCCAGGTATCACTTCCTTGTGAAGTTTCTCAGGTTCTCATAGGTATTTATCTCTTTCTCATTATTCCTTTAACACTTGGTTGACTTAATTATTTACATTGTTCTATAGTTATCTGTTTACATACTTTTTTTTCTTGCTAAAGGCAGTAAACTACTTCTTTATTTTTGTATACCCAGTACCTAGCATGTAATAGATTTTATAAATACTTCTTAGAGGAATAAATACACGTTTGATATTTCTTTTCTTCATTCTAGAAATAAAAAAGCTGATTAAAGAACTACAGTGTGACTACTGTCTTAGAATATTCCTTTATGATTTATTTGTAAGAAAGTTTCTTTATAAGATTTCTTTCCTGCTTCTGCCTTCCCCCTGTTTGTTTTTGCTATTTACAGAAATGGAGTATCTTAATGAGATTATTAGTGTTTTCAGCATAGGTGGAAGTGGTGATTATTGGCTCACTAGAAAATAGAGCTGAGAATACCTTAGTTACTACTGATTGCTGAAAATCAAAAATCTTTTACTTTTGTCTTCAAATTAATCTGGAGAAAATGTCTAGCTCTTCATTACAGTTTTCCTGGTTTCTCCACTGAATAAAAGGAATAATTCCCTTTACTACTTCTTGCTTCTTCCTATATTTTCTATTATTGTTTCTAAGTCTTATGTACCTCAGTGATCTGAGGCTTCTAAATTACAGTCTTTCAATGTCAACGCAAAAAAATAAAAAATAAACAAAATAAATAAATTGCAGTCTTACTATCAATAAAACAAGATTCTTTACAAGTAGGATTTTACTTAGACCTGTCTATTCTAGGAATGTTTTTAAGAAGTTCATGTATTACCAGTTCTCCCAGCTGAAAATGGGTGTATCTTATTTTTAAAAATCAAATTTAGATGATCAAATAAAAAATGTCAAATATGAGGATTCAGATCTGCTTTTTAAAGCTTAAAGGAAAAATTATGAAGCTATATGAATTTCATTTCTTAAGGAGTTTCAAAAGAACCAATGAAGTATTCTCATGTTTATTAAAATAGGTCTTAAAAAAAGAACACCCACTTAGGCTAGACATGCAGAAAATAGTTCATAGGGTTGTTGGATATTCTTTTACCCAGTGGGGCTTCCCGTTTTTGCCCCATTTTTTTTGTGGCATTTGTGTTTGAATCAGAAAATACATGTATGTATGTTGCTTTGAGCATAGTCAGTAAAGCCCAGCACACCACCAGTTGGCTCTGACAGGTGAGCACATCACATAAAATTCTGTGAAATGCTAAAGCAGACATAAGGAAACACTAACGTTTTATCATTTTAATGAAGAATTATAGTAAGTAAATATTTTTTATTAACAAAAGACAGTGTCCTTTGATCTTGTGGCCTAATTTGACTTGTAACACAATGTACTTTTAAATTATATTAATAAAGGACAATAGAAATAATTTATGTCTTTTGTTCTCAAGTAGCTTGTAACCTTGAGAGATGGGACATAGAAAATAGTTATGGAATAACATGGGAGAATAAGCTTTGTGTCTACTCCTGCTGTGTTATGTATATTATTGTGATTAGCATTTGTCTTAGCTGGTAGACTGTGATGGCTCATAGGGCAAGACTGCACCTTAGCCACTGCGTTTTCCCTGTCCTTCTCCCTTCTGCCAGAATCTGGGAGCTAGGTCTCTATGAGTGCTTGTTAAATAAATAAAAGAATATAGATAGTACTGATATGATTTCTGAAGGCCTTCTAGTATATAGGAAAAGACAGTACAGGGAGAATTTCCTCTTCTTCCTTGAAGTGTTTATATTTGTAAAGAGAATGCTTTTTAAAAATCCCAATAAACTCTATTATTGTTAAATTTCAATTCAAAGTCGGGGCACCTGGGTGGCTCAGTGGGTTAGGCGTCTGCCTTTGGCTCAGGTCATGATCCCAGGGTCCTGGGATCAAGTCCCACATCAGCTCCCTGCTCAGTGGGGGTGGGGGGGCCTGTCTCTTTCTCCCTCTGCCTCCAGCTCCTCCTGCTTGTGCTCTCATTTCTCTGTCTCCCTCTCTCTCTGTCAAATAAATAAAATCTTTTAAAAATGTTCAATTCAAAGTCAAAATAAAAATAAAAGTGAAAAGAAGCCCCCAGGTTATCTCCATCTAGGTTAATCAGCTTTGCCCTAAAGAAACCTGCCTTTGGATTTAGCTGTAGTTCCCCCCCATCTCCACCCTCACCCCACGTTTTCCCTTTCCCTCTCCATGTGTACATACAAATTGTCTTAAAGGTGAAGCATTTCTCCCACAACTCTTAGAGTAGCAGAGGTCACATTTTCTGTGCCCAATTTTTAGGGGTTGAGAGATAGTGGGAGATAGACATGGGAGGAGAGTGGCGGAAGTTTCTACTCCTGGTGTAAGAGGAGAACCTATATTGCCTGACAATCCCACATTTTTAATGCAGACTATTTTGAGGGGAAACAGTGTTTTCATTAAGATCGTTACATTAGGGATGCCTGGGTGGCTCAGTCGGTTAATCGTCTGCCTTCGGCTCAGGTCATGATCCTGGGGTCCTGGGATTGAGTCCCTCATTGGGGCTCCCTGCTCAGTGGGGAGCCCGCTTCTCCCTCTGCCTCTGCCTGCCACTCTGCCTGCTTGTGTTCTCTCTCTCTGACAAATAAATAAATAAAATCTAAAAAAAAAAATCTTTAGATCAAGAAGCAGCAAGTATCGATAAGGATGTGGAGAAAAAGGAACCCTCATTGGTGGGAATGCAAACTGGTACAGCCACTGTGGAAAAACAGTACAGAGGTTCCTCAAAATGTTAAAAATAGAACTATCCTATGATCCAGTAATCACACTACTGAGTATTTACCCAAAAACTACAAAACACTAATTCAGAGTAGGTTCAGAGAGACACATGCCCCCTTGTATTATGGCATTATTCACAGTAGCTAAATTATGGAAGTAGCCCAAGTGCTCATCAGGAGATGAATGGATAAAGAAGGTATGGTGTGTATCTACAATGGAATATTACTCAGCCATGAAAAAGAACGAAATCTTGCCATTTGCAATGACATGGAGGGAGCTAGAGAGTATAATGCTAAGCAGAATAAATCAGAGAAAGGCAAATACCATATAGTTTCACTCACGTGAAATTTAAGAAACAGTGAACAAAGGAAAGAAAAAAGAGAGAAATTATAAAACAGATTGATAAAGAACAAACTGATGGTTACCAGAGGGGAGGTGGATGGGATGAAGGGTGAAATAGAAAGGAAAAAAAAATAACTAGATGAGAATTCTCATAAAGGCAGAAGTTTTGGTCTGTTTTCTTCGCTGCTTTATTTGTAGCATCTAGAGCAGTGTCTTGGCATATTATAGGTACTCAGAGTGGATATTTGTTGAATGCGTGAAAAGGTGAATGAGCATGAGCTGAAGTCAGACATGTGCTCAAACTTTCTGAACACCTTGAATATTCATTTTGAATATTTATTCATTTTGGCAGGTATTTATCATAAACCATCTGTGTAAGATTGGGGAGTATGGTGGTGACCATGGCCAGGTCCCTGCCCTTATATGGTTGGTTCCCCCAATCCTTGTATCCTTGTATAAATAAAGTGAGGTGGATATTACTGATGGGCAGAATAAATAATAGATAGTGACATACTTAGCAGGGGGCCTGGCACACAGAAATGGTAGTGATTACTTTCTTCCACATATTTATTTTGTAATTTGTTATCATTTCTTAAGCTCTTTGAGGGTAAGTGTCATGATTTTTTGGTCTTTTTACAAACATCAGTGGTTGGGGTTCCTGGGTGGCTCAGTTGGTTACGCTCCTGCCTTTGGCTCAGGTCATGATCTTGGGGTCCTGGGATGGAGTCCCGCATTGGGCACCTGCTCAGTGGGGAGTCTGCTTCTCCTTCTCCCTCTGCCCCTCCTTCCTGCTTATCTGCTCTCGCTCTCTCTTAAATAGATGAAATCTTAATAAGAAAATAAAAATCAGTGGTTGTTATGTTTAAGAATTAAAATAGTATGTATGGTTTGCTTTATAAATTGTAAAATTTAGGTGTGTGACATATTACTAACAAATGATAATGTAAATAAACCTTACTGTGCTCTTTTACAATTTCTGGATGTGTTTTTATGCAAAAGTATATTTAAAAATCTAATAAGTGAGGGGTGCCTGGCTGGCTCAGTCAGCAGAGTGTGTGACTCTTGATCTTGGGGTTATGGGTTCAAGCCCCATGTTGGGTGTAGAGATTACTTATAAATAAAATCGATCAAAAAAATCTAGTAAGAGCCTTTTACATCTATGAAGGTGACTTTGAATTCTTGAACTTTCCAAGGGTAAGGCAAAGCCATAAAGCAGAAAATACCTTTATTAAAGAGCCAGGGTTAATGCACCCTCCCTTGGTCAACTCCATGTTTTCACAGGAGCACCTCTCTTCTGGACATCTCTCTGGAAGAAAGTCAAGATTCCTTGAATGTTGGTGATAATAGTCTCTATTGAGTGACTAAGAAATGTGCATCTGTCATGAATATGCTTTCCTCACTGATTAAATGAGCATCATCTATTAAAAATATGATTAAATAGTGCTAACTGACAGGATACAATCATCTGTAGATTCAACTAGTTCCAGTGTTTCAGAGTTTCACTCATATTCACATGGATGTAGGGCAGTTTTGATGTTCAGTTGAATAACTTGTAAGGAAGGTTACGTGATAATGTCAATATCTTTTTGAAAATCTTCTTTTCTTTTTTCCCCCCTCTTCCAGTCCTTAGGTGAAAAACAAAAACTTGAAGTAAATTAGTTAAGTGAATTTTGTTTTAAACAATTTTATAGTACCATAGGCAGTTTGAAAACCATCATCGAGAATCTCTATTGTGAGTAATTAATGAAGAATTTAAGGAGGGCAGTGTACACATTGATGCCTGGAAGCTATCCATGTAGCAATCAAGCTATGGAATGTCTGTTTAAACTGTTCTCATCATTTTTGGATGGTAGTTACCAGATCCCACGTATGTGACTTGCATTGGGCTTTGTAATCATAGGGACCACACTCTGTTGTTGCAACTTGATTCGAAAACCTCCAGGAACTTTTCTCCTCTTCTCAAATCAGCCTAAATACTACTCCCTGCCTTTCGAGACTCCATAATTTGATTTTGCTTTGCTTATTTAAACACATTTTCTACCATTTCCCATTGACACCTCTTAGCTCTTGGGAATCTGTTAATTTGGTCAGTTTTGATTCTCTGGATTCTTCTGTCTCGACATTCACACCTGTGCACATGCACTTTTGCACACATGCTATACTTAATATTTTCTTTCCCCTTAGTCTCTCTACATCCTACTATCTACCTCTAAGATTGACTTTAGGTCCTTTATTGTCTGTGAGTGTTTCCTTAACCTGTTTGACCATCCCCTCTGAAATGCCTGTAGAACTGACCAGTTTTATGAGCATTTAATTTCGTACTACTTTTTGGTGTTCAGTTATTGTCTCTTTTAGTCTTGTTTCCTGAACTAGATTATATACTTCATGGGAACAAGGCCATGCATTATCTTTTTGTACTTCCCACAGTATTGAGTTTAGGGAAGTTCAGTAAATATTCATCAATGTTTTACTACTAAGTCAATCAGTAGAAACATAATTTCTTTTGAAAATGGATGTCATAGATGTGCCTGGGTGGCTCTGCCTTCACTCAGGTAATGATCCCAGGGTTCTGGGATCGATCTCCGCATTGGGCTTCCTGCTCAGCGAAAAGTCTGTTTCTCTTTTTCCCTCTGCCTCTCCTCTCCTCACCCCCCAACCCTCCACTTGTACTGTCTCAAATAAATAAATAAAATATTTATTAAAAAATGGATGTTGGGATGCTTGGGTGGCTCAGTTGGTTAAGCGGCTTCCTGTGGCTCAGGTCATGATCCTAGGGTCCTGGAATCGAGTCCCACTTCGAGCTCCTTGCTCAGCAAGGAGCCTGTTTCTCCCTCTGCCTGCTACTCCTCCTACTTGTACTTTCTCTCACTCTCTGACAAATAAATAAATAAAATATTAAGAAAAAAATTTAAATGGATGTTGTGGGATCTTCTGATTAGCTCTGGACATACATCAGATAAGCATAGCAAAATGTTTCCTCTCACCTAATGTAAGACGTTGATGCACTTCAGTTAACAGGAACTGAAATGAATTCATAGGATTTAAAAATTGCAATTATATTATAAAATATAGAAGGGCCTAAAATTTTAATTATTCTGTATTATAAATCTTCATACTTCTCATGAGGAGTATTTAAAATTTGCTTCTAAGATTTATACAGTAAGAAGATGAAAAGCTACATGCATAATTTATAAATATTGCATGTCTATATTTTATGTATGTTACAATACTAAGCCCCTGTCTGTCGACTTTCTTATCTCTCATCTGTGGTTTTGTTGCGTCTAGTTTTTCGGTGCCATTGAATTTAGAATCTGAGGTGATTGCCAGATAGCTGTGCGGATGATCATAGGCAGAATCCCATTTTAAGGGTCTTGACGTGGAACACCAGAATTGTTTGATGAAATCCAGACTTAAGATAGTTTTCTATTATTTAAAGAAGAAAAGGGGTAATGCCTTGAAAAACAATAGGTCATTAGATCTTTAGAGGTCTTGTCACATGTGGGGAGCAGAAAATTTTGTGTGCAAGGAATCTTAAAACCCATCAAACTTGGTAACTTGGGAAAAGGTGAAAACACTTTACTTCTCTGGAGTTTATACTCATCAATCTCTTCCTACTGTAATTTTGAAAATGCCACAGGTATAAAAGATCGTGATCATCCAAGAATGTGTGGAGAGATCTAGAGTGAGCATGGCAGTGAGCACAGAGAAGTCTGGGAAAGGGTAGTGCATATGGGGTTGGGGTGGGGGGGATGGGGCAGGGCTAATTTTGGCTTCTTTCATTTTGGGGTGAGGTCAGGGGACCATGAAGACTATAAACTGGAGAAATGTTGGAATACTTTTTTCTGAGTTGGGAAGAGCAGAAAATTATGGCAGAGGTATACTTTTAAACTTGGCCCATGGAATATTCTCGTTTACTCTTTCAGTCCTTATCCTGTTCAGATATTCTATTAGCAATAATCGCACCTCAGATAAACCTCATTGGCTATGATACCGCCACTGCGCAAAGCTGTATTCTGTTTTACAAATCTGACCAGCCTTTTGCAGCACAAGGAAGAACCCCACTAATCCCTGTTCATGGCTTGAAGATTTTCCTATAGTTAATGAAGGTCACCGATTAGTTTTGAGTAAAGAAGTAAGTTGCTGATATTTTTATTTTTGCTAAGTTCCTTTTACTGGATGAAGAATGCCTGGAGGGGAGCTAGGGTAAGGATGGTAAGCTGAAGGAACAGTGTGTCTCTCCTTAAGAGTGAAACTTCTTATGACAATACAGTTTCTTCCAGAAGAGTGTTGTGTGGGAGTTGGAGGTGAGGGGAGGTATGCCATGCAGCAGAATCTCCTGGGGGACTTTTAAACTACCTGTCCCTGGCTTTTCTCTGCAGTCTGGACCAGGCTGAAACACTGTTACTGATGGAAACCTGCTGTGTGCTCAGGTGGGGGAACCATCCAGCATCTTCTAAGAGGATGAATATATTAACCAGGGGAATAAACAACCACAGAAATGAAACAGAATTTCCCTGCAAGTTGATTCTTGCTTGTTATAGAGAGATTTTTAACCTGCCAACTGGCTTTGCTGATAAGCACACTGGAGCATGTTTGCGTTCCCCGGACAGGTGTGTTTCTGTCAGAGTTCAGGTTTTGAGTGCTGGAGGGAAGAAAGTTCCTTCAGTTTATCTGTATAATAGAAAGCACCAATTAATGACATTTTGATTATCACTTTCAACTTTTTTTGAGAAGGGAAAGGAGTTAAATTTTTTTTAGGACCAAAGTTAAAACAATATCCGATTACTGTTAGATATCCCTTTTTGGTTTTAAATTCTCTCATTTGCAGAACACACACAGAAAAAGGGTTAATCTTGAGACCGCAGGTATTGACAGGTCTTGGTATGTGATCTGTTTGGCTGTTTTGCAAAGTGCTATAAATGCTGCCTGAGTGTAACCTGACACCAGGTAGGCCTGAGTGGCCAAGGATGGAAGTGGAGAACAATGTGAAAGAACCGGAATTTCAGGTCTAGGCAGTGAGTAATTGCAGCCTGCCCTCCCAAGTTCTGGAACTGCACATCTGGGTGTCAGCAAAAAGACGCAAGCACAGAGAAGTCAGCCCGCTTGGCTTGATCATATTGACTGTGTGTGTGTGTCTGTGTCTGTTTTTACCTTAACGTGGTTGAGGTAAGGTGAACTTCTTCATGTTTCCAAGGCCTGCTTCAGCTTTGCATATTGCATATGTCACTAGAAGCCTGACCAAAAACACCAGTTTGTGCATCATTCACACAAAAATAAAATTATATTTTTCAAAAAGTTCTAGGTTCTTCAGTTCCCCTTGCCCCCTGCCCTGCCCCAAATTGCCATGAAAGTTGCTTTAGGCAGAACAGCTATTTAGAAGATATTAGTGGAGATATATATATATATTATAGTACTTGGATGGTTTCAAGGACATATTTTTGCACTTGTCCTAAATTTTCTTAAATTCCTTGAATATTTGAAATAAAAGGTAGGGTATAGAAACTTTTTCTTTTTTCATTTTTTTGAAACATTTTCTTTTGAACTAAATTATGAGAACCCTCAATGCAGTGGAGAATGATTTATTCCTCCTGTGACATGAACTTGTATTTTTTTTACTTCTGTATTGTATATAGAGTACTTGAGTTAGACAGGGCTATACAGTGAGATTTATTTTACAGTTGGTGCCTTTTTTTTATTCTTTCTTTCTTATTCACTAGGAACTGAGAGACTAACCACCCTTGTTTGGGGAAGTTCAAATCTGGTTACTTAACTATAACTACATTTTGGTGTGTTTTTAAAATCATTTTTTCCATATTCACAGTTTTAAAAATGTAAGCAATAGAAATACTATATTCAAAGAATTAGCAAGAATAATATCAGTTAAAATTTATTTTAAAGTATTTTCATGAATTATTAAGTTGTGGTAGCTTTTTATAAAAAGTTTTATGAAGGGGCACCTGAGTAGCTCAGTCCCTTGAACATCTGCCTTCAGATCAGGTCATGATCCCAGGGTCCAGGGATCTAGCCCTGGGTCAGGCTCCCTGCTCAGAGGGGAGTCTGCTTTTCTCTCTCCCTCTCTTTCTGTGTGTCTCCCTCAAATAAATAAATAAATAAATAATCTTTGAAAAACAAAAAGGTTTATTAATGTTTTTACTTTCTTGGCTGAGTGAAGGTAAAGCAAATGGTAGGATATGATTGAGCTTGGGAAAGAATAATAATAGTAAAACTTTAAGATTTAAAACAATAATAGAAAAACCTACAAACTCCTCTAAAAGTTTTTCCAAGTAAAAATATGATTAAAAATTATTTACCGTGTATCAGGAGATTGCGTGGAATAGTGTAGAGATCTTTGCTGCAGATCCTTCTGTAAGAGATTTCTTCTTTTCCAGATACTCTGCTAAAGAACAATACTGATTAAAACAGAATATTAATAAAAACATATTCAAAACACTTTAAAAAAAAGAACAATACTGATGACATTCTGTTAATGTAGATACAGGGGCATAAGTAGAGAATGGGGCTGGGAATTTGGGCCTCTTTTGCTTTCTTTGCCACTAACTTTCTTTGTGACCTTGGACAAGTCAGATAAGTACTAGGCCCAGATTCTTTAGCTGGTCAGTGACTGTGTTGTTTTAGGTCATCCTTAGGGTTTTTTTCCAGCTTTAAAATTGTGTGACTCCACACATTTTTAGATTGAGAACAGGCAGGCCCTGGGATGATTGTACAGAATTTATCTTGGTACCGCTGATTTATTATTTTCATTTCTTCTGGAAGCTAATGTGTAAAGCATTCTACCATATTAGAAAACACATGAAAAGTCCTGACTACAGTATATCGCACAAGAATCCCAGTCATTACAGTTTATGAGTTTATTGCTTGCTTCTCATTTTAATTTGCCTAGCTTCTCTTTTCTTTCTCTTACTTTTCTTATTTGATTTCCTTTTATTTCTGTTGTATTTCTTCTAAGGTAATGGTTTTTCCAAATATACTTGCTTTTCTTATGATATGTATGTCTATATGTTGAAAAGGGCATTTTATTAGGTTACCACTTCATATGAAAATACTTTCTGTTCATATACTTAGCATCTGGCATCTGGAGTCACTACAGAATTCCAGTTCTTTAGTTACTTTCAACTTTATAAACATGCATATATACATAAACATAAACACTGTCTGAATACTTTATCAAAGTTAATCTTCCAATCATCCCATTGCTCTAAGCTGGTGTATTTTACCTCCTTTGGGCTAGAATTGTTTAATCTAAAACATTCTTCTCATACCTTTTATTTACTAGTGTTCATCTTGAGTGTAATGTGTTGGTGGCCTGGTAGCTTCCAAAGGGTAGCAATGATTTGTTTTTAAATATCATTATGAATTAATAGGTTTTTAGACCTTTGTGTTTAAAGCCCTTTTGAAGGAAACTTAAATTTACGTTCAATCAGGGATGAAAGAAGCAGGTATGAGAACTATTAAAAACTTATTTTGATTGCCATGTTTTTATAATAACCGAAATATTTTATAATAAACTAAACAAAAATAAACTATTTGAGTTGGTTGTAGGATCCATCGATGCGGCTGAGGGTTTTGTGATTACAATCAGTAAATTCATTTTGTTTGGAACAGGGGCATAATGGAAGTCTGTGTTGAGGGAAACTTGCCAGACAGGGTGAGGTCCGAGCCTAGAAGCAGCTGGATTTATCAAGTAGGTGCCAAATTTTCAGGCACTGGAATAGAATTATACTTTTGTTGATAACGGGCTATATAGTATTCTCTGTTGGAGTCTAGCAAATAGCTGTGGTCAAGGAGACTCCCAGAGAGTGGAAATGCGACTTAAGGAGTAATCAGTCACGTGGCATGCACCTGTTACTCGTCTCTTGCATTGTACCGAGACTGTAATGAAGCTAATGTTTATGAAACAAAAGTTATTGGCCAGGCATTCTGTACATGGAGTTTGTATCCCATATTCACAGCAAGTCTGGATGTTGGTGTAATATTTTCTACTTCTTTTACAGAAAGGAGACACTGACACTGAGTAGCTTGTCCAAGGTCACAGAGCAGAAGATTCAAATTCAGGTGGTCTAACTCCAGAGATAGTGCTGTTTTAACTGTTTTGCTTGCTTTAGTATTTGACCATAATTCTGCAGCTTATTTTAGTGATAAAAGATTAGGAACCTTATTGTTGAGACCCTCCTGTAGCATGTCTCCTGGGAGAAGAATGTGATCCTGACACGTTTGAAAGAGACGAGAGCCAACTTGGGGAGTTTTTGCTCAACTAGGTGACCTCCCGAAGTTGAGCAGATAAGTTAGCTATTTATGCCTGTGTTGGATAAACAGTTTTCACTTATATTTTTTCTGGTTATTTTATAAAGACTAAGTGACACTTTGAAAATGAAATAGGTTTGAGAATTACTAATGAAGCAGAGTGTTCTAAATATCATACATATTGTTGGTGGTCATAATACTTACAGTTAACTGAAGACCTTCTAATTTGTTAGGGTAAAGCAAAAAACCACCTTTTTTCTCTTCATTCTGAGTACCCATGTCTTTTTCATACTAGAGCAACTTTGAGGAATAAAATGATAAATTCCATTTGGGACATGTCTTAGACATATTGATGTTGAGGGGCACCAATGTGGACTTCTCTAATAGTTTAGTGACTGGATTTAGAGATCAGGAGCTGAACTCGAGATGGAGATCCCCCCCCCAATTTGATATATATATATGTATGTATTTACTTAGAAATCTGTGTTTCAAACTATCAGAGCACAAAGGACTTGGGTAGATACAGAGGCAAAGCTGTGTACTGTTCCCCTGGGCAGAGTCCTGATTGGGCAGGCGAAGGATCTCATTGCACTTGTGGTACACCTTCAAACCGTGAGACCTTGGGCACGGGGACTCCGTTTATTCATGAAATACTGCATCGTTGATCTAGATGTTCAGTCTCTGCTATTAGTGAAAAGATTTTGATGTAATGGGGCTTTGTTCTTTAAGTATCTCTAAAATGTATGGGTGATACCTCTAGATGCGGAATCAGGAAATTTCTTCCCAAGATCCATCTTGGTGCCATAGGCTATGTAACTACTAAGAGAAGAAGAAGTGGGAAAGAGAGAAAACAAGAGGATCAGAGGCCTGTTTAGGCCAATAAAATAATTCCAAAGCTTTTCTAACACATTTTCAGTGTATGAACTTCTGTATAGAAATAAACAAACGCTACCCACCAGAGTGAAGATGTCTCTTTCTATTCTAACAAGTGGCTTAGTGATCGTGGACACTCATTGTGGTTTTGGTTTATTACTCTGGGTGTTAGTGTGTATTGGAAGGTGTGGGTATGTTGATTGCTTGTACTTACTTTTGAGATTTTTGAAAAGCATTTATTAACACATAATACTTGGCAATGCTAAGAAAAGGTACATGAATGCCGTGGAAAAGAAAGTGAAACTTAACTTTACATAGATGTGTTCACACTGATCACTGGTAGAGTGTCACTTTGTATTTACAGATAAATGGATTTGGAATGGACCTTTTGGAATCTATACCTTTTACAGAGAAACTTTTGTTGCCACATCCCTTGATTCTGGTTATACTTTCTTTTTAAAGATTTTATTTATTTGAGAGAGAGAGCACGAGCAGGGGGAGGGGCAGAGGGAGAAGCAGACTTCCAACTGAGCAGGGAACCAGGCAGGGGCTCAATCCCAAGACCCTGAGGTCATGACCCAAGAGCCCCCCTGGCATCGCAGTATAATCCTTTTTACTATTACTGTGGGCACACAGGTTTGGTAGATACAGAAGGAATTTTAGGCAATGGTTACTTACCCAGAGAGGTTTTGCTCTAACTATCTTGCTCCCTGGCATATTGCTTTCAAAATAATAGGCAACTCAAACATTTATTCAGTTGAATTAAGGAGACATAACTTTCAAACATGAAACAATTTACAATTAGTGCTAACTTAGTGGACAGTAAGTGCTGTATTTCTGAAAGGAGTGATCCCAGTAGGTGGAGGTGTAGAGATTTGGGAGGTTTGTTAAAGAAATGGGGCTTGAGTATTGAGTGGGAAAGATGTGAATGGATGCTGAGGAGGGAGAGAGATTCCAGGAATGGGAAGTAAGTAGAATTTATGAAGGGAGGCAAGAATGAATACAGTTTGTGTGAAGGACCATAAGAAGGGGGCACATAGGTGGCTCAGTCGGTTAAGTGTCTGCCTTTGGCTCAGGTCATGATCTGAGTCCTGGGGTGGAGCCCCACGGCAGGCTCCCTGCTCAGTGGGGGTCTGCATCTCCCTCTCTCTCTGCCCCTCCTCCCTTGTGTTCTCTCTCTCTCTCGAATAAATAAAATCTTTAAAAAAAAAGTGGGGAGGGGGACCATAAGAAGACAAGCCCAGTGCAGAAGAATGAGATTGGATAATAATTTAAGGGGAAAGATTGTAAGTAACATTTGTCCAAAGCCATATGTATGTCTTAGGTTCATATGTCTGTCCGTGATCAATTTAGGTCAATGCATTGTTTTCCCCTCCAGTCACAGTGCATTGCTGAAAAACTACCCAAACGCGCTAAAAATAAAAATGCTTTTCTGGTATTGGAGTTGAACTTATTATTGAAAGAGGTGGGATGGAATAGATGTGGGAGACTGCTGGGTTAGAATTCAGTTTAGTGAGTAGAAGTATCACCTGAATTGGATTATTAATATTTATTTTATCTTGATTCCCAGTTAGGAAAATTATGGTTATCCATGATGGCCCATAGGGTCCAGAGTATATAGGGAATCATCTTTACTGAAATTAGGAGATTGACTATTTGATTCGGCTGGCATGTGCTAGCTGGATTTAAGTTGGGGAAACTGATTGACCAGCTCAGCTTCATTCCCTGACTTGTCTCTTTAAAACTAAATTTGTAAATGCTGTTTCCAAGGACTAGATGTAATTTAATGTGATTATTTTTGTAATCTTTGTTTTTTCATAGCACATTTATAGCCATAACCATATGACGGAGTATTTCATAAAATTGTGATAAATTAAAAATATTTTCCTTCTACTTTTGTAACTTTTTTTTAATAGGCAAACATCTTTGGCAGGCGCTTTTTAAGCATTTCTCCCTCCACTGTGAAATTATTTTCACTCTTCAGTTGCGTTTCTGTTTTTCTACTATTGTAAAGTGCAGTTCTTTGCATGTTTTAATTTGCCATGACGTGGTCAAGTGCCGTTTCCTTCCTGTTGCTTGCAAGCCTGTGCTAGAGATAAGGATACATTTCAGTGCATTAAAAAAGAAGCCACCGAAGACAGGCTTAAGCATGGTAAAACATTCTACTTATCAGAAACCTTTTTAAAGAATAGAAAGAATGGACTCTAATTCATTTATTTTTAAAAGCTCTTAAAATAGTACTTACTAAACTTTAAATGTATTAGACAGATTTAAATTCTTAAATATATTAGGCATAACAGGGATAGTGTGTGTGTTTCTCCTAAGGCAAAAATATACAGATGAGAAATTACTCATAGAGTAGCAATTCCTGTGTGGCTTGCTGGGTTACTGGCAAGAAGGAAATTGTTTATATGTCCTTTATTACAATTACAAACCTAGTTATTGCTGGGTGGATTTTTTTTTTTTAAGTATTCTGTACTTTAGTTTAACTGGGGCGAGGGAAGAAGGGAGAATGGCTTCTCTTTCAGAAATGAGAAGTGATTTTATCTTAGCAGGAATGAAATCTTCAAAGAAAATATATATCCAACTTAAAAAGAAAAAGCCTCCGTTCATCAGTCATGTTATTTTTGTTTAAAAACATTAACAAAAACACGTTGGAGATACGGCCTTCGATATTTATTGTTATATTCTAAATGGGCATGCTTGCTTTTTAACTAACTTAAACTTCTATTTTTCAGGCCAAGAAGTTCTAGAGAAGAAAAATTTCAGAAAAATTGCCTGTTTGAGTAAAATATCAGTAAACCACGAAAATTTGAAGCACCATCCCTAAAGAAAACCTGGTTTACAGTAACTTCACAGACTTAGCTGTGGGTTTTTTACCCAAATTGGTCACTGGATTCTGCTGCCTCATACTTGAACCTGCTTGGAATTTTTCTCATGTGGATATAAGGGGAATGCTTTATTATGGCTGCTGTTGTCCAACAGAACGACCTAGTATTTGAATTTGCTAGTAACGTCATGGAGGATGAACAACAGGTATGAGACCCAGAGAAAATTGGATTTTTTAAGTTAATTATTATGATTCTTCCATTTGCAACAGAAAATTATTTACTTTAAAAGACAGTAGGGGAAACTTTATCAATGTAAAAATGTAGATATTAAAATTTTGGTAGTAATTGTGATCCTGTGTTTTAAGAACTAGTTAATTTGTTAAAGAATTTAATCCTTAGCTTTCATATGGGACAAGGAAGTAATAATTTCAGGGTTTAGCTTGTTTTGTTTTGTTTTGTTTTGTAAGATGAGACTTAACAGTAAATAAAATACATTAAGTAATTATTTCAAAGTACTTAAGTACTTTGAAAAGTTTTAGAGGACATACCAACAAGACATGTACTTTTTTTTTTTTTTTTAAATAGAGGACTGGTGGTTTTATTAGTTGTTTGCAGTTCTACAGTTTAAATCCATGTGGTTAATTAGTATTTATAATCCTGGGCTAGTTTTTCAAGTGGATGGAGAGATGTTAGCAGTCTCATAATCATGCATTGCTTCAGTCCAAAGCACGTGATTCTGAGGAAGTCACTTAACTTCTCCAGGTCTAGATTGCATCATCTGTTGAATGGGGGAATCGAACCGAGAATTTCTAAATTGGCTTTCACTGAGTTTACGTTCACTGATGTTCCAGTTACTGTGTCTAGAATGGGAAGAAGATACAAGAGACATTGAGAAAAAGGATCGAAGTTAAATCTAGTCTCCTTGCCCCTCTTCCCCACCTCCACTTTGGGGGGGGGGTGTGGTGATAGGGGTTCTTAGGACTTTACAATTTACTACATTTTATTTTTTAAATTTTTTTAAAGATTTTATTTATTTGACAGAGAGAGACACAGTGATAGAGGGAACACAAGCAGAGGGAGTGGGAAGCAGGCTTCCCGCTGAGCAGGGAGCCCGATGTGGGCCTCCATCCCAGGACCCTGGGATCATGATCTGAGCCAAGGGCAGACACTTAACCAACTGAGCCACCCAGGTGCCCCTAACTTACTTCATTTTAAATAGGTTATGTGGGAATGTAAGACATGATGTGGGAGAAATGCTGTGTTAGACTCAGTATACTGGCAAAAATATTTTGAGGACCTTTAGGTTTAAAATATGCTGAATAAATTGATTTGGATACTGAAATAAGCCTAATCCCAAATATTTAACATTAATAGGCCAGTTACAGTGTATCATACTTTTATTCTAGAAACATAGTTACAACAGATAATAAAATTGATTCTTACTTTGGGCAGGGCATTATATTTCTTTGCTGTTTATATTGTCTGTTGAGGTGACAGGATTAAACATTTCTATGTAAAGCTACAAAAGATGAGAATTTACATTGAGGTGCCTTAAAATCAAGATGAACTTTGGCTGGGAAGGAAACAAGCTTGAGGGAGAGGATTGCTTGGTCCCAATTAAAAATACTAATGGGCTGGGGCAAAGAATAAAAAAAAAATTAATTAAAAATAAATAAATAAATAATCAAAATGAAAAAAAATAAAAAAAACAAAAATACTAATGGGTACATGGATTTAATCTAGAGACAATGGAAAAGATATTCATAGGAAAGAAAGTATTTTGAATTTTCTTTAAAACAGGATATTTCTCTGTATGTTAAGCTTTGCAAACCGTGTGTTTACTGTGCAGCCCTCTTGATGACAGAGTCCAGGCTCGCTGTGGTGAGGTTTGTTCTCTGTGTGGCCACGGAGGACAGAGCTCGAGGCCACTGACTCACTGGTATGCTCCAGTGCAGTGGCTTTGACACTCTTCTGACTGTGAGAAAGACATTTTACGTTATGGTGCCATATTCATACACATGTCTACATAACCTTAAAACTAGCTTTGCACTTACCCTTAATATGTGTGATGCACTTAATTTATCTCACAGAAGTTATTAATGTCTTTGGATAGGGAGATGATGCTGTTAGCTTAACGTCAGAGTGCACATATGTGTTTTTTTCTTGTTATTTTCATCAAAATGAGTGTATATATTGGTATTTAAGTTTTCTGAAGATATTATTAAAAGGACTTTACAAATATTAAGCATGAGGCAAATAGTATCATCCCCCTTTTATGATGAAGAAAATGAGACAGAGAGAGGTTCAGTGATTTGCTTGAACCCCTAAAGCTAGTCAATAGTGGAGTTGGAATTTGAACCCACGCAGTTTGACTTTCACTAATGATACTTTTCACTGAAGTATGCCAATATCACTGTATTATAATCAGTGTCAAAAATTGGCATGTTTAGCGTTTTCCAGCCTATGGCCTTGAGCATAGCAAACTTCACTGATTCATTTAGGGGTGAATCCAGTTGTGTCAGTCTTATTGTTATTAGCATCTTGCCTGATCTGTGGTTCTGCTTGTTTCCTTGTTAGGTTTGTTGTTGTTGTTGTTTTAAGATTTATTTATTTTTGAGAGAAAGAGAACAAGCTGGGGGAGAAGCAGAGGAAGAAGCAGATTCCCCACTCTATCCCAGGACTCTGGGATTATGACCTGAGCCAAAGGCACACACTTAACTGGCTCAGGCACCCAGTTAGATTTGTTTTTGATTTAAAAGTAATAACATGCCAACTACAAAAGAAGGCACCTAATATAAAAATGTATAAACTCGTTCTTTACCCTTCCTGCCTAATCCATTTCTCCCCAAAAGATACCATTATTATTTGATGTTATCTTTTTTAAACAAAGGCCTTAAACAGAAGAACAATATATGTACATACAAACCTACATAAAGAGGTTGTCTTTAAGATTCAAATGAAAGCGTGCAAACCCTTTTTTGTGACTTATTTTCACTTACTGTATTGTAAATATGTGCGTAGATATGCTGGCTCTGCATCATTTATTTTTTTCCACATGATGGATGGATCATTATTATTTTACCAATCTTTGATCATGGACAAGACAGACTTGCCAGTATTTTGCTCTTATAAACAAGATTGCAGTGAACATCCTCACATGGAAGGCGGTAGACCTAGAGTAGGTAAGAGCTCAGATGCTGGAGTCAGAACACCTGGGTTTGAGTCCCCGCTCCACTCCTTATTACCTCTGTGAATTTGGACAAATTACTCAACCACTCTCTACCTTGATTTCCCTATCTGCAAAATGGGAATGATAATACCAGACCCTATTTTGTAGGATTATTGTGAGAATTAAATGAGTTGATGTATATAAAGCTCTCAGAACCATGCCTGAGCATTCTCATTTCATTATTGTGCACGCACACACCTATGAGTGTATCTTTGCACACTTGTATGATTATTTCTATAGGATTTCTAAAAGTAGGTTTACTGAGTTTACTAAAAGCATAAAATACTACCCAATCATTCTCTAAAAAGTCTGTATCTGTTTCTATTACCACTAACAGTATATTTCCCAAAGTGTCACTAACAGAAAGCCTTTTGCTTTTTTTCCCTTTTGGTCAGTCTTTTGGGTGAAAATGATATTTTACTATTTTAATTTGCATTTCCTTGATTTGCATTTCCTTTAATTTGCATTTCCTAGTAATGAGATTGTTGGGTTGTTCTTTAAGTTTATTTATTGTTCATTTGAATTTCCTGTGAATTACTTCTTAATCTTCTTTTGCCCAGTAGTTCTTTATATATTATGAATAATGCATTGTCTTCTAACTCATTCATTGTATAGTTAATGGTTAGCTTTCTTTGTGACACACCACGCAGATATGTTTTCCCTATCTGGTTTCATCTTTTAACAATACAATATCTTGTACCCTTTAGCATTTTAATTATATGTGTCATAAAATCTACCAGTATTTCCTTTGTTTGTTTCTGCTTAGGAAAGCTTTCCTCACACTAATATTATTAAATATTCTTTTTATATTTTCTTCTAGTTTATGTGTTTAAGTCCTCAGTACATATGGGATATATTTCTATAAAATGTGAGGTATAGGGATCTGACAATGGGGTTGTTGGCTCTTCATGATTTGTTGAGTATTTCATGATTTTTCCACACTTAAGACTGCCATCTCTGTTATACTGAATTACCACATGTACTTTAGTTTTGAACTTGCTAGTGTATTTTATTCCATTTAACTGGTTTTTATTATGCCCATATCACATTGCTTTCAATGGTATCACTTTATAGATTTGACATCTGGTAAGATATCCCCTCTCCCCTGTATTAAAAAAATTAGTATAGCATTTTGAATGAATTTTAGAATTATCTTCTAAAGTTACATAAAACTCTGTTGGGATTTTAACTTTACAGATTTAAAAAGTATTTGTGTCTTTTAAAATAATTATGTTGGGGGCGCCTGGGTAGCTCAGTCAGTTAAGCAACCAACTCTTAATTTTGACTCAGATCATGATCTCAGGGTCTTGGTATCTAGCCCCACGTCAGGCTCCATGCTTAGCGGGGAGTCTGCTTGAGGATTCTCTTTCTCCTTCTGTCCTTCCCTTCTCTGGTGCACACGTGCTCTCCCTCTATCCCTCTCTCTCAGTAACTAAGTAAATCTTGTAAAAAATAATTCTGTTTTATGATCCTGTATTGGTTTGGTTGGTTCTTTACAAAATCACTGTTTGAAGGCACCAGATTAGAATACATTTCCTGTTTTGAGTTATGGTCTGTGGTTATAAATGTCATCTATAGAAACTGATGCCATTAATGTCTGGTTGCCACCACCTTGATTGTTTTTCCTTGTATCGATTTGTACTCTTTTCAAAATTGCTTGGAAGAACTCCTTTGGGCAAAGATGGATATGGGGGGATGGTAGTGTTGGAAAGGAAACACCGACATTATTGGAGCTGACAAGCCACTTTTAAGTTTGCCCTTGATGTCTGTTCAAAACTGGGAGTATTTGTAGCTGAGAACGAAGCTCTTCTGTGGGAGAGCAACACCATCAGTATTGAATTGCAGTATGTACTTTTTTTTTTTTTAAGATTTTATTTATTCATTTGACACAGAGAGAGAGATTACAAGTAGGCAGAGAGGCAGGCAGAGAGAGAGGAGAGAGGAGAAAGCAGGCTCCCCGCTGAGCAGAGAGCCCGATGTGGGCCTCGATCCCAGGACCCTGGGATCATGACCCGAGCCGAAGGCAGCGGCTTTAACCCACTGAGCCACCCAGGCGCCCTGCAGTATGTACTTTTATTTGAAGGTGCCTTGGTTTGACCTTATTAAACAGGTGTGTTTGCCTGGGGAATGAATGAGAATAAGAAGAAATATGAAGGCTGTGGATACAAGTTTTTAAAGAGAAGGAAACTTGACTATATGCTCATATAGTCCAGAAGTTAATTTAATGAAAAACAGCTGGTAGTTTAATGCATTTTGTAATTTCGACATATCATTGCATTATATGTTTTTTCAGTTGTTGGTTCTAAAAGTAGAACCTAGCAAATCATAGTTATTTATGCTTAACAAACTTAGCTCACTAGGGAGAAGCTTGGTGACAAGCATGGGAAAGTGAAACAACTATTTTTATAGAATCCTATCACAATATAAGATGGTGGTCTTATGACATTCCTTAGGGTATAAATTGGTTTGCTCTGACTGTTGATTCCTAGAGGCTAAAGGATAAACAGTGCTTTGCTGTCTTTTTAACAAGATACCCAGTAATTCTCATGCAGTGTTTGAGAATCACTGCTTCTAACTTTGGGAAAGCTTCACTGTGGAAGTTACATTAGAACTGCATTTTGCAGGAAGGCTCAGTTTATCTGACAGATTGAAGAGGCAGAAATGTTCTGGAACAGTAGAATGTACCAAAACTTTTGATGGATTTCTCTTGACTATATAGTCAATCTAACCACCTTAAATTATGGTTAGAAGCTTTTCATAATGGGACTGTTTCATGCTCTTTTCTTTCTTGTACGACATTAATTTTGCCAGCCTACTGTATAATTTCCCCAAGTGCCTTCCTGCTTGATCTCCCACATTCATACCTGTTGCCTATTTAAGTTCTCATCTCTTTCAAGATCTTAGGACAAGACCTACTAATTCCAGGAATTTATCCTAAAATCATTACTTCAGGAATTAACAAAGTTTATCCTGTTATTTCTGCATCACTTCTTGTCATTGTCACACATTTGCCACATTAAATTTTCATACATACATTAATGATTATCCTGGATAAATGCTAACTACTTGAAGAAAGGGATTAATTCCCCCCCTTACTATCTTCCAAAGCATTTAACATCATTCATAATACCTTTATTGGTTGAGTCTTCTTAGTGATTTTCTTAATCCTGTTGATAAAATAAAGTGGGATATGTATATGTTCAGTTATGGCCCTTATCACATCAGAAGACTTTTGAATCAGAGGTAACGTTCTGCCCCAAACTCTCTCGACTACAGTATATATTGTTCTGGGACCTGTTTGTCTACATTCTCACTTAGTACATGGGCAGTGTGGCCATATCACCGTAATTCTAAGACCAGAAAGAAATTTTCATGGAGCATTTTTTCTGTTATGTATTTAGAACTGTTGTACCACCTCAGATAACTTTCAAAAATTATCATTGAGGGGCACGTAGGTAGTTCAGTCAGTGAAGTGCGCCTGCCTTCAGCTGTGGTCATGATCCCAGGGTCTTGGGATCAAGCCCGATGTCAGGCTCCTTGCCAAGCAGGGAGCCTTCTTTTCCCTCTCCTGCTCCCCGTGCTTGTGCTCACTCTCTCTAGTGCATGTGCATTCTCTCTCTCTCTCTCTCTCTCTCTCTCTCTCTGTCAAATAAATAAATCTTTTTAAAAAAATCATTGAAATTATAAATAAGTAAATATCCATATGGAGTTTTTCTTTTTCTTGGGAGACTCCTTCAAATTGAAGAGGGAGTTTTGATGATGGTTGTATCTTGAGAATGAAGTTGTGTTTTGTCTTCCATAAATGGCCCATAGGTATCATCTATATTCTTACAGAATATAGATGATACCTATGGGCCATTTTTTAGCAATTCTCTTAGCCCAAGGATTTAAGTTAAAAAAAATTAGAAAAGAAGGAAAAATTAGAATAGAAGGAATGAGTTGAAGTGTTTTGTGTGTAACTTGTTCAGCACCAGTATAGTGGAGGACAAGAAGTTGGAATAATGATACTAATCTGTATATACGTGGACATAGGGAATTCTGTTATTTACGTATAATTCCTGGTTATATGGACCAGTCTACCTGTTCCTGTTGCCTTCTTTTTTAATCTTGGCATATCACACTTATCAGATCCATTAAGAGTTTGACCTTCTGGAAAATAACATACAGAGGTTGCTTGTTTCTTTTGTATACATTTGGAACCTTCATCAAAGGGGTTATGCCATAGAGCCTGTAGTACAGGCCAGCTTATATTTGGGGAAAGTCTGACTTTGGTTTTCTGTGGGGGGTTTTGGTTTGTTTTTTTTGAAAGAATGAGAGACTGGGGGGAGTGGGGCAGGGACAGGAGAGGAAGAGAGAATCTTAAGCAGGCTGCACGCTTAGTGCTGGGCCCGACAATCCTATCATGACTTGAGCTACAGTCAAGAGTTGGATACTTAATTGAGTCATCCAGGTGCCCTGGCAAAAGTCTGCCTTTGAATAGGCCTGAGGCTGGAGCGCCTCAGTGGCTCAGTCATTAAGCGACTGCCTTTGGCTCAGGTCATGATCCTGAGGTCCTGGGATTGAGTCCTACATTGGGCTCCTTGCTCAGCGGGGAGCCTGCTTCTCCCTCTCCCTTTGCTTGCCGTGCGCGCTCTCTCTCTATCTCTCTCTGACAAATAAACAAAATCTTAAAAAAAAAAAAAAGAATAGGCTTAAGGCTTCTTTAGGTTATATGAAGGGACAACCCTGCCTATGACCTAGTCTTTGGTCTGGCTTATCTCCCTGCCAACTATTGGAAGTGAGGAAGCTGATGGTTGTTGTGAAGGAGGAGTAGGTCGGGGGGCAGAGGAACTTACTGTTATTCTCTTCTATGGTTTTTCTTTAAGTGTCCCCCACCATCACACCCAGCTCCATGACAACGTCTTTAAAGTGAATATAGATGAGTGGCCAAAGCCTGAGTCCTGGCCTCTTGTCTTCCTTCCCGAACAGCATGAACTTTACCACCCATTCCACTTTCTCCTCCAACTGTTGGCCCCTCTGTGTAATTGCCCACCACCAGGTCCCTCTGGTCAGCAGTGCAGCCTCCAGTGTCTGTGCAGATGCCTGGGGGTTCAGGCTCCTGGATTTCTACCAGTTAACAGGGTAGCTGGGGGTCCACTAGGATGGCCGGGGGTCTGGCAGGCATAGGGGGATCCAGGGTGAGAAGACCGTGCAAGACCTAATGATCACCTGACCTCCTGCCTGGAGGGGGTGAGGTGCCTGCAGGCTGATAATCAGGGACTGGAGATCAGAATCTGGGAATACCCGGAGAAGAAGGGATCCCAGATCAGAGACTGGGGGTATTACTTTGAGACCATAGAAGAGCTGAGGGCTCAGATCTTTGTGAAATTTGTGGCCAATGCCCACATTGTTCTGCAGATTGGCAGTGCCCATCTTGCTGCTGATAAACTCAGAATCAAGTATGAGATGGAGCTGGCTATGCACCAGTCTGTGGAGTGTGCTTTCTATGGGCTCCACAAGGTCATTGATGACACCATTGTCACTCGGCTGCAGCTGGAGACAGAGATCAAAGTTCTCAGGGAGCTGCTCTTTATGATGAAGAACCATGAGGAGGAAGTAAAGGGTCTACAAAACCAAATTGCCAAATCTGGGTTGACTATGGAGTTGGATGCCCCCAAATCTCAGGACCTCGGCAAGATCATGGCAGACATCCAGGCCCAGTATGATAAGCTGACTCAGAAGAACTGAGAGGAGCTGAACAAGTATTAATCCTAGCAGACTGAGGAAAGCACCACAGTGGTCACCTCACAGACCACTGAGATAGGAGCAGCTGAGATGACCCTCATGGAGCTGAGATGTATGCTCCAGTCCTTGGAGATCAACCTGGACTGGGTGAGAAACCAGAAAGCCAGCTTGGAGAACAGCCTAAGAGAGGTGGAGGCCCATTACATGAGGCAGATGGAGGAGCTCAGTGGGGTCCTGCTGCACCTGGAGTCGGAGGTGTCCCAGACCCAGGCAGAGAGCGTCAGAACCAGGAGCACAAGGCCTTGCTTAATATCCAGCCAGGTTGGACACTGAGATCTCCACGTGTCATCTGCTGGAAGATAGGGAGGACTTCAGTCTTGGTGATGACCTAAACTGTAGCAGCTCTTTGCAGACTGTCCAGAAGACCACAGCCCACAGTATTATGGAAGACAAACTAGTATCTGAGACCAATGACATCAAAGTTCTGAGGTGCTGAGGCAGCAAAAGCAGGGCCTTTGAGGAGCAGAAGGCCAATTAAAAGTTCAGAGGTAAAAAAGAAAAAATGAATATGGATTAGATCGTTGCAGAGGGTAAGGCATAGACTAGAAGAGTTCCAGAAACATTCAGTGATTAATTTTAGTAACTAGTGTTTACTGTGCATTTTGTTCTGTGCACTGTGCTATGCACTTTACATGGATTACCCTATTAATTCTTAAAACAATCTTAGGAAGTAGGTATTTTAATTCCTACTTTACACAAGAGTCAGGTGAGGCTTAGAGAAGGAAAGCAACTGGCTTGAATGTGATAAAACTGGGAACTGTCACCCAGCTTGTGCCTTCAACGATTCTGTTTGAATAATGCCAGCTACCAATGCATGCAAGTGGTAAAAGAGTGGTTTTAAATGTGGAAGAATTCTTTACATTTATGATTTTAGCAAAAAAAAAAAGTTACACATTCTAGTTAATTTGTTAATGTAATTAAAAATTAACAGTCTTTATGCCCTGATATACCTATGTATACCTTAAAAAACCCAGCTTTATTGAGATATAATTTACATACATATAATTCAACTATTTAGACTGCAATTCAGTGATTTTTAGCATATAAACAGAGTTGCGCATCCATCACCATAATCAGTAGTGGAACATTTCTTGTTATCCCAAAAAGAAACCTGTATCCATTAGCAGTCATGCCTTATTCTCCCCAATTCCTGCACCTTGGCAACCACTAACCTACTTTTTGTCTCTGTGGACTTGCCTTTTCTGGGGCATTTTGTTTACATTAAGTCAGTCATGCAGTATGTGGTCTCTTCTGAGAGGCTGACTTCTTTTATTTAAATGTAATGTTTTCAAGGTTCATCCATCTTGTAGCATGTATCCATACTTCATCCTTTTCATTGCTGAATAATATTCCATTGTCTGGGTATACTACATGTATTTATCTGTTCTGTGTATTTTTCAAAAGAATACTATTTTTTTAAAGATTTTATTTATTTATATGACAGAGAGAGAGATTACAAGTAGGCAGAAAGGCAGAGAGAGAGGAGGAACCAGGCTCCCTGCTGAGCAGAGAGCCTGATGCGGGCCTCGATCCCAGGACCCTGAGATCATGACCTGAGCCAAAGGCGGAGGCTTTAACCCACTGAGCCACCCAGGCGCCCAAGAATACTATTTTTTTTAATGAAGTTTGTGTTGGTCAGTTTTTTGTCAGGGATGGAATTGGCTACTCTGTTCTCCCAGACAGTACTGTCCCCTAAAGCAACCTTGCTGGGTGAATAAGAAAATCAGTACCTCGTTGATGTAGTTCGTTTTAGCTACATGCTCTTGAAAATTTTTGCCTCCTTTCTGTTTTACTTAACACATAACATATGAAGGAAGGATAAGTCATTATATGAACAGATAGTGTCACTGGGTTACTGGCCTTTTTTTTCCCCCCAAACCAGAGTCCCCTTCAACACTTTAAGAATAATGGTGAAGATAATGTCCTTTGGTTTACCAAAGTAAAAAGAAAGCTAATTATCACTGGTTTGTTAGAGTGTGAATTTAACAAAGTGATGTCTTCAAATAATGTTCATAAATCTGATACGTCTAATATTAAATAAGTTAGAGTACAGGCAGAGGGTTCTTTTTCTTCTTTCTTTCTTTCTTTCTTTTTTTGACACAGTAGCCAAAATTCTCAATATTAGGGCAGTTCTTTTTTTGGAAAGAATTACAATGTGATGACTGGTAATACATTTGTGAGCTTATCTGTTTCATCTGTTCCTACCTGATGAGACAAAGAGAGAAAGAGACTGAGAGAAAGAGCCCTGAGCATGTGAGGTGGGATCAGGGAAGTCGGCCTGGAATTGTAGGGTAGGGACTGGAGTGAGGGAAGGAGAATTTTCCTGTCCTAAAAGGTGATATTTTAGGTGACAATTTAAAGATTTATTGTAACTTATGTTTTTGTATGACTGTGTACTTCTGCACTTTATTTCCTGGTACGGGGAAAACAAAAACAAGGAAAATAACTACAGGGAAGCTCAAGGAGCTGGTAGCTCCTCCCTTCTCTGCCCCAACATGTAAGCACATTCAGAAATAATTGGGTATTGAAGATTTACCTGGGAAATGGTTTGTTAAAAAGTGTTTGATTCGTATGCGTTCAGATCAACTGCCTACAACTTCAGCATAATACTGAATTCTGGAAATTGATATTTCTTGTCAATTAAGAGTCTGTGACATGTGGCATTAAAGAGTATTAGCTTGAGAACCAGCAGCCACTACTTTATAATTTGAATACCAGTTAGACAAATTCATTCAGATTTTTTTTTAATGTTTTCTTATTTTTCCTTTGCTGGCTTAGTTCTAGAATAAGCTAATAAGCTTGTCACTGAGGATTTTGAAAATCTGGCAGATTAATTCTGGGGGAACACTCTCCTTTAACACTATATAACATGTTAAATTTGTTTTGACATAGTTTGACCTGGAATTGTTCAGTTTTTTTTTGGAGAGAGCCTTAATTTCTGTCATTCCCTCTGATTGGCTAGTGTAACTTCCATTCTTTTTTTTTTTTTTTTTTAAGATTTTATTTATTCATTTGACACACAGAGAGAGATTACAAGTAGGCAGAGAGGCAGGCAGAGAGAGAGGAGGAAGCAGGCTCCCCGCTGAGCAGAGAGCCCGATATGGGCCTCGATCCCAGGACCCTGGGATCATGACCTGAGCCGAAGGCAGCGGCTTTAACCCACTGAGCCACCCAGGCGCCCTGTAACTTCCATTCTTGAAAAGGCTTTGTTGTTGCTGAACTGTCTATATTCAGGAATGTCTGCCTCATTTTGTTCTATGATTCTTACATATTTACATAGATTCTTATCAAAGTCTATCTTTTAAAAGTAGGAATTGCTTCTTTAATTATGATTTTACTTAAATTTTTTGTTATATAAAAGTTGCATGTTTAAAATATCAACCCTGGTAGTGACTGCTGTGATGTTTGTAACTGAACATTTAAACCTGTTAAAATTTACTATACTTTCCAATATCTACCTTTTTTTTTTAAACCTTATAACTAATTCTGTTCACACTTGGCCACACACACACACACACACACACACACCCTCTTAACCCACCAATATATTAAACTTTTAAAGTGAGCACTTTAATAAGAAAACCACGATTGTTTTTAGTGACTATTGTACTCTTTGAGATGCATGGCCAAGTTGTAATTTATCCTGGCTGAAAAAAGAAAAATCTGGGCAAAGACTACAGGCGGCCAATAGTTATGAAAGACCTAAACTGGGATTAGATTTAGCCAAATCAACTCCATAGGGATTTACAGTGGAATTTTAAACATTATCTGGGGGAATTCTGGAGAACAGACCATTTTACTTAGACCTTTCTATGTTTCATGGTGCTGTGCAAGAGAGAAGCTAGGCTTCTTCCGAAACACTCCTCTGCTGTGGCCAACAGAAATAAATGTCATATATATATTTATGTGTATCTCCAAGCTTTATAACTGAGATGAAACTTTTATTATGACCATAGTTTATCTATAGGATCCTGTACTCTTGTTGTCTATCCTAGTGATTAATCTTGTGGAGTTGGGAGTCAGATTGCCTGGGTTCAGTTTCAGCTCTGCCCCTTCCTAGCTGGTTGACCGATGTCAGTTAAAGAGCACAGTGCTATGTGGATTGACTGGGATAAGCCATATCAAGTACTTAACATAGTAGCTGCTTCACACCCACTACCGTGTTAGGAATACTACATTATTTTAATTTTATTGATCATTTTATTGAACTCTCATAGACAGAGATTGGAGGACAACACTTTTAACAGCACTATGAGTGAGTTTTTTTAATCTAGTTAAGAAACTTTGCAAACTGTTAATTTCCAGAGATCTGAATCCTTTTTCTCTTACACTAAAGCTACTGGCTATAACATAATATTTATCTACATCATGATGTGTATAAAAAATACACAATCCTTAAAAAAAAAACCTAGGATATTGAAGAAGGAGAGCCACTGGGAAGTGAGGGGACTGATAGAAGCATATATTTCAATTTTGTGCCCAGATGCTGCTTTGTCAGTTAACCTCCATGCCAAGAATACATTGCCTGCTCTAGTCATGAATGAAGTATAAAAGTATTTCCTAACATTTCATAGAGCCCTTTACAGTTGACAGTGTCTTTTCCACATACACTCTGATTCCCACAAATCATTCTGTGATGGAAATACTCTTCTTTCCATTTCCTATTGTAGAATATTATCTCATTTATTCCTGGATAGCTAGAATAACTATTTTAGAATCTTGTAATAGATTCCTAGGGCAGAGTTGCAAAGGCATCCAGGGTACTGTTCAAAATAACCTGCCCTAGTCACTAACGAATTTGGATCCCAGTTCTGATTTAATAATATTGTTTTAGAGTATCGGTAGATCATTTGTCTTATTAGCTATTCATTTCTGCACTCATTAATTTTGACAGTACTTGGCTGGTTTGTTTATATTTATGTTAAGAGATAATTGCAGAGCTCTGTGGGGATTTGATATGTCACTTGAGCTAGCACATTGAAGTATTTCTAAATTTTTAGAATGGTAGTAATGAATATTTGGTGTTTTGTTTAAAATGAAAATGCACTAGTAACAAAACTGAGGAGATTGCTATGAATAATCCCCACATGCATAAAACTGCTAGGCCCAAAGAGTTTCATGGGTGTTATTTTAAACTTCAATGAATCATTTAAACAGTTTCGGTTCAGAGAGAGAAATTTCCTAATTCATTTTTACAAAGAACACACCACTGATACCAAAACCTGGCAGAATGTGTGTACACACATGAATAATAGGTTAATCCCAAAATGGATATTTTGTTTAAATATAAGAGCTAATATTTATTGTCTCTTACCTTTGCCAGACCCTGTGGGCAATATGCATATTTTCTTTTTTTTTAATTGATTTTATTAAATTGCATGATGTTGGTTTAAAAAAAATAATTCATACAAGTTTATCCAAAGGCTACTCCTCAAAGATGAAAATTATCTCTGGTTGTGAGGTTCCTTCTTTTTCTCTGGCTTGATAATTACACTTTTCTTTACATACTTGGGAGGAGGCAGGCCCCACAGTGGTTTCTATAGAAAGCCATCTGCGATTTTTTTTTGCCATGAGACTCTGAGCATCAGCTCAAACATTTTACCTACAATTTATAAAAGAAAGGCAATTGATTTTCCAGACTAGAAAGTCAAGATCAATAAACCTTTCTTTCTCTAGATTTTATTTCAAAAATACACATATTTTTCCTTCAACATTTAAAGAGTCTGTTTTAAATGATCTACTTTTCAGCTGGTTTTGGTATAAGTGTGTTACACTGGGATGCAGTTGACTTAAAAATGTTTTAGTCCTTGCTGTTTCTTTCTAATTATTTTTAGTCATTCTGACTAGTGCAGAATATTTTCTCTAGAGGATGTATCGACACAAAATGAACAGACCTTTTAGAATTTCTAGAAGAAAGGAGGAGAGTATTTATTATTCGAACCCAAGTTAGGACAGCTGCCGGGGGTACGCAGTCTTCACAAAGAGCATGCTCTCGTATATTTTCCTTCGATCCTCTCCAGAACCCTGTACTGTGTGGCAACTATTGTTATTCTCGTTTTGTGAATAAGGAGAGCCTTTGTAAGGAGGAACCTCAGAGAGGCTGAATGAGGAGATGACTGTTTCTCAGAAACACTACTGTACGCGGCGACAGCACCTGCACTTGAGCTGAGTCTTTGATTTGAGAAAGCCGGAGCTCTTATCCATGATGCTGGGGGAGACGCAAGAGAGGGAAAGAACCTCGGAGGAAAAAGAGAATCTGGAAGAATATTAACTCAATCATCATTTATAGCGATTATACATAAGTAGGATTTTCCCCTTCTCCCAAATACATTTGCATATTAAAAATTGTAAAAACTAGATTCGGGTACTATACTTTTGGCCAGGAAATCTGTGTTTCAGAAGTTAGACAGACATGTTGGGCAGTATCTACTATGGCTGTATAGACTTTTCTGCTTGCTTTTTCATTTTCTTTTAAAATAAAGACGGATAAGCTTGTGTAAAGAGAGCTTGAGTCAGTCAACGGAACAATTCTCATTTGCAGATAATGAAGCTGTTTTAATGACAGATTTTTTAAAGTACGCAGCGAATTTGTCCGTGAAGAAGCCTTCACCAAAACTTTGAGCTGAGCCTCAGAGATCTATTGCATAGTCCTGGCTTATTTTATGTAATCGATCAATTCTGGATATCATGTATTTTGGAAATTGATAACAAGTGGTAGTATTTAGATAGGGGAACTTCATGGAAGGGGTCAATAGTGTTTTTTATACTCTTGGAATACAGATGTCTTCATGTGTTAATCTATTCCCCCAAACAGTTTTTTTTTTTTTAATGCACCGTGGGAGCGTGTTTAAAAGATTTTTAATTTTAATTCATTTTGTTCACCAGTCACCCTAATTTTATGTGTGTCCACCCACCTAGATGTGCCATGGCTAAAGATTTCCTTTAATTTTATTATGGTTTATACGAGGGAATAAAAATGCTATTGTGGTATTTGACCCACTTCCGCGTCAAATGCTGCTGCCTTCCTTACCTCCGCCTCAGAACAAGGCTCAGAGCTAGAGACCTTTCCAAGCTCCGTTTCTCCCATCAGATGGACCTCTGCTTTGTAGACTTTTTATTGAAGCGTTGCATACATACAGAAATATTTATCACAAACCATAAGTGTACAGTTTGATAAATTGTCACAGAGTTGAACACGTATATTTCAGCTTTTCATTCAAGCAGAAATGGTTGTTGCTGAGGCTAAGTGGTTGAGCTGTGTTCACCACTTTTCTGGAAGGACTTTCTAATTAAAAACAAAACAAAAACAAAAAAGCCATGCCTGTTAATGTAAGATGATTATAAGCTTTTCCCCCAGCTTTATTGAGATGTAATTTATATATAACATTAAGTGTACAATGTGATAATTTGATGCATGTATGTAAGTAGGAAGCCAACTTTTAAGAGTGTTTATTTCTAAGTCAACTGTTGAGGCACTTTAGTGTCAAATTGTTTTATTGAATGGTTACTATATGCCATGCAGTAGAACAAGTGATCTATTTACATATCGTGTCATTGAATTCTTACAACCCTCGAAGTTATCCTCATTTTAGATAGACACGAACACAAAAACCTAGAGAAGCTGAAGGTTTTGCAGGAGTTCAAACACCCAGGGCACAGTGCAGTCTAGCTGTAAATAAGGCCCATTCTAACTCTAGAGCTGGAGCACTTACTGTTACATCCTCTTGTCACCAGATGTATTTTTAGTGCATTTGCCACATGGCAAATATTGTCTGATCGTGTCCTGATAGACTGAGGTGTTAGGTTTTGGGCTTTGTGTTTTTGTTTTTTCTATCAAAGGTGAAGGAAACACTGTCAAAGAAAGCAGTGCCTTTGTGGGATGAAGCTTTGGGGGCAGCATTCTGATCAGAAGAGAAGCCACAGGCATTGGTCTCAAAGATGTGTTTTCATAGCAAGTGAACTGTGTTTAGTGTGTATGTTTCTTGGAGTGGCCTTCGGGTGGGGAGGTTCCTGAAGATGATGAGAAGAGGGACGCCCCACCCCACTCCTGGTGTTGCCTTGTCTTGTGGCAAAGTGATAGTACAAATACTTGAAAATGTGCTCATTTTGCACCTATCTTAAAAAACGGGTGTCTGCATAGGCAAGTTTTTAAAGACTGCTTTTAACTCCTCTTTCTCTTAGGAAAACATTTGATAGCTATTTCATTTTCAGCTATTTCATAGGGGATCTTGGCAGGATGTTTCACAACAACCGTGTTACCAGATTGAGCTCTGCTGTCAGGGAACCTTGGCAAACAAGTTATTTGCAAGTTCTTTTGGGTTTTTTGTTTTGTTTTGTTTTGTTTGTTTCTTTTTGTTTTTTTTTTTATGACCAAAAATTTGTTAAATGTAGTTGGAATAATGGTCCATACTTTCTTAAACATCCTCTTAGGGCCTTGGATTGTGGTATACTGAGGAAAAAAGCAAACCTAGTGAGGGTAGCAACATATATTGCTGTTCACAGATTGGTCACTTTCCTTCTCTTTTTAATTTAATGGTATTACCACATATGTCATCAACCACAGCAAATGGCAACTATACAGTGGACGGTGTTGAAATTTCGGGAACTCTTTCTTGCCAGAACTTGGTCTGATTTTTATTATAGCTGCTAAAAAAAAATGTTAAAGTTTTGCTTTCAACCCATGTGTTAAATTTACCTGAAATTAATAGAAAGGACAACTGTCATGTATTTTTCTCTCTGGAGTTGTTAAGACCCTCCCTAAAGTTACACAATATTTGAAAGCTATCACTACAGTGTAATTGGCTTATAGAAACTGAGGCTTTGAAAACTCTGATTTTTGAAAGATTGTAATCCCAAGAAGTCTTCCATCTCTCTTCCCACCCATCATTTTGTGATTTATCTTGGTTCTGTTACAAAAACAAATGAGAAAATGGTGCACAGGTGCCAAAAAATGTCATAATAAAGTAACTGTTTTTTTGGATTACTAGTATTTCAGACATTGGTGTAAATCAAGTTAACTCAGTTTAGGAAATGTAGTTTTGAATTTTGCAATTCTTTAGAGTACTGGTTCTAAACCCTGCTTGCATGTTAGACCACCCAAGGAACTTTAATAACATGCCCTGGCCATATCCCCAGATATTCTGACTTGTTTGCTCCCACGTGGGGTCAAGTATTAATAGTTTTAAGCAAAGAGAGGGTTTAGAGATATGTGGAGATTTTTTTCTTTTTTTAAGTAGCCAACCAAATGAAACATAGTATTTTTGTTAGGACATCAACAAAGTGTTGACACCTTCATTTCTTAAGAGGAGGTAACAGATCTGAGATGAATAAGATTTGGTGGTCTTCAGCAAAGAAACTTAAAAAATAATGTCTAGTTTTAACTTAGAAATAGTTACAAAAATATATCCTCTTGATTGCAACAACTTTGCAAAGTTGTTTTGGGTAGAGGGAGCCAACTGTCAAATGATTGACTTAAAGCTAAATTAAATAGGATGCTGTTATGGATTGAAATGCTCTCTGTACCCCAACTCCCCAGATTCATATGTTGAGATGCTAACACCTAATATCTCAGAATGTGACTTTATTTGGAAACAGGGTTGCTACAGATGTAATTAGTTAAGATGAGGTTATACTGGAGTAGCATAGGCCCCTAATCCATTATGATCAGAGTCATTACAAGAAGAGAAAACTTGAACACAGACACATACAAGGGAGAGCATCATGTGAACAAGAAGATCATCAACTATAAGCCAAGGAGAGAGGCCTGGAACAGATCCCTCCCTTAGAGCCCTCAGAAGGAACAAGCCTGCCAACACCTCAATTTCAGAGTTCCCGCCAGATTTGTGTTGTTTTGAGCCACCCAATCCGTGGTATTTTGCTACAGCAGCCCTACTGAACTAATACAAGTCCTAGTATTTTATTCATTTTTAAAGGGTAAATCTAGGAAAATTTAACATTTGAAATTTTGCCATGCCTTCATTTAAGAGGTTAGGAACCATTTCTCAGTCAGGAATTTTAGCATGTGTGGTTATAAAAGTTTTAGGTTCCTGGTAACTCAGACTTGAGCCAGTTAGTTGCTAGTCAATCAGTATAAAAGGCAGGAATTTATCACTAGCCCGGACCAGGAGCTAGAGTTTCTGGAGGGTGTATTTTCCTTCCATTTTTGTTAAGAGTGGGGGAGATTCTTTCCACACCTGAGAGGGGTTTCCTAGATGTATTTTGTATATACAGATTTTAGAGTTGGTCTCTTTGTTGTATATGATTTAATAGCACCCTGGAGAAGTTAGAAATTAATAGCTTTAAGTATACATCTCCATTTCAGTGGAATAGAAAAGAATAGCCCATGCTTTTCATGAAAGTAGTGAGTACCTTAGGGAAAGACAGCGTGGTTAAGTCGGAGTAATCCTGGGAAGTCCCTGTCTATGACCCACAGCCAGATTCATAATTGACTCAGATTGGAGAAGCCCTGCAAATGATATAGAAAGTCATACCTTAAACACAACACAGCTCCTTACATTTTCCAGTTTTTTAAACAGAGCCAAGTAAATATGCCAGTAAAGCAAAATGGCACTATGTTTAATGCTGACCATAATAACGTGCAGGCAAAGAAATTAGACCTTGGAGTCCATTTCAGTTAAGGTTCTACCACTTATGAGCTATAAGACTTGTGGAAATTATTTCCCTTCCCCTTGAGCTTGTGTTTTCCCATGCAGAAGACAGACAACCCAGTGTATCTCCCTCATAGGATTTTGAGATGATTAAATAAGGTAGTAATTCATATAAAGCAATGAGCAGAATACCTGGTGCAAGTTAGGTGCTAGTAAGTGTTAGTTAAGAGCGCTATCAAAGGCAATAGGTAGGTGGCCCATGTGCATGCTAGCCACCACCCCACCCCCTGCCATTTAGTCCGTAAAAATGAATCTCTTCTATAGTAATGTTCTATCCTTAGTTTTAGCATCCATGCCTTAATACATCTTAAGAAAACAAAACCTGGAAGGGCCCTAAGGATCAGCTAATGCTCTTCTTTCATTTAAAGTGAGGAAAATGGGGGCGCCTGGGTGGCTCAGTCATTTGAGTGTCTGTCTTAGGCTCAGGTCATTATTCCAGGGTCTTTGGACAGAGCCCCGCATCAGGCTCCCTGCTCAGCAGGGAATCTGCTCCCTTTCCCTCTCCACGCTCTCTCTCTTTCAAATAAGTAAATACAATCTTTATAAATAAGTAAGTAAAGTGAGGAAAATGACAGTAGGATTAGAGAATGCCCTGGGTCTCATGGTTCACACTTTCTTTTTTACATGTTGCTACCTTCTAAACCATAGAACCATGTGTCCCTTTTCATTCTTCCCCCCCCACTTTTTCTTCTTTTTTCCTCTTTTCATTCTAAAGTGTTTTGCTTCAAAGGAGATCAGATTTCCTGCTCTACTGTTACACTTAACATTTTTCTTAATAAACAGTTCAAAAGTGATTAAAATCTTTGAAGTGAAATTAAAAGTATTATTTAAGGTAACTTGAAATCGGCTTCATTATACATAGACTGTCTCTGTTAAGGAACGAAGAAACTGGTAGCAGGGGTTGTCTCCGGGGAGGGGCACTGATAGAGAAGCAGCACTGATTACTGTTAAAACAGCATGTTCCTGAGACCTTTCAATTCTGGAGAGTAGAGTAACCATTTCCTCCAGTTCACTTACTGGCGAGTAGAATAGAACAAGGAAGAAAGTAGTAACAAATACCTGTAGTTATTTGAAACTCAAAAACTGTGTAGATTTAGATAAAATTTTGGAGATACCCCTTGTAATACCCATACCCTTAACACTCACTACCCCAAATTTCAGGAGCCAAATAGATTTGGTTTCATTTGGGTGAGGACTGCTCCTGGGAATTGCTTTGACACGCCTCTGTCTCTGACTTCGTGACCTTGGGTAAATTTCTTAATCTAATTCTTCCTCTGCCAGTGGATGGAGGTGATAAGCCTATTCTTACCTGGTACATAGAGTTGTTGCAGCATAAAATGAAATCATGTGAAAATTAACTCAGTTCTGGGCTCAGCCTCCTTAGAGGACTAGGAGCTTAACCTTGAGCTTTTACAAGAGAAGTAGTGTTTCAACAAGCATGTCTTCGTGCTAGATTGGATTGCATGTGCAGCATTCGCCTCTTAAGAGAAAAGGAAAGCCCAAAGACTATGCTTCGCTTTGGCCATTTTATAGACTTCCTCGCGCGCGCGTGTGTGTGTGTGTGTGTGTGTGTGTGTGTGTGTGTGTGTGTGTTACAGCACAATGTGTGAGCCTCCTACTTTCTGTTTTAAAACTTACGATTTGGAGAGTCAGTTACTTCTAACTTCCTCTTTTCTGAAATAGGAAGAAACATTTTGAAATAAAATGATCCAAATATGTTCTAGGGTTATTAACCATAAATTTCAGAGCATAGCATTCTTGAAGGCACAGATAGTATGTTTAGCACCTGTGATATCTTAATTTTTAATTGAAGTAATTAAATTCGTAGGATAGAAGTAGCATTTAATTTCAGTGTGTAGTGCTACAAACATGTTAATTGTACTCTGTATATTTAGGAGATATACACTGAATTATTTAGGGTTAAAGGAGGAGTGTCTACCACTATCAAATCAGAAAAAATAGAAATAATAATATAGAAGGATAGTGATAGACATGATCAAAAATTTCATGATCTTATGACTAGATAGAAAATGAAAGTTAATTTCCCCATTTGAGTAAGAAGCTAGAGTTAAACACAGCCTGTGTGCCAGTGACAACGTAATATTTATTAAGCTTCTGTGGCTTTTCCTGTCAAACTTTTGTTAAGATTTAATTGTACATTTCATTTGTATGCCACTTTTTATGAATTAATGGTATTAGGGTGTTTTTTTATTTAATGTGGTTTAAAAGTATGCTTTTATAGGATTTTCCAATGAAAACTTGGTTGTTAAGACCCAAGATTGATAATAAAAGTTTTATTTGGTCTTAATAGATATATATTCTCTGCAGTCCAGAAAGATTGGCAAAATTTAAGTAGCTGATGACAGAAAAATTAAAGTGATGTCCAGTATATATTTTCGGTTGTATTTAACAAAAGCAAACACTTTGTCAATCCTTTTTTCTCCTTCCCTCCTGGCAGCTTGGCGACCCAGCTATTTTTCCTGCCGTAATTGTGGAACATGTTCCTGGTGCTGACATTCTCAATGGTTACGCGGGTCTAGCCTGTGTGGAAGAGCCCAATGACATGATTACTGAGAGCTCCCTGGATGTCGCGGAAGAAGAGATCATAGACGATGATGATGACGACATCACGCTTACAGGTGTGTGTGCCTCCAGCATACTCGGCATAGTTTTGGGCAGTTTCCTTGCCCTGTGATTTTTGGGATGTACGAAGTCCCTAACTTGGTTTCAAGTAACTCCATTAGCTACAGAGCCTAGAGCAGGAAGAAGGAAATTATATTTTCTTCCTCATCGATCTGTTTCATAGTGCTTTCTCACCTCCCCTTCCTTCTTTCCTAAATATACTGAGATGAATGTGACAAAATAGAGGTCTCTATTTTGAAAAACCAGACCAACTGAACTCATCAGGTATTCACTTAATGCTTCTTCTGTGCCAAGCTCTGTATTCTTGATAACAATGAGAAGTTGTAGGGAAAAAGATAGGAATGTTCTTCTTTTCCTGCTGTCACAGGAAAGCAAAATAGGAGACCATGACCCAAATGTAGGATCAGGCGCTAGGGCTTAAAGAAGATTTCTCTTCTGGTTCAGTCAGAACTGGTAGCATGTTTGAAACGTGAAGAGTTCATGGTGTAGGTATGAGGTGGTGGTAATGCCGTCTTCATCAGTTTTAGAATTTGGTACACACATTTGTATTTTTATACACTTAACATTGATCTGTCTGGGCCAGAGGTGTTGGGGGTGTTTGAGAAAATGAATTATTTGGAAGCTTATTTGGAAGTTTATTTGAATAGTTATTCTTAAATGTAAATAAAGAATAGGAAATTAACCTTAGTCACAATGTTATTAACTAAGCCTACACTTTATTTGTATGCCAACCATTTCAAACTAATGACCTTTTTCTGTTTCAGTATCCTATCTATAATCTTACATTTAGTTATTTCTTCTTAGTCTCTTCCAGTCTATAACAGTTCCTCTATCTTTGTCTCTCAGTAACCTTGACACTTTTGAGGAGTGCTGGTCAAACATTGTAGTATGTCACACAATTTTATTTGTGTGACATTTTCTCATGACTGGACTGAGATAATGCATTTTGAGCAAGAATACCACCAAAAGGGCATTGTCTTCTTCTTAGTGCATCATATTAACATGGTAGATTTTATTTTTTTAAGGTAGATTTTTAAAAGTTCATTATCTCATTTAATTCTCACAACAGAAAAAGAAAAAAATTAGGTTTAATGAAATGACTTGCTTAAGATCACACACCAAGTGACTGAGTCTCCACTGATAACATTGACAGACAACTCTTAGTTTTTTTATTCTCTGTTTTTTACAAATTATGTTCTCCTGTATTCACATTTTTTGTTCAGGGGAACCCAATGAAAGTTTTTTTATTAAATCTAGACTTATCAGATTTTCCTTTACCAATTAGGGAATTACATTACTCAGGTTGAGAGGTTTCCATTCATTACTGGCAGTGAGTTACGTGTTTTGTATAAAAGAATGATCATCGCTGTGCACATATCTGTTGTGTAACTAGTAGGGTTTTTTGTGGTATATTCTGCCGTAACTTCTTGATGCCTTAGCGTAAGGCTACACTGTCTGTATGTTGGGAATGAAGGTCTCTCCTGAAGGGGTGTTTATTCCTGGTTTTAGTCATCAGGGTGGTCTGATGACTAAAGAGAAGAAATCGAGACTAGAGAAGCAGATCTTAGAACTCTAGGAGAAAGAATAACTTCTTTCTTCCAGTGTTTCATTCTCTTGGGCTTGGACTTGAAGATAGCTGATGGCAAAATACAAACAGGCTCCTTCCTTCCTGGGGAATAGAACTGGTATTGAAGGGGTCTCGAAAACAAGCCATATCTTGAAAACCAGATTTGCTGTTTACATATTTCTTCTCCCTCCCCTTTCTTATTTCCCAACCTGAGCCCTTATTTAACTCTTCCATCCTTGTTTGAGCAATGACATAAGAAAGCAAAGAACCCTGGTGCCCTCCTAAGTTCAGAGCAAGAGAGGGAAGAATGTTGTGCTTTTCAGAAAGTACAGGGGGAAAAGAGATAGGGAAAGAAGAATTCATAAACTGTACATGTGAGTACTAGGTAGCATTTCAGATGGTATTAAGGAATTATTAATATTTTTAGGTATGACAGTAACATACCGTACATATGCTAAAATATTTAGGGATGAGATACAGTGTCTTAGATTCCTTCAAAATAATCTGGGAAGTGGTGTGTGAGGGTGTGATAATCCAGGGTGTGTGTGAGGAGACCTTGGGGACAGTAATTGGAGTAGGAATGAAAGAAGATTAACCGGGCGCCTGGGTGGCTCAGTGGGTTAAAGCCTCTGCTTTCGGCTCAGGTCATGATCTCAGCGTCCTGGGATCGAGGCCCGCATCGGGCTCTCTGCTCAGCAGGGAGCCTGCTTCCTCCTCTCCCTGTCTCTCTGCCTGCCTNCTCTCTGCCTACTTGTAATCTCTCTCTCTCTGTGTCAAATAAATAAATAAATAAATAATCTTAAAAAAAAAAAAGAAAAGAAAGAAGATTAACCTTGTGTTGATAATGGTTAATGCTGAGAATGGAAATTTTCAACAATAAAAAGGTTGATGTCGGGCGCCTGGGTGGCTCAGTGGGTTAAAGCCTCTGCTTTCGGCTCAGGTCATGATCTCAGCGTCCTGGGATCGAGGCCCGCATCGGGCTCTCTGCTCAGCAGGGAGCCTGCTTCCTCCTCTCCCTGTCTCTCTGCCTGCCTCTCTGCCTACTTGTAATCTCTGTGTGTCAAATAAATAAATAAAATCTTTAAAAAAAATAAAAAATAAGAAAAATAAAAAGGTTGATGTATTTTTATGGATACGAGGCTTATGTTAGCCTGCAGGTGTCCTCTGTTTGCCCTCATTCCAGATTTTTATGTTCATCACAATATTTTTATTTTTATCATCAGTTGATCTCCTGTCAAGTTTATTATATATTTGAACCTATAAAATAAATGTATAATGGTAAAATATCACTTTTATCTGTTTATATGGTAGAGTTCCACATAAGGTTTCATTTGGAAAAAGGTTATGGTGTTAACAATATTTGAAAATCATTTGACCATGAGTTCTTTGTATGTGGAGATTCTTCTTCCATTGCCAGTCTTTGAAGATCTAAAAGTAAAATTATTAACAGAGATGGTACAAATTCTGTTTTCTCAAACAGAAGGTAACCATGATGATGATGTTCGTTAGTAAATCTTCTCTTTTAAATAAGACTATTATGTGTCTCTTTGTATGTATTCTTGTCTGTTTTTACAATTTCAAACGCAATTAGTAGTAATTTATAATATCAAATGTATTTAATAAATTATTCCTTAATTTATTATAGTGTTAATGCTTTCTGGCCTTAGTCTAAGTAGATTTTAACCAGTTGCTAGATCACAGCTAATCTGTTACAAAGAAGTTTTAAAATGCATGTATGGAAAGCTTGTGGGGTTTATTATTGCCAGAAGAAATTTTTGTCATCCATTTATTGAAGGGCTAACATTTTCTGTTTTTGAAAGCTAGATGTACTTTTCGGGTTTTCTTTCCTGTTTCATGTAGGACCTACCCATTTATTTTGCTTTTCTCAATCCAAGCACTGAAGCTGAATGGAATAAACAAAGTTTTACAAACTAATATTGATACTAAACCTATTTAACTTGCCTCATATTTTTGAAATACAAAAAGTGACATGATTTCTGTATATAGCTGTGGAATGATTTCTACTGTATAGTAAGTTAAAAAGGCAAGGGTCAGGTAGCATAAATAGTATATTAGTTTTTATTTAAGACAGGAAAAGGGGGCTCCTGGGTGGCTCAGTTGTTAAGCATCTGCCTTCGGCTCAGGTCATGATCCCAGGTTCCTGAGTTCAAGCCCCGCATCGGGCTCCCCGCTCAGTGGAAGCCTGCTTCTCCCTCTCCCACTCCCCCTCTTGTGTTCCTTCTCTGTCAAATAAATAAATAAAATCTTAAAAAAAAAAAGATAGGAAAAAGAATAGAAATGACATGTCTTTGCTTATATTTAAAAAATAGAAAGATAAACCTCAAAACTAATACAAATGGTTTCTTACAGGAAAAAGAAAGGGACAGGGATGAAAGGTAGATTTCCTAAATGTACTTAGTTTTGTCATTTTTACTTTGGAACCCTGTAAACATTTAACATAATTATAAAACAACACGGAGTCCAAAAGAGGAAAAATTAGCAATCTAAAAATTGAAGCAAACTAAAACAAATGAACCTAATTACATTATTGAGGTGTGGCATAATCATATAGAGAAGAATTACTTAAAGTGATTTTTTTTTTGGTGGGGGGGCACCCGAGTGTCTCAGTCGGTTAAGTGTCTGCCTTTGGCTCGGATCATGATCCCAGCATCCTGGGATAGAGCCCCCACATCAGACTCCCTGCTCAATGGGGGGTCGGCTTCTTCTGTGCTCGCTCAGTCTCTCTCTCTCTCTCTCTGACTCAAGTAAATAAAATCTTTAAAAAAAGTTAAAGTGATTGTTAAAAAGATTTTATTTATTTATTTATTTATTTACTTATTTATTTAGAGCAAATGTGAGTGGGGAGAGGTAAAGGGGGAGGGGAAAAGAGAATCTTAAGCGGGCTCCACACCCAGCATGGAGTCTGGTGTGGGGCCTCATCTCACAACCCTCAGATCATGACCTGAGCCAAAATCAAGGTTCAGACACTTAACTGACTGAGCCACCCAGGCACCCCTAAAGTTATATTTAAGGCTGTGCATTTCCTAACAAGAAATAGCCTAAAAAGCAAACAATAAAAATGAAGCTGCTAAGGAATCTTAAATTGTTTTCAATAATTACAACTTGTGTGAGTGTGTGTATATGAGAGAGATGTTAGGGTAAAATCAAATAAATAATGAAGTTAATGTCATAAGAAGTCAGTATTTATGGGGTAAAATTGGATCTACAAATGTTAAATTGTAAAGTTGAATAAAAATTTTATAATTCTATATAAGTTCTATGTAAATACATGTAAATATATAATTCTAGAAATAAATTCTGTAACTAAATTTGAATTGAAAATATTAGTATGAACTCACGATCTGTTTTCTTCTTTAAAAAACCAAAGACAAAATATTTTTTAGCCAAATATGGGACAACTTAAGATTAATAAGAACAGTAACTAATGGATTGAAGTATATCTAATATGTTTATTTTTTTAATTTATTTTTTATTTTTAAAAAATTCATTTGTTTATTTTAGAAAGAGCAGGGGGGAGGGGCAGAAGGAGAGGGAGAGAGAAACCCAAGCCGACTCTGCTCTGAGCATGGTGCCCAATATGGGGCTCGATCTCAAGACCCTGAAATCATGATCTGAGCCAAAACCAAGAATTGGATGTTGGGGTGCCTGGGTGGCTCAGTTGTTAAGTGTCTGCCTTCAGCTCAGGTCATGATCCCAGGCCACTGGGATCAAGCTCCCCCCACCGCCCTCCCACCCGGGCTCCCTGCTCAGCGGGAAGCCTGCCTCTCCCTCTCCCACTCCCCCCTGCTTGTGTTCTCTCTCTCACTGTGTCTCTTTCTGTCAAATAAATAAATAAAATCTTTAAAGAAAAAAAAAGTTGGATGTTTAAATGACTAACCCACCAAGGTGCCCTCCCCCCGCTTTTTTTTTAAAAGATTTATATATTTTAGAGAGAACATGAGGGGGGAAGGGCAGAAAGAGAGGGAGAGGAAGAGAAGCAGTAAAAAATGAGAAATAGCAGGGTAACTCGGTATCTCCATCAGTTAAGTGTTCCCACTCTTGATCTCAGCATCATGAGTTCAAACCCTGTGTTGGGCTCTGTGGTGGGGCGTCTACCTAGAGCCTACTAAGAAAAAAGAAATAGAAAAATATTTAATAGTCATATGCAGTATAGATTTTCTCTGTTGATATGAAGTATGTATATAAACCCAAGTATTAAGTGATGTTCAAGAGATCAAAATCTGTGTGTTTTCGAGCAACAGAGGTCTTATAGCTAACTCATGTTTTCTTCAAATGTATTGTAGTTGAAGCATCCTGTCCTAATGGGGATGAAACGATTGAAACTATCGAGGCTGCTGAGGCACTCCTCAATATGGATTCTCCTGGCCCGATGCTGGACGAAAAACGAATAAGTGAGTGGTCATGTGCCATGATTGTTCATGTTCATGTACTCGGAAAAGTTATTCTTGCCATCATCCTCTGTTAAATGGCAAATACCAAGAGACCAGAGATCACGTTTGATATGTTTTGTGTCCCAAGCACATTTTAAGGTACAGTACTAGTTGAGACACCTTTGCTGAAGTATTCAGTTAAACAAGACTTTTTTTTTTAATCGAGGAGTGAGACCTTTAGGAATAAAAATAATTTATTTAGTTGCCAAATAGCAGATTAGGCAGAATTTTTTCTTGTAACCTCATTGGTGAAAGTATTAGGGCATTTATGGGCCAGAATATTATAATTTAATGATCTGTATGAGTACTCATCAGTGAATAGGCAAAAATTCACTGAGAAAATTTCTAACACCTCATGGCAGAAAACTCACTGCCACATTATTGATCTGTTTTTAAATCCACGTTCTCCCTTGAGCTTTTCTGACAAAGTGTCAAACTCGTTAATTATTACTAAATGAATTTAAGATGTGGTTGAGTATTTTCTGTATGCACGGGAGTGCATGAGGCAATCATGTGATCTACAAATGAACAGATAACTGGTTTTTTCCCCCTCAAGTTTACAGATTAATTTTGAAGGTAGCTGTTGATGTAAAAGCCAAAAATAAAGGCCATGGGAGGGCTAGCAAAGTGTTCTGGAAGAAAAGAGTACTCTGGCTGAGACTATCAGAGACAGGCTTTATGGAAGGAATGTTTTTAACCTGAGCTATAAAAGACAAATAAGCTTTTAGTGGTAAGAGGAGATAAAGAGAATGGGTTGAGCCAAGGAGACAGACCTGTAAAAAAGAGTGAACTGTTTGAGATAAAAATGCATGGTATAGATGAAGTATAAGGTTTGTGGTAGGCAGGAGATGAGAGTGGAAAGGTAGGTTTGATCTAGATTGGGCAAGATTCAGACGGCAGGCTGCGGAGTTTGGCTTGTTCTTACCATTTTTTTCCTCTATAAACTATGCAAAAAGTTTTATTTTTCTAATAATTTTCAGGGTATAAAGTTTTATATGGAAGAATTATATGGTCAGATCAAACAGGTTTCAGAGAATAACTTCAGCAGCATTGAGAGAAGAATGGAGAAGAGAAAAAAGATAGATTGGTGATAGGAAGTCAAGTAAGAAGGGCATTGAATTAGTCCTGTCAAGCCTGGTCTGACTTAGGGTGCCTAATTTCAGACAGAGGAAATAAACAGGGACTAGATTTCAAGATTTTATTTCTACTTTAATCTTCATAGAAACAGGAAATTATCTGATGAAATTAGTTTGATTTCTAATACAAGGTTGATTATAATTAGTTGATTTTATTTCCATTAGATAATAATATATTTAGTTCATCTGAAGATGACATTGTTGTTGCCCCAATCACCCATGTATCCGTCACATTAGATGGGATTCCTGAAGTGATGGAAACTCAGCAGGTTCAAGAGACCTATGCACACTCACCAGGAGCGTCATCACCAGAACAACCTAAGAGAAAGAAAGGTGGGTGGTTAATTTGTTTAGGGCAAACTGTCCAATTTTGATGTGGAATCTAAGCATAATTTTTATTCAAGGATATTTCTACACCAGTTAAAACTTACGTAAGAAAAAATGAGGGTACAAAGCATAAATTAAAAGGTATATATCTTCATATTAGATTCATTAAAAAATTAAATTATTTGGTGTATCTTGCAGAAATAAGGTTTTCCAACTTTTTAAAGCGTCAATCTTTTATCTAAACCCTTTTATCCAAACTCAGAAAGAGCTTGGGTAAGGGCACTTCGCTTCTAGTTTCCTTCCATAGGACATAGTTTAAAAACCACTAGCATAGATTCCAATTTAAGATTCCAATGGGAAAAATAATGAGTTGGAAATCAGCAGGTAAGTAATTGAAGAGGAAAATATTAGGTTTTAATTAGATTTAAATTTCAAAGGGAATTTTTCACTTTTCACGCATCAGGACTATTTCTGCATTCTAAAGTCTGACACTCTTTCCATTTCATTGCCTTCTGATTCTCCTCCAGTTTGTATAATATTTTGAGTTGAATATCTTGGTTAATCGCCAGCCACCCAGTTAACCTAACTTCACATGAAAGTAAGGGAAAGCCCAGGAGCCCAAAGCGAAGAGGAAAATGACAACACCGAGAGTGAGCTGAGGCTGCTGCACCTCTGAAGTGCTGAGATGGGTACGCCAGTCTGGTCGCCCATGCAGAGGCAGATGCTTGTGTCTTGGTCCAGCGCAAGATGAGGCTATTAGAGACTTCAGCATGTCACTGGGATCCTTGAAAGGCTCTCCCCTCCTGGGAAAAACAGTCCACCCATTGGCACAGAACAGGAGTCAAGGAAGTTTGTATTTCTCAGCTGGGGCTCTGAGTGGAAAAATTCTTTCTGTGAGAATTCATAACCGTAGGCTTACTTTAATCTAGGTTTATGATTAGATTTTAAATTATCACTGACTTCAGAAATTCCCAGCCAAGTAATTAACATAAAAGTGACCCCAGACTGGCAGTAACTTTGGGGTACTAGGCAGAAGCTCTTGTATAAAACTGTTCTGGCAAGTCATACATTTAAACCCAGGCTGACAGGATTTCCTCAAACAAATCCCTGTTGAAGGCGAGCTCACATTGCAATGTTACAGAATACAAAAAGAAGAGAATTCCTGAATGAGAAGCAGAAGACATAGAAGATTCTGGGATAAGTTCTCTAAGAACTTCAGGTAATAAAATTACCAAATAGAAACTTTGAGTGACTGTGACTACAATTATTAAGGCAAAAGAAGGAAAAACAAGGTCAAAGAATGAGACTATTACAAAATACCAGGTACAACTTCCTCTTCTGGACAAGATGGAAAAACAGAACCTGATTTGGCGATGATTTGGGGATATGACAACAACAAAAAATTAAGTAGTCGTTGTGGGACTACATTAAACTAAAAGACTTGTTCATAGGAAAAGAAACTATCAGCAAAATGGAAAGGCCACCTACAGAATGGGAGAAGGTATTTGTAAGCCATTTATCTGATAAAGGGTTAATATCCAAAATATATAAAGAACTCCTACAACTCAATAGCAAAAAAGCCCAACAACCTGATTTAAAAATGGGCAGAGAACCTGAATAGACATTTTTCTAACGAAGACCTACAGATGGGCAACAGGTACATGAAAAGATAGGCTCCACATCACTAATAGGGAAATGCAAATTGAAACCACAGTAAGCTGTCACATCACACCTGTCACAATAGCTATCATCAAAAAGCAGGAGATAACAAGTGTTGGCAAGGATGTGGAAAAAAAGGAACCCTTGTGCATTGTTGGTGGGAATGTAAATTGGTAGAGCTACTATGGAAAACAGTATTCCTCAAAATATTAAAACTACAAACACCCTATGATCTAGCAGTCTTACCCCTGGGTATACATCTAGAAGAAATTTAAATAAATTATCGAAGAGATACCTGCACTCTCATGTACATTGCAGCATTAAAAAACATAGGTGGACCTTGAGGGCATTATGCCTAAGTGAAATAAGAGAAAGACAAATACTGTGTGCTATCACTTACATGTAGAATCTGAAATAGCCAAACTCATAGAGGCAGAGAGAGGTTGTGATTGTTGTGGGTTGAGGAAATGGGGAGATGTCAGTCAGAGGGTACAGACTTCCAGTTACAAAATGAATAAGTTCTGGGGATCTAATGTACAGCATGGTAACTTTGGTTAACAATACCGTATTATATACTTGAAAGTTGCTAAGAGAGTAGATCTTAAATGTTCACACCCAAAAAACCAAGTACTTATTATGTGAGATGATGGTATGTTAACTAACCCTACTGTGGTAATCATTTTACATCTTAGAAGTGTATCAAATCATCATATTGTACACCTTAAAAATACACAATTATATATCTTCATATCTCAATAATGCTGGAAAAAATTTTCATAAAGAAACCCCCAGAACCTGGATTTACCCTCCTATTAACACAACTAAAAATACAGACAAAATGTATGAAACAGTGCCTCTAAAGACATCAGTCAACAAAAGCAAGTGATCCCTGAGAAACAGGAAACAAATGAGGTGAGCCCTATGATGACCCCACCTTCCTGCATGGAGAAGAGAAGATGTTTCTTTTTTTAACAAACAGTTTGGCAGTTTCTTAACACATTTAATGCGTACTTAACATGTGACCCAGCCATTCTTCTACTCAGTATTTACCCAAAAGAACTGAAGTCATACATTTATAGAAAAACATCTGCATGAATGAATGTTCTTAATAGTTTTATTTGCAGTAACCCAAGACTTGAAACAACCCAAATGTCTATCAACTGCTGACTGGATAAACAACTTCACAGTGTATCTGTGCAAGGAAATACCACTCAGCAATCAAATAGAATGTACTGTTGACACATACTACAAAAACGGATGAATCTCAACATAATTATGCTAAAGGAAAGAAGCCAGACTTATGTACTATCTAACTCTGTCTGTCTGTCTATCTATCTATCTATCTATCTATCTATCTATCTATCTATCATCTATCTATCCATGTAAATATGTTTCTCTTCATCTAAAGTTGTGGAAACTGCAAACTAATCTGTAATGACAAAATCTGTGAGTAGTTGATTACCTTTGGATTGGGCAGAGTGGGAAAGGTATAAGGATTACAGAGGGATACAAAGTACTTTTGGGGGTGAAATATGTTCACTATTTTAAACATAGTGATGGTTTCACGCGTCAGTACTTATGTTGGAATTTACCAAATTATAGATTTTAAACATATGCAGTTTCATTGTATGTCTGTTATACTTCAGTGAAACTATTTTAATTTTATTTTTTAAAAGATTTCTTATTTATTTATTTGACAGAGAGAAACATAGCAAGAGAAGGAACACAAGCAGGGGTGGGTAGGAGAGGGAGAAGCAGGCTTCCTGCTGAGCAGCAAGCCTGAAGTGGGGCTTGATCCCAGAATCCTAGGATCATGACTTGAGCTGAAGGCAGACGCTTAACGACTGAGCCACCCAGGCGCCCCAGTGAAGCTATTTATTTTTTTAAAGGTTTTATTTATTTGACAGAGAGAGAGAGAGATTACAAGTAGGCAGAGAGGCAAGCAGAGAGAAGGAAGCAGGCTCCCCACGGAGCAGGGAGCCCGATGCAGGGCTCGATCCCAGGACCCTGAGATCATGACCTGAGCCGAAGGCAGAGGCTTTAACCCACTGAGCCACCCAGGCACCCTAGTAAAGCTATTTTTAAAATGAAGGACCAACATCCTAATTAATAGTGGAAGATCAATGTGATAAGGAACCAAATAGAACACATAATATATGGATTAAACAGGTCAGTCACTATTTAGAAGAGAATTAGTGAGATCCAGTATAGACCTGATGTAGAATAAAAAGTATGAAAGAGTTGGAGATGTGAGGATTGAATGAAAAGATCTACATGTTTAATCAGAGCTCCAGAAAGAAAAACATGTAGACCGAGGAAGAGACAGTATTCCAAAATAATGATTGAGAGTTTTCCAAAGTGACATAAATCTAAGCATGGTGAATCCTGAGTAGCAAAACTATCAAAGAAATTGAGGCCTAAATACATTATAGTAAAAATGCTAAATACCACCCCCCAACCCCCCCCCAAAAAAGATGAAATGAACAAACCAGGGAGAAACTACATTACTTGAAGAGGATTGACTTTTAGATTGGCAGCTTAGAAGCTCCCAGTAGAGGCTGAAAGTGTTGGGTATCTTCAAAGTATTGAGAAGAAAACTGTCAGCCAAAAATCCTATACCCAACTCACATAGAACTGACATGAAGCCATGCCACCTTAAATGGTAAGGAAGATGATGGAAAGGGTGGATATTGGGTAGATTTACCAACTGTCTCTGTCTTGACTAAAACAAGTGGTGAAAACAGTGGGAAGAAGAAAATACTGTTATCTATCAGAAAAAGTAGGTAAATAGAAGGCATAAAATAAGATGGTAGGAGGGATAGAAACTAACTGAAGCTTCTGCTCCTAATACTTGTTATCATTAACACAGTTGCCCAGAAGTATCTGCCTCATGAATGGTTCTCTGCAGATCTCTGCAGTGATGGAAGTGAAGACACCGGCTGATTCGGTTCTGTATTTATACATTAAGAGGGGCCTGAAGAGTGACCTTTTTGATCCACTTCTCCCTGATTCTTATTCACCCTAACTTCAGAAAGGTTTTCCTGTTTGGTTTGAGGATGTGTTGTTACTAACCTTGTGACCTGAGCTGTAGAATTCTGTTCTTTTAAGTTATTGCCTTATATTATCCTAACCCAGAATTTACTCTTGTGATCTAGACCAGGCAGAGTCAGCCTCAAGAATGCTGGGGTAAAGGGGCACCTGGTTGGCTCAGGTGGTAGAACATGAGACTCTTGATTTTGAGTCTTGAGTTTGAGCACCACATTGGGCAGAGAGGTTACTTAATTAAAAAAAAAAAAGAATGCTGGGGTAAAATATACTAAGGTATCTGTTTATAATCTTCATTGTTTTTCATGTGCAGAATGGTAGTCTGTTCAGATAGCGTGATCATCTCAACACAAATCCCAGACAACATTGCCACCAAGTTGTGCTTCTAGATAAATGGCAAAAGAAGATCATAAACAAAGCTTTAGAATAGTTGGTTGACCCAAACTAAGGCTGAACAAACTACAGTTAGCGCTGTCGAAGTGGACTTAGAAATTGAATGGTACATATCTATAAAGTTTGGGGGGGTTTTTTGTTGTTGTTTTGTTTTGTTTTGGATCCGTAAACTCAAGTTACTTTATAAAGTTTGTTTTGCTGTGAATTAAAAGAAGTATTAAAAAATGAGAGGTTTCAAACTACATGGGAAAATAAAAGTTGACTATGTAGTTCACCAGAAGTTTGCCTCATCCATTTTTTGTATCTCTAGAATTTTGGAAGTTTCTAGTATTTAAGAACCACCTGTATGCAGATGGGAGAAAAGCTGAAAATTGATTTCTCCTACTGTAAAATGCTTATATAACCAACAGACAGATAAACCTATATAGCTTATTTTTTGAGCCCAAGTCTTATTAACATCAAGAATATTCCCCCAAATTTTAAGGAAGCTTTGTCAGTTTTGTTACCTCAAAATAATTCAGACTTAACCTCATTTTTATAAATGAGCCAATGTGTCATTTCCTACATCAAAGTGTTTGTGATCTAACCTACACTAATGATAAATTTTCACTGAAGTTCTTTTCCTTTTGAGTAAATAGCATTTTAGGAAACCCGTATGTGTGATATTGTGTATGTGTATGAAGTATTTGGCATTTGAAATTTAGGATAAATGACCAAATAGCATTTATAAACAGCTGAATTGTCCATTTTCTCTCACTTCTGATGGCAAATCCTTATGCAGAGTTGTTCTGTTTTCAGGGAGAAAAACGAAACCTCCACGACCAGATTCCCCGGCTACTACGCCAAACATATCTGTGAAGAAGAAAAACAAAGATGGTAAGGGTAAGTACAGTAATTCCGGTACAGTACTTACAGGTGAAATAATAGTTAGATTGCTTTAAAATACCTACATGTCATAAGAAAATCAGCCAGCTCTCTTGACTTATGAAATGGATCTTCTTGCTGCCAAATGCTTATAAGGTACAATTGGCACTTTCTATAAATTGAGACTGGTAATAATGGAACCCAAGAAATCCATTTAAGAGATTTTTCTTATGTATCTGTCACAATAATCCGTCCTTTAACATTGAGCCTTTTGGAAGAGTTCAGCCAGGTTAGCTTTTCAGTTCATAGACACTTTATAGCATTGTTTTGGAGTTCTGCTATTTTCTTCTTCTTCTTTCTTCTTTCTTCTTTCTTCTTTCTTCTTTCTTCTTTCTTCTTCCTTCTTTCTTCTTTCTTCTTCTTCTTCTTCTTCCTTCTTCTTCTTCTTCTTCTTCTTCTTCTTCTTCTTCTTCTTCTTCTTCTTCTTCCTTCTTCCTTCTTCCTTCTTCCTTCTTCCTTCTTCTTCATTTTATTTATTTGACAGAGATCACAAGTAGGCAGGGAGACAGGCAGAGAGAGAGGGGGAAGCAGAGGCTCCCTGCTGAGCAGAGGGCCCGATGCAGGCCTCGATCCCAGGACCCTGAGATCATGACCTGAGCTGAAGGCAGAGTCTTTAACCCACTGAGCCACCCAGGCAGCCAAAGTTCTGCTATTTTCATAATTGCTGCCCAGATAAGGCCAATCCACTGGCTCTGATATAAAGAGAACAACTGTTGAAAGGTTTTGTACAACATTTTTTTACTGGTTCTTTTATGTGATGGTTCTTAGGAAAAAAGTCATCTCAGAGTGCTTTCTTCTCAAGTCATCATAAATCTAATTGATAATATTCCTCTGTCCAGACATCTAATATGGGACTAATAAAAAGACCTATATTAGACCCTAAAAATTATCACCAGTGCTAACCAAATTGTGTAATATTTTTGTACAGTTGTAGAGGGAACTTACAAGACTTCTAGCGGTGTTTACTTTTGCTCTTTTCCAATGAAATTTTGGTCAGTTAAACAGAAGTTGCTTTCGTTTCAGGAAACACGATTTATCTCTGGGAGTTTTTACTGGCACTGCTCCAGGACAAAGCTACTTGTCCTAAATATATCAAATGGACCCAGCGAGAAAAAGGCATTTTTAAACTGGTAGATTCTAAAGCAGTATCCAGGTTGTGGGGGAAGCACAAAAACAAACCCGACATGAATTACGAGACCATGGGAAGAGCTCTCAGGTACATGGAAGTTTTCGTAGTTCATTGTGTTAAGAATATTGTTTCCTAAATACTAAAAAGTTAGGTAACTTCTAAAAAGATAGCGGATTACAAAAATGTTGAATTTTATTATTGAAGTGCTAAAGCCATGCTACTTAGAGAAATCAGTTCGTATTTAAATTGAAATCCTGATCTGGGAAAAAAAAATTTTTAAAGATTTTTATTTATTTATTTGACAGAGAGCACAAGTAGGCAGAGTGGCAGGCAGAGGGAGAGGGAGAAGCAGGCTCTCTGCGGAGCGGGGAGCCCAATGAGGGACTCAATCCCAGGACCCTGAGATCATGACCTGAGCCAAAGGCAGTGGCTTAACCGACTGAGCCACCCAGGCACCCCAGAAAATGTTTTTCTTAAAAAAAAAAAAACTTCATGCAAACAACAGATGCTTCATTGTAAAGGAATTAGAAAATGTGAACAATCATCGGGAATTATAAATTGTCCACAGGGCTCATATGTTTTGAGCCATTAAACTTGAATTCAGCACAAAATTCATAAGTAGGGGTAATGCGGGCACTTTAATAAGAGGGTGCATTTTTTAAACGTAAATATCACGTATGATCTGTATTATGTTGGAGTAAATGCTTCAAGAATAATATTAGACATTGTGAACATTCTGAACTAGGTAGGTTATCATTTTATTCCTAAGCTCACTTTCAGTGTGTTTTTCTGTGATCAGGTTATCTATTCTTCAAGATATGCATCTGTTTGAGAAAGAATTACTGGAAGTAGCATCATCTGATAACTTGATAACCTTCTTAAACCAGAACTGTTTAGTTCCAGTTTGTGTGTATTTGTTTTTTAAACTCACACTTCTTAGATTCTTGGTCTAATTAAAATCAAAGACAAAATTTGAATCACTTCTGTTTGTACATCATTAAATTTTATATGGAAAACTGAATCAGATTTACTGAATCAAATTTAAACTGGTAGGGACATTATAATAAATGTCGGAAGGGAAATAAACTCTTGAGGTTTGTAGTAGATTTGATTATCCCAGCAAATTGGAAGAAGGGGAGACAAAGGAAGAAAAGTGAATGACTAGGATAATCCACATATTTTATCAACAATCCCCTCATCAGAATTGGTTTTAGGTTTAGTTGATAATAAGGATTTTTCTTTAGCTGTGAGTATGTGTGTTTTACATTTATATAGAAAAGAATGTGTTTAATTATACTATCTTAGATAAAATAACTGCCTTTCATTTTGAAATTCTTCCCCAACTTGTTTCCCGCTTTCAACTTTTGTTTATGACTAAGGAAATTTAATTTTGTTGAACATAATTTTAATTTATGTTTAACCGAATAAAATATTGTTAAAATTGTCTGCTTTGAATAGGTACTATTACCAAAGGGGTATTCTGGCAAAAGTAGAAGGTCAGCGCTTGGTGTATCAGTTTAAGGAAATGCCAAAAGACCTTATTTATATAGATGATGAGGACCCAGGTTCCAGCACAGAGTCTTCAGATCCATCACTGTCTTCGACAACCACTTCAAGTAGGAACCAAGCAAGCAGATCGAGAGTATCCTCAAGTCCAGGGATAAAAGGAGGAGCCACTACAGTTCTCAAACCAGGGAATCCTAAAGCTACAAAACCCAAAGATCCTGTGGAAGTTGCACAGCCGTCTGAAGTTCTGAGGACAGTGCAGCCCACACAGTCTCCATACCCCACCCAGCTCTTCCGGACTATTCATGTGGTGCAGCCAGTACAGGCTGTCCCAGAAGGAGAAGCAAGCGCCACCAGTAGCGTGCAGGACGAAACGTTAAATTCTTCTGTTCAGAGTATTAGGTGAGAAAACTGAAGTTACCGATGCATATCTTCATATGATGTTTCTGACCAGAGTCGTCATTTGTTGTTGACTCTGTCAGGATTCAGAAATGAAAATAAAAATTTTATTGATTTTGAAAGCTAGAAATCTTGTTCAGCAGATCGGTTTCAGCAGCTGTGTGTATTTCATAAGCCCTCTGATTATATCATTGGTTCCTTATTTTTAAACTTTGTCATTACTTGATGTTATCCTATCCATTTAAATTGTCTACTATACCTTTATATGATTGAGTTGGTCCATACAAGAAGGGATCCACATATTAGAAAATCCAGAGAATGGTTTCAGATCTTTTCAAAGTCAGAAGCTGTAAAAATTCTACATAAATTGACATATCGTGACCTTCTGGAATGTAGTGAGTTCCAAGAAATAACATTATTCCTTGGGAAGATCCTATCATGAAACAGTTCTAAAGTTCAAAGAGGTAGGCAGACCAAGAATCTAAGGTCCACTTTTTCAGGCTTTTAGAGTGGCAGAAATTGGAAGAATAGTTTTTTAGCAATCAAATTTGTCTCATAGCCCCAGGAAAGATAGGAAAAACAAATTGACCCAAGAAAACCTTATCAGCTTTAGACTGGTCTTTTGCAGAATTTGGGACGGTCTTGCTGCTATGGAATGGGGGAAAGGAGGGAGGCAGAAAATTAGATGGACGTTTGCAGTAATTTTTTTTTCTTTTTCTACTATCGTGAGTTTCCAGAATATGAATTATAGTAAAATATAGGAGCCCTTCAAAATCCAATAAAAATGATTCTTTGATTACTTTCCTCAGGTGACTTCAGTCTTACATTCAGATATTCCAGAATATAAATGCTGGGGTTTTGTTCAGTTGATGTTCAAGTAAGAAACATTACTGAGAATCAAGGCAGAGTTAGATGTTCTGGTCTTCCCCGTATGGTCCATTTAAACTTTTGGTGTCATGAATATTGATTTGCAAGGAGTATGAAGATTACATTTTCCCATTTTAACTGGACAGAAATGATAATCATTAACTGTTATTAAAGGAGTACTTATGTATCTCTCTATTTGACTTTTAACTTTTATTTTCTTCTAGGTCAATTATTGGTTATGTGTGATGACTGAGTATCTAATTGGATGTGATTCCTCTCATTGGTTTCTAGGCTCTTTGTCATCTTATCACCGTGTGCATTTGTATTGATAGGAAACAGTACATGGCCACAGCTAATCAGAAGGATTCCCCTCTTGGAGTGATTCAGTTATTTTTAAGCATCTGTAATCAGTTTGCTTTTTATACCTTGAGGAAAAAACCAAACACCCACCCCCCCCATAAAAAATCCCACATACCTCTAGCTCTGAAAGGTATTAAACTGTGATACTGAATTGCATGCAGTACTGTGAATATCAATTTCTGAATGATACTCAATGTTAGATATTAAAACACTATGATATAATCCCTATCCATTATTTGCAAACTCTTTTGGTGTACTTTTCAGAATTTTCGTTTCCAAGGTCCCTGATTATTCTGGATTATTCTGTGGTCTCTCTGCCTACTTCCTGCCTCTACTATTTTTTCTCTTTAGTCCAACCTATACAAGACTCCTAGTCACACCTTTGCTATGTTACCTTCTTGCAGCTTTTGTTAGATCTGTATCACACACAGAGTGCAGTCAAATTTCAGAGCTTCAGCCATCAGCTCTCACTCTCTGCTCATGATTCCTTCCTTACCTTCTAGCTAAAGCTGCTGCTTGGGTGCACTGCAGTCTGGTCAATGAACCAGGTGTTGCCATTAACTTCAATGCCCATCTCATCCTATATTTTTAAATCTGGAGGAGCCGTGTTTTACTCATTGCTCTTCTACCACTTAATTTTATGTCTGGCACATAACATCCCTTCAAATTTATAGAACTTATTTTGAAGTAGTGTCTATATTCATTCTGTATCTCCTCTCAGAGTAATGAGTTCCCCAAGTAGACTGCTTATATAATGAAGAAATAACAGAATTTAACGTTTTAGACTTTAAAACATACTTCCTTATTGGAAAAAAAATCGCTTTATATGTGTATGTATATGCACACATTCTTCATCATTCCTTCGACTTTTAAAAAAATTCTTCTTTCTTTTGGGTGTACCTCCTATTTGTATCTCCCCAAAATCCTACTTTAAAGTAATTAAACCTTTTATGGAATGCATTTTTTTATTTTTTTTAAAGATTTTATTTATTTATTTGACAGAGAGAGAGATCAGATCACAAGTAGGCTGAGAGGCAGGCAGAGAGAGAGGAGGAAGCAGGCTCCCTGCTGAGCAGAGAGCCCGATGCGGGCCTCGATTCCAGGACCCTGGGATCAAGACCTGAGCCAAAGGCAGAGGCTTTAACCCACTGAGCCACCCAGGTGTCCATGGAATGCATTTTATTCCCTGAAATTACTATATGAGGAAAGGCCAAAGTTAATGAATAATAATACCCTTTGAAGACTGATAGCTGCTGAATATAATGACTAAGTTTTGCTGTTGTTCGTTTCCATTACATAGAAAGAAAGAAAAAGTGTTAAATAAATTTCAAGCAAATTGTACATATTACTCTGAAATTTTAATGTATTATTAGAATCATTTTTCATTAGATTAATTCCTTGCTTAGCACTTTATTTTTTGTCTTTTTTATAATTACCCCAACTTTTCATTATGAATAATTTCAAAATATCGACAGATTGAAATAGTACAATGAACACCTATTTTACATCCTTTTAGATTCACAGTTGATGGTGTTTTGCCTTATTTGTTTCCACTCTATATTTATTTATAAACTTTTTTCTGTTTTGCTATTTGTCAAGTAAGTTGACATCCTTATGACATTTCACTCCTAAACGTTTTAACATACAGCTTTTAAGAATAGACAGATTATCCTAAGTAACCATGTTACCACTCCTAAGAAAAATAACAGTACTTTGGCTATATTTTCTTAATTTTATAACTACTTATTAATAAAATCAAAGACCATTTAAAGATTTTTTTTCTGTAGCTGAGGAAAGATGGAATATATATGACTTAAAATTAGATTATTAATGTAACAACAAGAACTGACACTTTCAAAGCACTCTGTATTTCATACACTTTTCCATATATTAATGTTTAATATCCTCACTGATCAAGGATACATAGGTAATATTATTCCTATTTTACAGATGAGGAAACCAAGGCAAGGAGAGGCCAAGGAGCCTGGTCACATCTAGTAAGTGGTGGAGACAGTGTTTTAATGCAAACAGTTTAGTCCAAAACAGTGAACTTAATGATTTGCCACCCTGCCTGCTGATTCATATAACTCTCATGAATTACCAGTTATTTACAATGAAGTAGCAACATGTTTTTTATTTTCTCAATTTTTCCTTTGCTCATGTCTTTTTGTCTCACATAATTGCATGTATCTATGTGGAAATCTATTAAGCTCTCTTAATTGATTTATAGTATATGTGCTCTATTTTTATTTTGACTCTGGCTCATGTTATTTAAAGAGACAACTAAAACAAAAGTAAACCTCTGGTCAAATTTTTTCCTAAAACTGTCCCTTGGTAAACTTGCAAGTCCATATACCTACCTAGCATAACTTCTTTCTGTACAATATTTAGTCAAGTACTAATAGCTTATGTTAGGGTCTTTTGAATTAATTAGTCTCTAAAGGTGTATAATGTGTAGGTTATCTTAAAAGCAAAGTAATGGAGTAAGAAGAATGTATATTCTCTCCATAACTTTCCAGCCCTCCAACCTTGTCAATTATTGGATGTAACATTGAATCAGATTAATGAGCTATTCTGTTTCCTCATCTGTAAAATAAAGATAGTACTTAACTTTACAGGTGTCACAGTTAAATGACATTCTTGACATCTGACTAGATACGTGGTAAAAGTGAAATGTTATGTTGTATATCTTTTTTAGCCTCAGAAAGTTTGAGGTATTTTAAATTTCTAGGACTGTAGCAGTGGTTACAAGCAGCTTAGGAAAGTTTTATAAAGTACTTAATTATACTATAACCTTTGTTATATAATATAACATCACCAGACATAACTGACTGTTTAATCATTAAGGCAAAAATAATTTTAAGTTTCTGTGGTTGGGAAAAGGCTGCATATATTTTAACTTTTTTAATCTCTGAATTTCTTATTAGTGAAAATTAGTTATTTTAGAATTTGTTCAAATAAGCCAGTATATTTACATTGTAGGCATTATAGATGAGTATATGTATTTTCTGGCAGATGGCAGTCAGGTGTTTTGAGAAAAGGAGGTCTTTTTTCTAGTTTGAACAAAAGCATTGGAAGTCTAGTGGTAGCCCTAATTACCAATATGGAAAATCTCCAGGTACCTTATTGCTTGTGCCACACCTGAGGGAGGAAAAAAGGAAGGTGGAGTTGTGTATTAAAGGTGTGTAATTGCCCACAGCTTAAAGATATAATGACAATATTCATCTTTAGCTGAAGTTATTTAGGACTGAAGAAGTGGCAGTGTGTTGTAATGTTTAAGCACAGAGGCCTTGCAGTCAGATGGCCTCTTTTCTTATCTAACTGGTCACCTAGCTATGCTAGCTGTTCACCCTCTTTGTACATTAATTTTTTATATGTAAAATGGAGATAATAGTACTTATCGGGTGGTGTGACTATACATGTTTCTAGATACAGTCTGTGTGCTCACTATATACCATGTGTACTATTGCATCTGTATACAATGTACCACCCTTGTCATGGGAAGCCCTTTACTGAAGAAATGATCTCTGGCTGCAGGGTCAGGTACCATACGCAGGCTTAGATTCCACCTGAGATATCCTGATGCAGGTAGGCAGCGGGGAGAAAGGAGGCACAGTATATTTTGGAAAAGCTGCCTGACTCCCAAAGTTATTCTGTATTCTACCAACTCTTCCTTGTTTGTCTTATAATATCAGTAAATCTGGCCTTTATTTCTAGTCATCCCCTGCCCACCTATTAAATCTTCATTACCCGACTCATACTCTTTTCTAGCTCTGTTCAAAAGAGCTGCTAATATCCTGCTCTAGACTGATGCTCACAGTGACAACTTGGTTGGCATCTGAACTTGGAAATCGGAATCCTATCATCATGCGTAGGCTCTAGTCATCCTGTGTCTTTCCACTTGCTTTGAGTTTCTCTTAAGTTGCACTGAGTTTTCTTTTCATATTTCCACCTAGCCCATTTGTATTCTCCAGAGTTTCAGTTCTCACGTATGTGACAGGCCACATAACTGTAACTTATTGAAATTTGCCTATAATAATCTATGTGCAATGATTAACATTCGAATTATGGGGGCCAATCTAGCTGTTAATCATTTGAAGTAGCAGTCATCTGGTTTTTTTTTTTTTTAAAGATTTTATTTATTTATTTCACAGAGGGAGAGAGATCACAAGGAGGCAGAGAGGCAGGCAGAGAGAGAGAGAGGGGGAAGCAGGCTCCCCGCTGAGCAGGGAGCCCGATGCGGGCCTCGATCCCAGGACCCTGAGATCATGACCTGAGCCGAAGGCAGAGGCTTTAACCCACTTAGCCACCCAGGCGCCCTCATCTGGTTTTTTTTGTAAAATAGCTTTACAGAATCCAGAAGAAACACAGTTGAGATTCAGATGCTGAGTTTTTTCAACTGCATTTGTTTTATACTAACCATGGCCATAACTATAATTTTCACAGCAATGAACTTTTAAAATTGGATTGACTTACAATATCATTTATGAATCTCTTCAGTAACTGAGATTAACAACCTTATATAAACTAGGTTTACATTAAAGGATTTTATGTTAAATTGTAGCTTTATGGCTAAAATCTGTGAAGATTATTTGAGCTGAGAAAACTGCTAAAACAAACTTCTATTTATTTTTGCCAGAACTTGCCCATATTTTTTGCTCTCTCTGGCAACCTAAAGAACCCTCATGAGTTAATTATATTCGTGACTTGTTTTATGTAATCTGGTATGAACTGTGAACTCTTAAATTTCTTCTGCAAAAAAACCATAAACTTTCTTCTGATAGTTCTGTCCAATACACATTTAAGACTGATGTGTTTTTTATTTCAGGTATTCTATATATAGAAAAACAGGTTGAAAACAATTGCAATCCTATGAAGTTAGATAATTGTGGATGAGCATTTTCCCTCAAGTAATAAAAATAATGAAAGTGAATCCAATACATTTGTTTTAAAACTCCCAGTTTTCTTTCAAGTGGCTCATACATAACTTCTGTGCCAACCATTTAGATATCCTCCTCTTTCCCCAAAAAAACTGCTTCCCCATTTGCATTAATGTGGCACTTGGCACACACTTTTTTCTCCTCCCGTCAGATAGTATCACACTTAATGGCTTGAAAGCTTTGTGTCGGGCATTCCATATAATACAGGGTCTGGTATGATGTTTTTGCTGTGTCGTAGATACGGGAAGTAGCTTTTCAGATGTATGACTCCTATTTTGTCAAAACGACTTATCAAATGTTAACATTTTAAATGATGTAGAAAGTGCTGATTTTCTGTAATTTCATCATCTCAACAGGACTATACAGGCTCCAACCCAAGTTCCAGTGGTCGTGTCTCCTGGGAATCAACATTTGCATACAGTAACACTCCAGACTGTTCCAATCACAACAGTGATAGCCAGCACGGATCCCTCTTCGGGCGCTGGGTCTCAGAAATTTATCCTACAAGCCATTCCGTCATCACAGCCCATGACAGTACTGAAAGAGAACGTCGTGCTGCAGTCCCAGAAGCCGGGCTCCCCTCCTTCCATTGTCCTGAGCCCTGCGCATGTGCAGCAGGTTCTTACCAGCAACGTTCAGTCCATCTGCAATGGCACCGTCACCGTGGCTTCATCCCCGTCCTTCAGTGCTACGACTCCCGTGGTGACCTTTTCTCCTCGAGGTTCACAACTCGTTGCTCACCCACCCGGCACTGTCATCACTTCAGTTATCAAAGCTCAAGAAACAAAAACTCTTATACAGGAAGCGGAAAAAAAGGAAGCTGAAGATAATTTGAAAGAAGACCATGAGAACACTGAGCAGCCACAGCCTTACGTGATGGTGGTATCCAATTCCAGTGGACTTGCCTCTCAGGTAGCTATGAAACAAAATGAATTGCTGGAACCCAACTCTTTTTAATTAATATGCCAAAGGAATTATGGATGATTGTTTTTTAACTGAACATTTTCAGTTACCTGCAAACTATCTGGTTGATTCTAATAGAAATTCTACAGATGTTCGTAATTTTTTTTAGCTAATTGTTAAAAATCTTAATTTAGAGTTAATGTTGACTTTGTTAGATGAGGGAGGGAACCCAAGTTCTTCTCCTTGTTCTCCAGATGTTTCAGAATTCAGTTGTGAAGGAACAAGCATTTTATACTATGAAGACCTTTTCAGATTTTTTTTCAGTTGCTATATCATAAGCATTTTTAAAGTTTCTTTTTTAATTTTCCATGGTATTAGCGTTTCTGATTCTTTTGTAAATACAGTACTTCAGTATAAGGCAACAGGAAATTTACGTAGGAACTATTTTCATTCCATTTGTATAAGTTAGTCTTGAATCTTTCAAATGCAAGACACCTATTTTCTACTTTGTTAAAATTACGATTTCGCTTAGGTTGACTTTAGTTGGTTGCACTGTATCAGGAACTATGAATATGTAAAAAACAACATGAAAAATTGGAAAGTGTCCATGATATGGCTAAACCTTACTTCAGGAGCAGGATAGTACAAAAGCATCAGCCCAAGAGTGGCTCTCCTGCTAACTAGTTGTGTAATGTTGGGCAAAGCCACTGGATCTTTCTGGGCCTCAGTTCTCTCAAAAAAGGAAGGTATACTTTGGATTAGACTTGATGATCTCCAGTTTGCTTTCTGGTTCTGAATTTGAGGTTTCTAGCTTCTATATGTTAAAGTTAAATCAACTAAAACATCATCATTTATTTCTTAATGTAAATATAGCTAACATATTACAGAAAAGTGGCCCTACAAAATTCAGTCTTCTGTTATCTGTAAGATCTGCTATGAATCTGAATTCTTCCTAAATACTTTGTTCATTAACTCTTTAGGCCACTGTGCACCATGGTCATTAGTAAACTTATGTTGCCAAGTGCTAAACGATATACTGCCATTCTGAAAGAGTCAAGGCTCTCTTTCTTAAGGGCCCAGAAAGCAACCATGCCTGGGGGCTAATCTGGCTGAGTAGTCAGTTGCTATAAAAGCATAATTGCTTTATATTTTGGATCATTTTTATTGGGAGTGGGGGGGTTGCATACAAAGATAATATACATATATATCTAAGTCTCTGAAATGAAATAGTTTTTAGATTACTTTTTCAGCTGTAAATAATGTACATTTAGTTTCACAAGAAAAATTGTTTTCTGCAAATTTTCTAGTACAGCAAGGGAGAAATTTTTGTAGATGAAAAAAATCATGTTTAGAGGTCTAATGTTACATGTTTTCATATTACAGAGTGAATTTGTATTTAAACAAAAATTTAAATTTTGGGATCCTCTAAACGTTTTTGTATCTTTAATTGGTTTATTATTAAATAAATCATGTAAAAATTCTGTGTTTGTGTTTTCAAGCAAATGTCTCTTAAGAACAAATATACAGAAAACGTTGCTAGTGTTTACAGTGTTACTAAATGTTTGTATAACAAGCTCCATTGGTCAGATTATAATTGCAGAATTGTCATCCTCTTTGCCAAACAGTGGCTTCCAGACGGCACACAATGGATCACCAAGCTCTGAAAATTAGAAAACCATAAAATTTTCCCAGCAATAATATTCAACACACTTTAAAAACCAAAGTTTTCTTTTTTTTTTTTTTTTTTTAAAGATTTTATTTATTTGACACAGAGAGAGAGATTACAAGTAGGCAGAGAAGCAGGCAGAGAGATAGGGAGAGGAGGAAGCAGGCTCCCTGCTGAGCAGAGAGCCTGATGCGGGCCTCGATCCCAAGACGCTGAGATCATGACCTGAGCCGAAAGCAGAGGCTTTAACCCACTGAGCCACCCAGGCGCCCAAAACCAAAGTTTTCTAATTAGAAATTTTATCAGTTAATTGTTAAACTTGGAAAACATGGAAACAGAAAAATAGGAGAAAATTAAAATATCAATGCAATACCCCTGTATACTTACTCATTTTCGCACGTCAGTTAATAATGTTCCAAAACATGATTTTAGAAGGAGTGTTTCTATCTCTCAAGTCAGAGGGAAGCAGAGAAGAATTTGAATGATTAGGCCTTGCTAAATTTCCCCATGTACTCCCTTAACTCGTACCCTTTTTTCCTGTCATTTTTCATGACTTTCCACTCTATCAAACCTAGTATCAAAACACTTAGGCTTAAGCATTTCTTTGAGTCTTCATTTCCATATGAAGGCTCCCATGTCATGTAAAACATATTAAAATAAATATGGCTTTCCTCCTTTAACCTGTCTTTGTCAGTTTGATTTTTAGGTTCAGCTAAGGGCCCTAAGAGGGTCATGGAAAAGTTCTTTCTCCTCCAGAACTCTCTCTCGCTATGCATCCCCTAACATAATGTCATTACGTTGAACTCTTAAACAGGAGCATAGGGCTCATTTGGTATCTGGCCTTGTACCTCAAATCATTGATCAACATGTATTTATAAGGAAGGACCTGTGATGGTACTATCACTGTCCTTAACCTAAAAACCTGACGCTTTCCTCATTTTCCATTTATTCTTTAACCCTCTGTAGTATTGCATTTGCCCTCACTATTACCCTGAAATAACTGTTGCAAAGGTCATTAACTAGTAATTTAATTGCCATATTGCCAAATTTCTATCCTTACTTATCTTCCTTGACCTTTCCTAGTATTTAACCTTTTATAACTCCCTCTTAAATTCTCTCTTGCCTTCACTTTTGTGCCCAGATTGTTCCTATTCTCCTCCTGGCTTCATAATAATTTCTTAGTATTGCTTCAGAAACTTTTGCAAAGGTTGGAGTTCCCCACGTTTTATCCAATGATCACTGTTCTTTTCATTGTCCCCACCTTGTTCTCCTCCAGTCTGTTCTCCCCCATGCAACAGGAGTACCAGTTCAATTATGTCAAACCCTTCCGTGTCAAGCCTTGCTTACTGTTCTCAGACAGAACTGATGTCCCGCATGGTCTTACCCCTTTTTGGTCCCACCAGCCTTATCTTCTAATTTTACCCTCCAAATGGTAACTGTCAGTAAGGATTGGGATGCTTTCAGTTGCATGAAACAAACAAAAGCACAATTCAACATTGGAATTCTGGAGTTAGGTTTCCAGGTTAGTTAATTTAGGAACTCAGAGGTGATAGTGAGCAACCAGATTTCTTCCCTCTGCTTTCCCATCCTCAGGATTTTGGTTTCATTTCTAGGATGGCTTCTGCCATAGCTGCAAGACAACTACAGTAGTTTCACCTATGTTTCTGTTTTTCAGTAAGAAGACCTCTCCCAGAACACACTGAGCGGACATCTCTTCAGAGCTCATTGGCTAGATTGGTCATACTCCCCTTTCAAAACCAACTGCTGGCCAAGGAAGTAGGATTACCATAAATGACTTGGTCGTACACTGGGGAGATGGACAGCCAACAAAATTAGGGCTCCATAGCACAAAATAAGGAGAGGAAAGATGCAGTCTCCTGTCACCAGTGCACATCCTCCTTACTTTACGTGCACTTTCAAAAGTGCTCAGGCCAGCATAAAGCGTATTTCTTTCCCAAAGAGAGATCACCCAAATCTCATCCAGTTACTTGATCCAGTTTCATGACTGGGATGTTTCGGATGATGTGCAGTCCTCTTTTTCAGATCAGCTGGGCTCCCTAGTTTCTTGTCCTCCCCAGCCACATCTAGTATGAGAGCTCAGAAAAAGATTTTTGGGGGCGCCTGTGTGGCTCAGTCATTAAGCATCTGTCTTCAGCTCAGGTCATGATCCCAGGGTTCTAGGATCGAGCCCCGCATCGGGCTCCCTGATCGGCAGGAAGCCTGCTTCTCCCTCTCCCATTCCCCCTGCTTGTGTTCCCTCTCTCACTGTGTCTTTCTCTGTCAAATAAATAAAAATCCTAAAAAAAAAAAAAAAAGATTTTTTTGCCAGGGTTTCTCAGCTTTAGAATTCATTTCTTAATGGTATTAGTTTGATGCACTGTCCCAGGGTCACCCTGTTCCCTCTGGAAGCATTGTGTCCTCAGTGTCTTCTATCCTGCCTCTTAGACACACCTGGCCAGTTACGCATACCAGGATCAGTTAGAGAGCAATCCACTTCCAAATACCAAACTGTCTGTCAGTTTGATTTCTTGGTCATTAGCAACAGAAATGGATTCTGGTTTTTAGCATAAAAGAAATGTTATTAGAAGAATATTGCACAGCTCAAAGAATATACAAAAAGACTAGAGAGTAGGGGTCAATCTGAGTCACACTGCTAGGAACAAACTGCACAACTAGTCTAGCAGGGAAATTGTAGCCACTGTTGCCAAGCACTGAGCACTGAGCTTTGTATTACTATCTCTACTGCCTTAGGAATTTGATCTTGATAGGAGTGCTACTGCATCTAGAGAAAATTAACCAAGGGTACTTCCTTGATTCATTGTCAACTAGCTACCAACTTATGTGACTGGCAGAGCCTAGGTCAAGGGTCCGGCCAGGACCTGAACCCCAAGGCAAGTCGATAAAGCAAGTTTAGCTTCTCAAACAGTTTGGGATTTTCAGCTTCTATAGAGGAGGCTGCCTCCGTGGGAATTAAGACTCGAGAAATCCCCCACACAAGAGGGCTGAGATTCTGAGCTGCCCAAAAGAATGACCTAGGTCTTCTGTAAGGGAAAACCCACATTTTGTGGAGCTTGAATTTACACAGTTTGGTGGTTGGGTGGGTGAAGGGGACGTAGGAAAAAGCACAAACCCCTGCATTTGCTCTGCTTTGCACAGTTTGGCTCATTCTTTTTTTAAAAAAAAAATTAATCTCTACACTCAATGTTGGGCTCAAACTCATGATCCCGGGATCAAGAGTCACATGCTCTTCCGACTGAGCCAGCCAGGTGCCCCCAGTTTATCTCATTCTATTTGGCTAACTTCTACCTGTTCTTTGAACCTCAGTTTCGACATTACTTCCTCCTGAAGCTTTCTCTGAGCTCTTAGAAGCTTCCCACTGCTGTCATAGATCCTTTTAATTTCTCCCATTTGGGCACATACAACACAATGATAATAATTGCTGGCTGATAGGTGTGATTGCAACACTGTATAAGAGCCAAACTTGTAGTCATTTTAGTACTCTCCGTTCCTAGTGTAATACCTATACATGGTACGTACTAGATATTTATTAAATACTGATTAAACTACATGTTCTCCTTGTCTGTTTTCACACTAGTTTTCTCATGTTGCTAACTACCATCTGTATGCTGATGACTCTCAAATCTTATCTGTGGTGCTAAACTTGCCTCAAAAATAGCTTTATGGAGCTATAATTGACATACAATAAACTGCATGTGTTTAAAGAGTATAAACTCATCATCACAATAATCAAATACTAAACCTTCCCAGGTTTGGTGACCATTACCCTAAAAGTTACTTCATGCCTCTTTATAACTACTCCCTTCCTACTATTGCTCCTTGCTCTCCTTGGCCCATTCCACCCCCTAGTTGACCACTGATCTGCTTTTTGTCTCTATAGATTATATTAGTTTGCATTTTCTAGGATTTTTATAAATGGAATCATAGAGTATATACTATTTTTTGTTTGGCTTCTTTTAGTGTTATTTTGAGATTTATCCATGTGTGGTATCAATTTATCATTCCTTTTTTTTTTTAAAGATTTATTTATTTTAGAGAGAGAGTGAGCCTGAGTGGGAGGGGCAGGGGGAGAGGGAGAGAGAATCTCAGGCAGACTCCATGCTGAGTGCAGAACATGCCATGGCGCTTAATCTCAGGACCCTGAGATCATGACCTGAGCCAAAACCGAGAGTCCAACGCTCAACCAAATGTGCCACCCAGGCACCCCAGTTTATCATTCCTTTTATTACTTATACTTAACTGCAGAGATATACTACAGTTTGTTTATCTGCTCACCTGTGGATAGACATTTGGGTTGTTTCTATTTTCAGCTATTACCATTAAAGCTGCTATGAATATGCCTGTACAAACTTTATATGGACATGTATTTTTTAATCTCTTTGGTAAATAACTAGGAGTGGTCTGGCTGGGTCACGTGACGGTTGTATCATTTTACATTCCCACCAGCAGAGTATGAGTTTTTCAGTTGCTCTACATCCTCTCTAACATTTTACCCATTTTTTTTAAAAAAAGATTTTATTTATTTGAGAAAAAGTGAACGAGAGAGAGAGAGAGAGAGAGAGAGCACAAGCAGGGTGGAGGGGCAGGGGGAGAGAGAAAAGAAGATTCCCTGCTGAGCAGGGAGCCCAATGTGGAGCTTGATCCCAGGAACCTGAGATCATGAGCTGAGCCAAAGGCAGATGCTTAATCAACTGAGCCACCCAGTTGCCCCATTTTAATGGGTGTGTTGTGATACTTCATTGTGGTTTAACTTACATCTCTCTCTTTTTTTTTTTAACTTACATCTCTTTTAAGGATACTGATTTTGAGCATCTTTTGATGTGTTTGTGTGACATCCACCTATATTTTTTGATGAAATGATTGTTAAAAACCTTTTAATATTGATGAATTCTAATTTATCAATTTCCTCTTAAGGAACATGATTTTGGTGTCACATCTAAGAAATCTTTGCCTAATCCAAGGTCACTAAGATTTTCTTCCTTCTAGAAGTTTTAAAAAAATTTTTTAAAGATTTATTTTAGAGACAGAGCGAGAGAGCACACACGCTGAGTGGGGGTAGGGGGTGAGGGAGAGAATCACAAGCAGACACCCCCGAGTGCAGAGCCTGACGCAGGGCTTGATCTCACAACCCCCAGATCATGACCTGAGCAGAAACCAAGAGGTGGACGCTCAACTGACTGAGCCACCCAAGCGTCCCTAGAAATTTTAAAGTTCTAAGTTTTACATTTAGGTCCATGATCCATTTTGAATTAATTTTTTAAAGATTTAGTTATTTATTAGAGAAGCGGGTGCATGTGTAAGCACAAGTGGAGAGAGGGGGAGAGGGAGGCGCACTCTCCCCGTGGGGCAGGGAGGCTGACGGGGGGCTCCATCCCAGGACTCCAGGATTATGACCTAAGCCCAGGGCAGACGCTTAACAGACTGAGCCACCCAGGCACCCCAAGACCATCCGTTCAACTATCTACCCTGAATTACCTTTCGACCTTTGTTGAAAATTAGTTGTCTATGTATATACAGGTGTATTTATGGACTCTACCCTGTTCTATCAATTTGTCTGTCTTTGTGCCAATACACAAGATTGATGTGTTCAAATGAGGCTGTGTTAGCTCTCCAACTTTGTTATTTTTCAAAGTTGATTTGACCTCTCTAACTTTGCATTTCCATTTGAATTTCCAGAGTCAGTCAGAAGTTGCAGACACTGTTTCTAAAACAGAAAAAACCTTTGGGGTTTTGATTGGGATTATGTTGAATCTATAGATCAACTTTGGAAGAACCAACATTTTAACAATATTGAGTCTCCGCAGATGCCTCTCCATTTTTTAAGTGTTCTTCAATTTCTGTCAGCAGTGTTTCATAATTCTCAATGTATACTTTTTGCACACCCTTTGTCAGATTTTTTAGTATTTAATATTTTTGATTCTATTGTAAATGTCATCAATTTCAAATTCCATTTGTTGCTGATTTTGTGTTAAATCTTTCCCTTCTATTTATAGAGGCATGAAAGGCACAGATCTTATGTGTATAACTCAATAAAATTTTGCATCTGAATACACTGATGTAATTGCCACCTAAATCAAGATGTGTAACCTTTCCTGCATCCAAGAAGTTTCCCTCACAGCTCTTCCCAGATAGGAGATCACCTTCTGGTATCCCTCAAAATAGTTTTTATCTTCATATAAGTGGACTCGATCAGGATGTACCCTGTCTGGCTTCTTTAACTCAACATTATGTATGTGAGGTTCATATATATTATTGTGTGTACTGGTAGTTCATTCTTAATCATTGCTCTATAGTATTTTTCTCCTATCAAAGGACATTTCCAGTTTTTCCTACTATAAGTAATGCTGTAATCACTATTCTTGTACACAAACATAAGTACTCTTTTCTCTTGGGGATATACCCAGTGGTAGAATTACTGGGTAATAGGGTATATACAGGACTAGCTTTAGTAGATAGGGTCAAAAAATTTTTTAGGGTGTGCCTAGCTGGCTCAGTCAGCGAAGCATGCCACTCTTGATCTTTGGGTTGTAAGTTCAAGCCCCACATTGGCTATAGAGATTACTTAAAAATTAGGGGCGCCTGGGTGGCTCAGTGGGTTAAGCCTCTGTCTTCAGCTCAGGTCATGATCTCAGGGTCCTGGGATTGAGCCCCACATCGGGCTCTCTGCTCGGCAGGGAGTCTGCTTCCCCCTCTCTCTCTGCCTGCCTCTCTGCCTACTTGTGACCTCTCTGTCAAATAAATAAATAAAATCTTTAAAAACTTTTTAAAAAAGATCTTCAAAAGTTTTCTAAAGTAATTATACCAATTTATACTCCCACTAGCAATATACACAAGTTATAGGTGTTCCGTTTTGCCAAGGCTTAGTATTGGAATTCCTTTTAAACAATTTTGATGAGTGTTTAGGACTGAAGCATGATTTTAATGTCCCTAAAATAGCTATTGATTTAGAACTTCTTTTCATACACATATTGACCATTTAACATTTGAAAATCAAAGTAATTCACTTAACATATTAAAGAAAAGATACGAACATTTCGGTAAAGGCAGAAAAAGCATTTTCTATTGAATCCTCTCCCCTCGATGTTCTAGCTAAGAGGCCCATTATCACTATTCTAGTCAACACTAAATGAGATATACCAGTCAGTGAAAGACGAAGAAAAAGAAATAAAAGGTATAACCATTTTATAGGACACTAAATCATCTTCACTAACAGAAGATCAAAATTGTAATCACAGAAATTCTAAAAGAAACTACAAGGTATTAGAAATAATAAGAGAACTTGAAAAAAAGGCTGAATATGAGGTCAATATGTAGAAATCAATACTGTTTCTATATACCAGCAACAAAGAAGTAGAATATAAGACTTTTCACGTGTCATTTAAGATAGTATTTTAAAACCAAATATCCAAATATAAATTTAATGAAAGATAGGTGAAACCTCTGCACTGGAATTTACAAAACACTGCTGAAGGAAATTAAAGACCACGTAAATAAATGGAAGGTGTATGAATGATACTTGTGGGTTGGAGAAATCAATATTAAGATGTCAGTTTTCCCCCAACATCACAGAGCCAATGCAAATCCAATTAAAATTCCAGCAGGGTTTTCTTTTTTTTAAGTTGACAAGCTTATTCTAAAAATTTATAAATGGAAATAAACTTTATAAGATGTCTAAAATAATGGAAATTACAAAAGACTTGGAATAGCCAAGGCAACCTTGAACAGTTTGGGGACGTTAAGACTTATTATAAAGCTACATTAATCATGACAGTGTGGTACTGGTACAAGGCTGGACAAACCAATGGAATGAGAACCTGGAAACAGGCCCACACATAAAGTGATCATCCACTTTGCAACAAAAGTGCCAGAGAATTTAATGGGTGAAATGACAAATGAGTGTCTTGTTAATAAATGCAGCTGGGTCAACTGGACTACTACATGGGGGGAAATGAACCTTGATCCCAGTCTCCTACCCTTCACAAAAAATTAATGAGATAAATCATAGACCTAGATGTCAAAGTTTAATTAATAAAGCACCTAGAAGAAAACACACAATATCTTCATGGCCTTGGAGTACATGAAGCCTTATTAATAGGACACAAAAAGCACCGAACACAAAAGATCAGCAAACCCAGCGAGTTTTACTAGGACAGAAAGGTAAAAACATTTCTGTTTTTACCTTTCTGCCCAGCCCTACAATCACTGACCTACTTAAGAGTCACTTTGGCTTGTAACACTCTCCCAAGTCTCCCAACAACTGTTCTTTTCCCTTTAATCATTGTTCCATAGCACAGACACAATAATTTTCTTCTTAAAGTGCAAATTTGACTGTTACTGCGTTTTTAAAGTAGAAATTTTGTAATGGGTTAGCACCGGTACGCGTCTTCTATCTAAGCTGCTCCGAAGACCACACGCTAGCCCTTTATGACCTGGCATTTCACCTGCCTCTCCGGTGAGCTTCTAACTCGACTTGTGGCTGTACCGACTTTAGAACTCACATTACTGTTTTTCTAATACATGTCCTAGTCTGTCCAAATTGTCTTTTCCATGTCCTTCGTCCACTAATTCTAATTTAGGTTTTGAGGCTGAGGCTGAGGAATTCCTTTGAGGAATCCGTCCTTATACCTTATATAGATAGGGTCATTCCCCTTCTTTCACTTTAGCATCCAAAACAATTAGTTTAAATTTCTGGAGAGCATATTAACATCTTTGAATCCCAGTTAGTTTAGGTTTTGGTCCATTTATTTGGTAAAGTAGAGACTGACTGAGAAACTCACTCCCACTCCCTCCCCCACCATGGAACTTGCTGGAAGCTTCTTCTGCTCTTCATGTCAAAGGGTGGTGAGGGAGAATAGGACCGACTAGACTGGGAAAGTAGAACAGTATTGACACAGTCTCAGGCCACCTTCCTCCCTTTGGTGCTTTCAGAGGTAACAAGTTTTCTTCTCAATCGGAGAAGCCAACTACGAAAAGAGCCTGGCGCTGCGGAGTTCTGGGTACGGGGACAGTACAACCGCACCGGAACTAAAAGCCTTCCGCGTCTGCAAGGGCAGAACGATTTCCGGCGAGTCCTTGTCCGTTTGGATTCCCAGCGCATAGATCACGGGATCTACGCGCAGGCCGGAACTATGCTCCCGGAAAAGAACCTGTAGCGGCGGATGACGTCACGGGTGCCGGAAGGCTTGGCTGCCTCCGGTAGCCATGATGAGAACTGTGGTGAACGGTAGTGAAAATGGAGCCGGACGTGCCTCGTTATTAATAGCCGTCCAAACTCTCCCAAACGCCCCCACATGCTACAAAAGCGCTTTGGAGCTACTGCCGCGGAAGGCTCTTTTGGAGTGCGGCGGCGTACTGGAAGACAGGGCCAGCGTGAATCGCAGACGCCGCCGTAACCATGGCTGCGAAGGGCGGGGACTGAGAGCGCCGGTCACGGGACCGGGGCCGGGCCGGGCGCCTCAGTCCGCCACGGTCCCAGCCGGCCCTGCGCACGCTTTTCGTCTCCCCTCCCCCGCCCCGCGACACGCTGCGTGGCTGCTCGTTGGCTACTTAAGACGGAAGCTCAGTGGGTGCTTCTCCAGAAGTTTCCCCCTTGGGCGGCGGCGGCGTAGCTCGTAACCTCGGTGGTAGCAGCTCTAACAGCAACAGCGGTTTTTAGGGATGGCGGCAGCTGCAGCAGGATCTGCAACAGCCCAGAAGTGCGTGTTTTCCTTCTCTTTGCTATTTATTTTTATCTCCCCACCCCCGCCCACTCCCCCCCTTGATTAGTGAGCATGTCGTCGTTTTCCCCGGCAGGTTTTTCCGGAGCTTCTCAGATGCTCTGATCGAGGAGGACCCCCAGGCGGCGTTAGAGGTGAGAGAACCAGTCTCAGCTTCCTCCACTTTTCTCGGAGGAGCGCGGCCACGACGGGTTCCGGCGGACCCCGCCTCTTCCCCGCACTGCCTTCCCGGGACCTGGGTTGCTGTTTTTGTAATGTATCGGCCCTGATGCTGACAGCCTCCGTCTCTCCTCGGCTCCACGGTGGCCCGGTTACTCCAGACCCTTGTTCCTGGCCCCTCTCACTCCTAGACCGTTACCGCATCTTCTTAGTTTCTTGGGAATACCGTCTCTGTTTCTGGGGGGCGTAGTTGACATTCATAGTTGGCCTGGAAGGATTTTTTTTTTTTCCCAGCGGCATGTGTGACTAGAAGAAAAAGTGAAATCTAGGCTTGATGATATTTGTTAATTCGGTTTTTCATCTGATAACCATCCTTGCCATTCTTACACACGAGATGCTGTGCTAAGTGCAGACTGCTGGAACAAAAACCTTTTCTCGTATGTCTCTGAATATTTCCAGATGTCCTGTTATTATTCATTATTCATTCCTTTATTTCTCAAAACAATTTATTTGGAGTTGCTTTATACAAGACACTGATTGCTATGGATTAAAGTCTTGTTATATGTATTTCACTTAAAGGGCATTTTGTGTGAAGTAAAAGACTGTAAAGCCAAAAAGAAAAGTCAAAAGAGCAAGAGTGTAAAATTTAAAATAATAAAGAGAGCCCCAGCTAAGGATACATGATGCAGTTGGTTGCAAAATTTAGGCAGGGGTTTTTTGCTTTGAGGCAGGAGGGGGAAAAGGATACGAAACCTTGTTGGGTTGTTATAATTCAGTATAGGTAAGGTTAGCAGTTTGAGGCAAGAGAAGTTTTTTGCTAGCTAGGACCTTAAAAGAAATTTGCCACGTGGGTAGTAGAGTCTCTCTGAAGAGGGGATAACTTGAACAGAGAGCTGAGGGACTGAGCTTTGGGTAAAGAGCATTCCAGGTAGGAAAAGAGCCATTGCAGAGGTCCTGAGATGGGAATGAGGTTGGCCTGTACAGGGAGCAGCAAAAAGGCCCATTTAACTAGAGTGGGATGACGGAGGACCAAACTGAAAAGGAGATGGGAAGGAAACCAGGGGCTAGGTCCTATAGGGCTTTTTAAATTGGAGTGTTTTTTGGATCTAAATATGAAGGTTCTCAAATAAAATGGTTGGTTCATCAGTTGTGCAATGATGTTTCCTGATGAGGCTTCTGGGATCAGCATTAGAATAGTATTACAGGAGGCACTGAGCATTTTTCTTCACAGTTCATTATGTCATCTAGACAGCTGTTAATTTCAGAATCTACATTTGTTATGGTCCTTTTAGCTGCAGTACTGCCTTTGGAAATCCAGTTTATATGAGTTGCTTTTGAAGGAAATTATTCTAATGAATTTTGTTGCCCCTTTCCATCCCTTTAAAAAAATTATTTTTTTGATGTGTGCTATATTATAAATCTTAAGTCTGCAACTACTGGAGTTGTAGTTTTATATATGTATCCCCCCCAGATCAAGATAGAGAACACTTTCATCATCACAGCTCCCTCACGCTGCTTCTCAGCCAGTAATTCCCCTTACCCAGCAGGTAACTCCCATTCTGATCTCTTTCAGCATCAGTTTTACTTGTTCTTCCCATAAACAGAATAATGTACTACTCACTTGAGTTTGATACTTTCATGTGAGATTTGTCCATGTTGTGTGAAGTGGTATTTTTCATTGATGTATAGTATTTCATTGTATAAAAATAGAGCACACGTCTAACAATGGACTTTTGGCCTATCTCCAGTTATTAACTAGTATGAATAGAGCCACTGTGAATTTTCTTGTATATGTATTTTGGCGAACACACACTCTTTTGGGGGGGGTGTATACATAGGAATGAAATTGCATAGGATAGGCATGTGTTTAGCTTTAGTAGCTTGATTCTTTAAGTGTGGCTTTTGTACCAGCAGCATCAGCACCACCTGGGAATTTATTAGAAATGCAAATTGTTGGGGCGCCTGGGTGGCTCTGTTGTTAAGCATCTGCCTTTAGCTCAGGTCCTGATCCCAGAGTCCTGGGATGGAGACCCACATCCGGCTCCCTGATCTGTGAGCCTGCTTCTCCCTCTCCCTGCTGCTCCACCTGCTGGCGCTCTCTGTCTGTCTCTCTGTCAAATAAATAAATTAATTAAAAAAAAAAAAGAAATGCAAATTGTTGGACTGCATCAGAGATTATTTGAAGTCCTTACAGCTCGTGTGGTGTAGTACTTAACCCTTCCATTTTACAGAAGAAAACTGAAACCCAAAGAAATCCAAATTATTTGTCATAGAGATGTATACAGCCAATTAGAAGCGAATGGGACCCTCAGGACACAAGTTTCCAGACTCTTAGTCTAGTGCTGTAGAAAAGTAATTCTCAAAAGTATCATCCTGAGACCAGCTGCAGCAGCATCACCTGAGAACTTGTTAGAAGTGCAGATTCTCAGGACACACCACCTACTTGAATCAGAAACTGGGAGTGGGGATAATGATCATGATAAGAACCAGCTATGTGAACAGAAAGTGTTCTTGTTGTTTTTAGTTAGTTATTTGAGAAAAACAGAGAGTGGAGGGGAGGGGCAGGCAGAGAAGGAGAGGGAGAATCTTAAGCAGGATCTATACTCAGCGTGGAGCTCAGTGTGGAGCTAGATCCCGCAACCCCCAAGATCATGACCTGAGCCAAAATCAAGAGTCAGATACTTAACTGAGTGGGCCACCCAAGCTCCCTGAGAAAGTGTTCTTCTTAAAGCTTGAGGTGACCTCACAGTTGACCCTTGAACTACCCCTTGAACAGTTTGAACTGTATCGGTCCACTTACATACAGACATTTTCTAAAACGTGCAGTAATGTAAATGTGTTTTCCTTATGACTGTCTCAATTTTTTTCTCTAGCTTACTTTATTGTAGGAATATAATATATAATATAGCATAAAAATATTTGGTAGTTGACTGTTATTGATAAGGCTTCTGGTCAATAGAAGGCTATTAAGTTTCTGGGGAGTCAAAAGTTATACTTGGTTTGGGTTTTTGACTGGGAGGGTCAGTGCCTCTAATATAGCTCATTGTTCAAGAGTCAGCTAGTTGTTTTGAAATTCAGGACACTTGATACATCAGTTAAAATGTTACATGATTATGTAAGACCATCTAGTTAGGATGAATGTTAGGGGAAATATTTGTATCAAGCTGATTGACATTTTTCATTCATTCAACATGTAATAATATATACTAGTGGTGAATTTTGTACTGGGAGCCGGGGATCTAAAGATGAAAAGACTGCATTGAGGAAGTTTGCAATCTAGTGGAGAGATAGGTCAACAGATTATTTAAAATATAAGGTAAATATTCTAATGGAGTGGTGTATGAAGTACACTAAGGACATAGCAGAATAGAGGCTAATCAGGGTAGTCAGGAAAACTTCACAGAAGATGTTTCAACTCACTAGGGAGAGAAGAGTGTGAATTATGAGAATCTTTTGAGGCCCAGTATGAATAGTAGTTAAGAGCATAGGCTCTGGGGGCACCTAGCTGGCTCATCCAGTAGAACAGGAGACTCTTGATCTTGGGGTTGTAAATTTGACCTCCCACATTGAGGGTAGAGTTTACTTTAAAACAACAACAGGAAAAAAAACCTTCAGGCTCTGGAATCAGAGTGCTTAAAGGGTCCAAATCCTGGTTTCATAATAACTGTAACCTTAGGAAAATTCCTTATGTCACTCTGGGTCAGATTTCCTATCTGTGAAGTGGGACTAAATAGGACCTATTTGAAAGGGCTATAATGAAGATGAGTAATGTAAGGTACAAGATGAGGCCCTTGAGGTAGGCGTCTTATAGTTTCTTTGCTCTCTAGGTTCTAGCCACACTTTTTTTTTTCTTAAGATTTTATTTATTTGAGAGAGAGCACATGTGCATGAGCAGGGTGAAGGGCAGAGGGAAAAGCAGACTACCTGTTGAGTAGGGAGCCCCATCTGGCACTTGATCTCAGGACCCCAGGATCATGAGCTGAGCCGAAGGTAGAGGCCTAGCAAACTGAGCCACCCAGGCACTCCAACGCTGTCTTTTATTATGTCACTTGAATGTATCAAGACCAGTCCTTGTGGAGGGTCTATGGAGCTGGAATTCCTTTTGCTTAAAATGTACTGGGTGTTTTTTTTGTTTGTTTGTTTTGTTTTTTAAGATTTTATTTATTTATTGGACAGAGAGAGACACAGCGAGAGGGGGAACACAGGCAAGGGGAGTGGGAGAGGAAAAAGCAGGCTTCCCGCTGAGCAGGAGCCCAATGTGGGGGGCTCGTTCCCAGGATCCTGGAATAATGACCTGAGCCAATGGCAGACACTTAACAACTGAGCCACCCAGGCACTCCTAAAATGTACTGTCTTGTACATCTCATTTTCCTTGGAGATGCTCATCATCTGAGATTTCAGCTGACATATCACCTCAGAGAAACTTTTTTTCTTGGACCACCCTATCTTAATTGAGCCCCATTGTAAGCTCTAAAATGTCAGGTATTTTGTGTGTCTTTTTTTTTTTTTTTAACCACATTTTCCATGTGATGTGGTAGGTAGGCACTCAGATGTGTTATGTGAAATGACTTCTACTGTAATTCTTACAACAGCTGAGGTGGGTATTTGCATTTTACTCACAAGGAAACTGAGATCAAAGAGATTCACTTGCTCAGTGTTAGATAGTTGAAAAGTGACAAGTCTCTGGGTTCAAGGCATCAAGGTCTTTCCCTAGAGGAGAAGGTAGGTCTAAGGATGTATAATATAATTAAAGGTTTGGTAGCTGATTTTGAAGTAACTGACCATTGATAGCTTTGTTCAGAGCATTGAGAACGTAGCTGGTTAGCATAAATGCAGTGTTACCTGTTCTTCATGGTTGTGTGGTTTTTCTTTAGCAGTGCTAGGTAGTTTAGGAATGGAGAAGGACTGGTACTCTTTTGTTTATCATCTGTGGTTGGGGATAAGCCGTGGCTAGAAGAAAATGGGAAGTAAAATCAAATTGAGATACCCAGAGCTACATGCCTTTAGCAGTTAGGTCAGTCTGGACAGTCTGCTTTTGCTTTTATTAACCATAACAGCAAGTTAACTTGTTGCCTAGCATTTTTAAAAAGCCTAAAAAAACTTGAAAGATTTAGAAATTCATTTTCTAAGATTTAAGTTTTAAACAATTTTAATGCCTTAAAAAGGAGTTTTTCCACCGTTTTGGATTGTAAGGTACTTCACCGTTATCTTGGTAAAGATTTCAGTGTAATTATATTTCATAGTTCCCTGAGACTCTTTATTTTTGAGAACTATAAGTTGCTTGACTATAACTTGTTTTATATACTCGTAAGTATATCTTTGGACATGTTTACAGTATGTTTCCCACTGGTCTCCATTAAATAATGGCCTTTTGCCCCTATGATTCAAATGTTGGCACTGAAGTCCTTTGCCTTTGAGATACCTCTCTTTAGTCCCTTTGTACTCTAGCAGCTAGCAACTGTTGTCACAGAAACATACCACAAAACATGCCACAAGTCTGATGTTAATACAACCACAAATCATTGTTTTAATTTCACTTTTTCTGGTTTTATTATACTGTATATTGTTTATTCCAAATAAACTGGTTATTGTGTTTTACGACTTACATTTGTGTGTCATAGTGTTCAGTTTGTGTTCTGTTTTTTGGTAACTTTTCGAAATAATAGCCTAATAAGTGAATCGCTTAGTTTATTTAACTGAATCAAATAACTGGTTCTCCTTTTTTTTTTTTTTTTTTTTTAAGATTTTTGTTTATTACTTGACAGAGACACAGCGAGAGAGGGATCACAAGCAGGGGGAGTGAGAGAGGGAGAAGCAGGTTTCCCGCTGAGCAGGGAGCCCAATGTGGGGCTCAATCCCAGAACCCTGGGATCATGACCTGAGCCGAAGGCAGACGCTTAGTAACTGAGCCACCCAGGCGCCCCATAACTGGTTCTCCTTAACCAACAGTTGGTTTGTGTTTTTAAAAGGTCATTTGCAAGTTGGTTGTTTGAAAATCAGTTTTCACTTGATTCCATTTTATTTATTTTTGTACCCCCAGTGTCTGGACTGTCTTTGTTACATAATACATGTTTAAAAATACATATAAATTGATGAACCAGATCCTAGTATAATTTTTAGTAACTTTTTGACTCATAATATATCTGTTTTCTTGCTGAGGAGAGGCTAGAAATTTGGTTTGAAGATGTATTTGAGTAGATAGTTAAGCTGTCAGAGGTTTTCAGAATTGTTGAAAGTTTAAGTGCAAGACAGTATTATTTAACTTACGAATTTCATAGTTTTAGGAAACATACTAATACAAATGTCATTGGTGTTGAAAGATACTTTTATTAAAGAGAGATTACCAAGAGGCAGTGTGGTTTGGTATTTAAAAAGCAGATTTGGAGACAGACAGACCTGGATTTGACAGGCTTGTCACTAACTAGAAAGTGAGGGAATGGATCCTCTGAGCACATCTGGGAAAGAGCTTTCTAGTGAGAGGGAGCAACAGATGCAGAGTCCTAAGGTGTTTGAAGAACAACAAGGAGGCCATTGTGGCTAGAATAGAGGAGCAAGAGGAAGAGTAGTAAGAGATGAGGTCAGAGAGCTAGCAGAGGGTTTTATCAAGGAGGGCCTTGAAGGTCACTGGAAGGACTTGGGCTTTTGCTCGGAATCAGCTGAAAAGACAATGGAGAGTTTTATGCCTCTTGACCTTAACAAGATTTGATTTTCATTATTGCTTGGATCAAGATGATAGAGATGAAGGGTAAAAAGTGGTTTGGATTTTAGGTATATTGCGTTTTAGGTAAATGATTATCAAGAATAGTATAATTTGCTTTTGGGGAATCAACGCTACTAAGAGCAAAATCAGTGACGTGTCAATATTGAAGTAATTTTATCTTTTTTTTTTTTTTAAGATTTTATATATTTATTTGCCAGAGTGAGAGAGCACAAGCAGGGGGAACAGTAGAGGGAGAAGGAGAAGCAGGCTCCCCGCCAAGCAGGGATCCCTATGTGGGTCTCAGTCCCAGGACCCTGGGATCATGACCTAAGCCGAAGGCAGACACTTAACCATCTGAGCCACCCAGGTGCCCCTGAAGTAATTTTACCTTTTAAGAAAACTACCCAGATCCTAAGGATGAGTAGAGAAGCAAAGCATTCCTATTTGCCTACGTTTATCCTTGGCCTCACTGATAGTGCTGTCACTTCTTGCATCATTATTGTTTCCGCTACTATTTATATTCTATGACTGCCCAGGGTGACAAAGTTTTAATTTCATGTTAAATCTTGATCAGTTGATGGTAGCTATCTATGAGATGTTGTGTCTGGGCTGTCAACGGAATGCGGTAATTTCTTAGGGTTGATTGCTATTGCTAGAGGATGGGAAAGGGCCAGATAAGCTTCTTTGTGTTTTTTATTGATTCTGTTAAGCTCCCTGAGCTCTAGATTCAACTTCCAGGTTTTTTGGTTTGTTTTTATTGGACAGTTTCATATTTTCTAGGCATCTCAAAATCTACATGATCTTAGAGTTTTCTCCAAATGAGAGGGAGAAAATCTGATGGTCAATATATATCGTCTAAATTCTTCAGAATAAATGAGGTGATAGTAATTACCATTTACTGAGTTCCTACTATAGGCCAGTAACTGTGCTGAGATACTACATTAGACTGGATATTGGGGGAATGGGGGGGAGACTGGAGAAGGGTGATACTGAGCCTCTTGTCAAGAAACACTCCAAGCTTATTCTGTTATCTTTCCTCCAAATAGCTTATGATAATAGGCTATTTGATTAAAAATCATGTTTAATTAGAATTCAGTTGCTTTTAAAAAACATTGTTGACACTCAACATGTTTGTCTTTGTAGGAGCTGACTAAAGCTTTGGAACAGAAACCAGATGATGCGCCATATTATTGTCAAAGAGCTTATTGTCACATTCTTCTTGGGAATTACTGTGGTAACTTTTCTTACTGAATGTATTATTTCTTCCTTATAAGTTATAAAGTTTACCCAGATACAGTGAATCAAATACAATAGAGATTATTTTTGAGGATTTTTTAAAATTGGTCTTTCATACAAGGTGTGTGAAGTAGCTGAAACGTGACAGATATGTTGAGCAACACCCATACAAATGTTCTGGATGTTTCTTTTTCCTTCAATGGGTGGAGAATTTATATAGATTTTATTTGTAGTTTATTGGATATACTAACAAAAATAGCATCACATTTATTGTTTAATAGACTAAAATGCTCTTATTTATAATTTTTATAAAAAAGAATGTCTTTTATATTACTTGTGTACTTTTTAAATTATTCTGGGTAGAGAATCTAGGTAGGGAAAAATTAAATATCTTGAGTCAAATTACATGAATGATGTTGAGAAAATTAGATGAACTTTGTGACAGAGCTTTATACACTGAATAGCTTTAAAAAGAAAGCTAAATATTAGGTTAATATGGTGTGAGAGTGATAGTTTTTTTGGATTATACCTTGGATTAGTTTTTCTTAATGTAAAAGCATTTGTCCATTACACTAATTTGAAAACTTAAAAATGTAGGGCTGATTCAGATTTTGTATGTAACTTGTTAGGATCCATAAATTACTGACTAAAACCCCCATTTTTTTTGTATGTAGATGCTGTTGCTGATGCAAAGAAATCTCTTGAACTTAATCCAAATAGTTCCATTGCTATGCTGAGAAAAGGGTATGCAATTACTACTCTTCTAAGTGGGTCTGGACTATAGATAGTAGGTGTCTAGTTCATTAAATGAATTAATTTTAAGTTTTATGTGAATAGTAAATTCTGTATTTATACATTTTATAGCTGAGGTAGGATTCAGTTTTAAGTATAATTTTATACTTTTATTATAATATGTGTGTTTTGAAATAGTGATGTTGACGTAATTACAAGGAAAAGATGAAACTGATGGATTTCAAATCCTTTTTTCATTCATCATTTGGAATTTATTGTATTTAACTGACTAGAGAACGTCTATTTGTCAGCCAGGCTGGACAGACTACATTTAATGCTGTGAAAGCCTTGTATCTGTGTACTTTATATCCCAGCTTGTTTCTATTGATAAGTGTCATTTTATTCTTAAGAAACTTCTTTGGTTTCTTAGCATAACTATATTTTGGAATAGGCAAGTGTACACAATTAAATCAAGAAATTCCTTCTGAAATGAGTTCCAAAATTGGGTTTTAATGAGAATTTTATTTAATGTTATAGTATATTAGAAAATCTCTTGGCTTATTAACATATACTTAAATTATTATTATTTTTTTACCAATAGAGGGTACTAGGATATTTAATTTAGAAAGCCTTTTTGCATGATCTCATGTGTGTGTCGTATTTGTTTTTAATATGCTCATGCAGGATATGTGAATACCATGAAAAAAAATATGCTGCTGCTTTAGAAACTTTTATAGGAGGACAGAAATTAGATAGTAAGTATTGGAATTGTATGTTAATAAACTAATCCATTATTTCTGTGTTTAAAATATGATGCCTGTATTTTTTTAGTGTAATCTCAAGTTCATCGTAGAAACCCAACGTCTTTTTTCTTACTGATATTTCCTGATTGTGAAATTTAAGTTTACTTAAAATTGATTAAAGTGGCCTTTTTTTAGCATTTAAATCACAGATAAACTTTACCATAAGAGATTAAAAACGATATATAAATACTCAGTGTGCTTCCTCTATCTACTTAGTTTGACTATGGTTTTCTGATGGATAAGTGAAAATTTTATTTGCTCTCATTTTCAGAAGTCTTTTCAGTTTATTATTCACGTGGCTGAGATAGGAAGTTTTACAGCAAACATTTTTATTAATAAGTGAAGCATCAGTTTGGGTAAACTGTGATGGATAGAAACCTAGAGTTTTCAGAGTATTGTGAGTTTTTAATGTCAGCTTCAGAGAAGTATATGAAAATTAACAATATGGATGTCTCTGCACATGTGTAGAAATTTTAAGAGTCAAGTAGCAAAAGCATCTACAAAATATGGAAAGAAGTTATAAGTCATCTCATAGATAATTGGAGACTACATAGTCAAATTTGTTGTAGTATCATTTTATCTTACTCTAATGATAGCGTTTTATCACAGTTTCTAAAGTAGTGGTTCCTAAGTAGGGATGATTTTGCTTCCTGGGGGACATTTAGCAATGTTTGAAGAGATTTTTGATTATCATGACTGGTGAATGGGGGATATCCTATGGATACCTAGTGAGTAGAGGCCAGGGATGCTGCTAAACATCCTACATTGCAGAGAAGTGCTGGTCCAAAAAAGTAGTGCTGAGGTTGGGAAACCCTGCTGTAAAGTATTAAATGAGTATGTTTTTATATTTTAAAAATTTACTCTTGTATTGCTTTGAATATTTCCTTTTCTGCTGTGTACCTACTTGAGAGAGGACAGTGTGCCCAACTTTGCAATTGGAATGTACAAATCAGGAAGGAGTAGTGAGTAGTACATGAGTAATTTGGCTATTTAGTAAGCAAGCCAGCATATCTGCACTCTTTGCAAATTCTAAAGAGCCCAATTATCCTGTACCTTAATACATACTTGAAAACCCTGAAGAGGCACCTGGGTGGCTCAGTGGGTTTAAGCCTCTGCCTTCGGCTCAGGTCATGATCTCAGGGTCCTGGGATCGAGGCCCGCATCGGGCTCTCTGCTCAGCAGGGAACCTGCTTCCTCCTCTCTCTCTGCCTGCCTCTCTGCCTACTTGTAATCTCTCTCTGTCAAATAAATAAATAAAATCTTTAAAAAAAAAAAAAGAAAACCCTGAAGAGACATAAATCATTCCATCTTGTAGATTTCTAAGCCCTATTCCTTATTTTTTTTTTAAGAGCAATAAGAAGTTCATCACCTAAATTGTTTCCTTTATTAATATCTTACTGCCATTGATTTTTATCTCAGAATTACTTCAAAGTCTGCCTCACATGAGGGTGGCTGTTTTTGGTAAAATTGCTTTTAAGGATACTTTGATTTTAAAAAAATTTGTCTTTTAATTCTAAGGAAAATTTATGTTAAACTGTTAGGGTTCCCTTATTAACAGGGTAAAAAATTTGTAACTCAGAATATTACCTTTTTTTCCTTTGGTATGGTAGGAAGCTTGGTTTTACTTACTGATTAAATTTGAGTAATGGGTTTTTCAAACCTAGGATTTTAGTGTAATTGTTACCCCCACTAGAGTAAGTGTGTGCATATATGTGCGTAGGTATTAGTTAAGGCCTATACAGTTGAATTTCATTTATAAGTTAGTGTACTAGAAAATTTCATTTTAAGAAATTTTTATTTTTTAGAATAATCTTGCCTACAATTTGAGCTTACAAACTTTAGAGTACTTTTAATAATTTTTAACATTGTGTTGAATTAGACCCTTTACTGTTTGGATTGTCATTGTTCTGAGTCTTTAGAAATTAATGATTTACCTATGTACATGTTTATCTCTAAGTATATAGTTCGCCATCTGCAGTCTTTTGGCTGCTGTGGAATCTGGAGATGTGACAGAACTGCACAAAGTACACAGGTGTTTTTGGTGTTGGTAGGAATGATATGGTAACAGGAAAAGCTACTGAGAGAATAGTAGATAGAAGAAGTGGGTAGCTGCATTAGAGAACAAATCTGGGGTCAGAAGAGGCTTCTAGACCTTGGTCCAGCTGTCTGGTACCAGGGTTCCCTCCCGCACTAATTGATGGTGTGTAGGGTATCTAATTCAGGTCTGATATTGTTGTGTGATGGAAGCTCCTTTAACAGGAGAGGGGTGAGGGGAAATGTAGATTATTTGTATCTGGAAACCAGTAAGGTTGACTGTGGCTAAAACCAATTTTTTTTAATTAAAATTCTTCAGCATGAATGTCTTAAGTTTTAAATGTATTAGTATATTTATAGTGTAGCATTATGGTTGCTATAAATCCTGTTTAGGACAAGTATTTTTGTCTGATTTACTCCTGAATTATTGCCTAAAACATTGTTTAGAACATAATAGGTATTCAGTAAGTACTCGTTGAATGAATATGTTAGATGCTGCTGATGAGTGAGTGATGTTACAGTCAGTTTATTTTTTCTAGGTACGGATCCTGATTTCACTGTCTGGATTAAAAGGTGTCAGGAGGCTCAGAATGGTAAGTATGTAGGTTTCCCATGTCTTTCAGTTTACAAAGAAGTAAATTTTTGACATTTTTGGATTTAAACAAATTTGTTTTTAACTTTATAACTTTATAAATCATAAATTTCAATAGTGTATATTCCCTTAGATAGGGATTTCCAAGGTTTTGTTATGTCGAAAAGGAGATTTGGATAGATTTGTTTTGCAGTTGTGTTACTGGTAAGAAATTACTAAAAGTCTGCAATGAGTCTGGGATGCAAAATTAAACCACTTTTTAAAATTTGGAATGTATGGAAAATTGGCTTATATAATCACTTAGTATGTTTGTGCTGTAGAAGTCATGTATGTGACTTTGCCTATAAATGCACTGTTAAATGGAAATGTTTTCTTTTTATGTTTTTAATAGGATCACAATCTGAGGTGGTAAGTACAAAATTTTTATTCTTCATGTTCTTAATTATAATTTTGCCATGTATTTGACACAGGACTCTGAATCATCTTTCTTTCACTTAGATCTTAAGCAATTCCGTGTAAGTACTTTTTCCTTTAGCAACTGAGGTAATACCATTTTCGGTGAAATAGATATAGAGGTTTATAGTCATGGAAATTATTGGGCTTGTTTAATGTGTGATCAAGTTAATTTGGCATATTTTAGTATGATCAGGGTGGTTATTTTTTATCTTTTCCTTGCTAAAAAGTCATCACATTTAGGTTAAACAGATGCTGCTTAGAAAGCACTTTCAGAGTTTGTGGAGAACACAAGTTAAGTAAAATTTGGAAATGTTTGTCTAATTCAGTTTTACATTTATTGTTTTGGATCTGAAGTTTCCAGGTCTTTTCAGTTATTAAAAGTTATGGTGGAGTTGAAAGTTTTTTTCTTTTTTTTCTTAACTACGTAGGTTTATCTATAACACACATAGTTACATTATGGCTAGTCGTTTTTAGCCATGATCATCTGCAGTTTAGTCAGTAAATAAAAAGACAAGGAATCAGGAGATGTGTGTGTAGTCTTAATTCTGTTGGCGGTTACTTAACCTACTTGGGTCTCTTCATGTCTGAAGGAAGATTTTACATCTCTGTCTTCCAGAATTACATTGTGACATTGAGGAAGTCTTTTATTCTCTGGGCTTTCTTCATGTATAAACTGGGTCTGATAGAGCTGATCTTCAGGCTTTGAGCATCAGGCCAGATATGTGTATATGTAGTGACCAGAGTTTGGAACGTCACCAAAAGTGAGCCCTGTCTGGTTATTCCTACACCTCAAAGGCTTGTCCATATTCCTAAGGGTGATGGATGAGGGAAGTATTTTGGCTTCCTTCGGGGCACCTGGATGGCTCAGTTGATAAAGCATCCGACTTTTGATTTAGGCTCAGGTGGTGATCTCAGGATCATGAAATCCAGCCCCCTCTCAGACTCTGCACTTAGTGTGCAGTCTGCTTCTCCTTCTCCCTCTGCTCCTCCTCCTGCTCACTTTTGCTAGCTCTTTCTAAAGAAATAAATAAAAATTTTAAATAAATAAAAGTTGGGTTTCTTCACCTGCTGGTATTTCTATTTAGGTCTTATAGTATTCTATTTGGGATTGGAACGAGTCCTGAAAACAACAGAATAGCATTTGGATCATACTTTAGTAACACAAACAGCTGTTTAGCCACAGTGCATTTTGTCACTGCTGTGGTTCACACTAGTTTAGTTTTATCTTTGCACCAAGGTGAACGGGAATAATCTGTTCTAGTCATTGTCTCTACTTGATATCCCCTAGACTCAGGTATTTCTCAATAGTTAACAGTGGAGAGTAATTCTGAGTTAGACTCAAATCTGTAGAGGAGTTTTATTTTCTTCCTCTAAACCCCATCTCTTCCCTATCATTTAGGGACAACTTAGAGGTCACTTATAACCCAGGGCAAGTTCTTTAGATTTACATAGTCTTAACTGGCACACATGTGGTTTAGGAAAGTATGGATTGGTCCAGAGTTAGTTTGCTTCTTGATGGGCAGGGTAGAGTGTTTGTTGCTGAGAGACCATAAGCAGAGTAAGATGTTACCTGGAAAGCACCATAGAAATGTTCTTTCATATATTCCAGAGCAGCATTTGATGCCACTGCTAAGCCTGGAGGTTATACTACTTCTAAAGAATGTGGGTTTTTTTTAATGTTTTTTTTAAAGTGTCATTGTTATTTTCAGATGAGAGAGTTAGCCTTGGAACTGGACATTTAAATGTAACCTTTTCCAACTATAGCTTTAGAAAGTTTTTTGAGTTTTATGCTTTTATTTTTTATTCTTTTTTTTTTTTTACTTAAAATTCAGTTTAATTAACATATAGCGTATTACTGGTTTCAGAGGTAGAATTTAGTGATTTATCAGTTGGATATAACACCACTGTTATATTGTGCTCATTCCATCAAGTGCTCTCCTTACTGTCCATCACCCAGTTATCCCGTCGCTCCACCCACCTCCCCTCTAGCAACCCTCAGTTTGTTTCCTATGGTTAAGAGCCTCTATAGTTTATCTCCCTTTCTATTTTCATCTTATTTTTCCTTCCTTTCCCCTTTTGCTTTTATTTGAGAAGAAAAATCTGTTTTGAAATTTTAATTCATAAAATTATAAAAATGTTGAATGTTCTAATGTTTTGTGATAACTTGTGTTATTTAACAAGAATACCATGCTTTGTGTTTAAGGGACATGTTCGTGTAGTTATTCCATATCAAAGTAACCACAGCACTGGGTAAATTAATAATACATGCATTTTTAATATACAGTTACTAATCTAATTTGTAAAAATCTTTCTCTTGCAACTTGCCAAAATAAATCTGCATCCCAGAGGACTCATCAGTCAAAAATCAAGTAAGCTATGTTTCTTTTTCGTAAAGCAATGCATGAGAAATATGCCTAAAGGAAAAAATCCTGTTGTTTAATAGTAAGCAGGTCCTTACCCTGTGATGTTCAGTGTTTTTCAGTTTTTTTAGAAATTGTGTTTAGCCTGGGAAAACTAATTCTAAGGCTGTTTACTGATTGATATTAGTGTTTATATTAAGGTTAAATTCAAGTCAGTTCTCTATTTTAAACTTGGTTCGTCTGGTTCCATATTATGTCACCTTTCTATGAATGACGAGAGCCTCTTCCAGTTGTTATTACACAGGTAAATAAATTAGTAGTAGGCCTAACAGAATTGTAGCTACCTGCCTTTTATATTTTAGAGTAAATTTTTCATAGAGTAATTCTGCATGAGTTGAAAGGGACTGTTGCTCAGGGCAACAATTAGGATAATGAATTAAGCATCTAGCAGGTGTTTGAATTTATTTTTAATTATTCATTAGCCATGTGTACAACTTGTATTCTTAGGACTGTAACAGAAAGAAACACAAGGCATTGATCTGGAACTTTGCATCCTCACTGAATTTCAGAGGGAAACTGAGACTCTTAAAGTTTGTTTCTTTAATCCAGGTGCATTTTAATCACCTAAAATGGTTTGGAAATGTTAAAACAAAAATATCTATCTATTCATGCTCTTTCTGGGGAGATTTAGGATGCCTCTCCCAAGTACCAAGTAGACAAGGAATTTGGACTAGCTTGATGGCAGCAGTAGGAATAGAATACAAACATCAAATAATAATGTTTGGAGCATGAAATCATCCAACATTGATTTAATACTGGTACTATGTACCAGGCACTATGCTTAGTTCTAGGAATGTAATAGTGGCAGGATAGATAAACCGCTCACCTCATGGAGTTTATAATCTAATATAGGCTAATTTGAAAGTGAGGATCCCTGCATTTCTAGAGCCTTCTGTGGGAAAGATACACATAATTAGAATCTCTAGGCACATTAATTTTCCCATGTACCTTGAGGATGAAGGAAGATACTGTATTTAATGTTATGCCTGGCAGGATGAGTTAAATTTTAAGTTATTTTAATTTTAGCTCATTTGCTTCTGCTCCCTGTGTTCAGGGCTGTTTGCTCCAGCTTCAGTTAAGAGATTTTAGAGTGTGGAGTCCAGCTAACGTGGATCCAGTGTAACACCTGTCACTGATTGGCTGATTGCTTCACCCATCTGGGCTTATTTTTCATCTGTAAAAGAGGGATAGAAGTGCTTTTTCTTAGTAATAGGTTGAAATGAAAGCATGAAGCTGTTAATGGTATATAATAATGGTTTGCTGTTAAGAGTAAATTTCATCTTTAACATTAGCTTAAACACAACAATATTAGAGATATAAGTCAGAACCCAGAAAATCATGTAAGTATTTAAGTCTCCTGGGAAGGTTTGAGGCATCATACCCTACTGTTCTTTTCCATTAGTGCAGATCAAAGAAAATTAGTTACATAAAATTGTTTCTGAGAATCACCATCTGTTTTGCTTATTTGTTCCTCAAGGTGGAGCTCTTGTTGTTTATCAGATTGTAGTTTTTATAAAGAAGCAGCAACTTTAAGAAAATTAGATGTTCTGAGGTGTTTTTTCTTCTTTTTTAACAGGTATGACTGGTATCAAACAGAATCTCAAGTAATCATTACACTTATGATCAAGAATGTTCAGAAGAATAATGTAAATGTGGAATTTTCAGAAAAAGAGGTTATTACAGTCTTTGAACTATTTTTTATTTTGGGGTTAAATACTTTTATTTGAAAATATAGTATATTGCAAAATAATGATATCAGTTTATCAGATATATCATTTCTTCCTGAGATGTGGAAAATGCTGATGCAAATCTGAAACATTGCTTTTCAGCTTGAATGATTCTAAAGTTTGAGACAAAAATATTTATACTGTAGGTTATAGCTAGATGTGCATTTTCTTTTTTTTTAGCTTTGAAATTCAAAACAGAACTTGGTTGGCAAATATAAAACATTAGTAAGATATGTGATTTGGGCGCCTGGGTGGCTCAGTGGGTTAAAGCCTCTGCTTTCGGCTCAGGTCATGATCTCAGGGTCCTGGGATCGAGGCCCACATCGGGCTCTCTGCTCAGCAGGGAGCCTGCTTCCCCCTTTCTCTCTGCCTGCCTCTCTGCCTCCTTGTGATCTCTCTCCCGCTGTGAAATAAATAAATAAAATCTTTAAAAAAAAAAAAAAAGATATGTGATTTGGTTACATTTCTGTGGTGTATTTTATGAAGAAGGTCTGCTTATTTGTTGTGTGATTTATATGTCTTAAAATTTACTAACCACATTAAATTAGTGTGACTTGTAATAACTTGATTTCTTAGCATTTAGTTAGAAAACTTCAATGATATTTAAGTTAGTGGTAGAAGTAGATGTTTTGCATATAAATACTTTTTTTGTACATACAGTATTGTTTTGCTCTTATATCTTGAGTTTCTAGAGATTTAAATGTTAAATATGTGTTTGAAACATACTGTGTTCTGCTTATTAAATTGTGTATGTTAGAATCCATGTAAAAGATTCCAGGTGGAAAAAGAGGATTCTTTTGAATTTCTTAAATTTGATATTCCATATAAAGTGTTTAAAATAAGCAGCAGTTCTTATTCTGCTATTATATTCAGTTTAAGTATTTTACCTTTCATTATATAAATTTATAAAATGTGCTGCTAATTTTATATTCATTAGTTGTCTGCTTTGGTGATACTTCCTTCTGGAGAGGATTACAATTTGAAACTGAGACTTCTTCATCCTATAATACCAGAACAGAGCACATTTAAAGTACTTTCAACGAAGGTAAGACAATTTTTTTTTTTTAAAGATTTTTTTATTTTTTATTTATTCATTTGACAGAGAAAGAGATTACAAGTAGGCAGAGAGGCAGGCAGAGAGAGGAGAGAGGAGGAAGCAGGCTCCCTGCTGAGCAGAGAGCCCGATATGGGCCTCGATCCCAGGACTCTGGGATCATGACCTGAGCCGAAGGCAGCGGCTTTAACCCACTGAGCCACCCAGGCGCCCAAAGGTAAGACAATTTTAAAAGAGTTGTCAGAAGTGGGGGCATCTGGCTGGCTCAGTAAGAAGAGCATGTGACTCTTGATCTCAGGGTTGTGAGTTCAAACCCCACTTTCGGTGTAGAGATTATTTAAGTGAGAAAAGTTGTCAGTAGTAATATTTTCAGAGTAAAGAAATAATTGGTCAGCTAATCGCCAGCATGATATAAGCTTATAGATCCTTTTAAGCACATATTTTCAAATTAAAAGGGAGAGGTAAGGGGGTGCCTGGGTGGCACAGTCGGTTGGGCATCTGCCTTCAGGTCAGGTCGTGATCCTGGAGTTCCAAGATGGAGTCCTGCATCGGGCTCCCCAGTCAGTGAGGATTCTGTTTCTCCTTCTGACCCTCCCCTCTCTCATGCTGTATCTCTTTCACTCTCTCTCTCTCTCAACTAAATAAAATCTTACAAAAAAAAAAAGGAAGAAAGAAAGGGACAGGTAAATAAGGACAACAGATTTTGAGTAACAATTTTCCCCTCCCCAGATTCTAGGACAATGGAATTTAAAAGTCAGTTTAACTTCAGTAGTGTTTGAGTACTTAAGATTGGTATGTTTCTTAAAGAGGTTTTCAAAAAAGATGAAATTATGAGCTTCTCTTTAAGATTTAATAATGTCTCTTCTCTTAAACTTGTCTGTTTAGATGTATAAATACTTTCTTACCCTACTTTAACGTAGTTAAAAATACAACCTACTATGAAGGTGAATCTGCTTTTTTTTTGTTTGTTTTTTAATTAAGCTGAATTTTAAAATACTTTGTTATGAGGGAATACTGAGTGATTTAAACTGCAGTTCAAGTAATTATGTAATTTTTAGATTTCTTTATATTTTCAAAAAATAAAATATGGAATAGAATTAAAATTCATAGAATGTTTTTTAAACAGCAATCAAAAAGTATACATAGTATAAGTCAGACAAGTACTGAACTGAAAAATAAAAAAATCTGGTTCTTTGCTTGCCCTGTGAATTTAGACTAGTCACACAATTATTATAGGACTAAATTTTCACCATCTTTAAAAATGAGAGAAATGGACTAAATGAGCTCTGAAATTTTTTCATCTATGAAATTGTATGAAGGTACATAATGAGTTGTGACAGCAGATGATTTAGGTAGACTTTTCCACTACTATCCCTTCTTTATACACGTCTTGGAACATACTGTGTTTGTAACTATTGAGTTTAAGTTTAAGGACCTATCCTAGAATAGAATCAGGGTTGGCCTGCGTTTGGGAGAATATGATAACTGGGCCTGCAGAAAGAAGAGGATACCTGCAGAGCATTTGAACAGAAGGGCAAAGTTAAGAATTGGTGGTTTTTTGCATCTAGTTAGAAGTGATTTGCCTACTTATTTATTTGAAGATTACAAAGTACAGAGCTGTTAAATTATGAGTAGAGAGAAGAAACAGTTGTTTGGATGATAGAAAATGAGAAAAAGGGATGAAATCTTAACAAGAGTTTAGTCTTACACCATCCACATAGTGCAGAATTTGTTTAATAAAAGAAGTTGGGTAAATAACCACAAAACTCTAGCTAGATTTAGGAGATCAGAAAGTTAGGAATTTGGCGTTTTTGTATGTATTTTTACCAACAGGTTATTAATGGATGTTCTTTTGAAGTAGTTTAATAGATGGTAAATGATTTAAAAACTTGTGTCACTGGGTCTCCTCATATAATTTATGGAAGAATAGGATGTGTGGTAATAAATACACAGGTTTGTGTGGCTAGAATTGAGGATGTTAATGAAGCACGGTTATCTCTCTTTAATTCTCCTTTGACTCGAGTGCTTGTTGATTGTAACCATTCTGCACCCCCCCTGCTGTATTCCCAGTTTGCTTTTTTGGTCCCTTCTTTCTTTAAATGCTACATAACTACTTTTCTTTTTTTGTATAGTGGTTTATGTATACATTTCATTCCCCTTGCACCTAGTCTGTGAGGATAAGAATTAAGTCATATTTGTGTGTATATGCTCCAGGTAAGGATGCCCCAGTTAACTCCACAAACTAAAAAATGAGTAATTTTTTAGTATAAGTATGATCTATTTGCTAAATTTACCTAGCCCTGTGCATTGTACATAGTGCTGCTCAGTAATTGTTCAGTGAATGAATTTAAATTGGATTCTAATGTTAACCCTTTGAGATTGGTAGAGTATTTTTATTCTTCGTTTGAACAGATGAAAAGAAAGTGAGGTTCCTGGACTTTTAAATGCTTTTCCCAAGTTTTACGTAGTTACTAAATTGTTCATCCTGGTCCAAAAGGAATACTTTTCTTTCTGGAAAGCTAGTGTTTCTTTGTTTAGGTTTTTGTAAGTTCTGTAATAAAGAAGTAAAATTCTTAAGATGTGTAATGGAAGATGATGATTTTTTTTGTCTTAACCCAAAGTTTTAATATGTATTCGTTTGTTAGACTGCCAACTTTTAAGCTGTGTTTTATGGGAAACAAATTGAAATAATTGCACTTAATTTTATCTTAAGAGATGAAAGTTTTGAATCTCTTTTTCATACAGCAGAGGGAGGCTGTTTACTGAAAGTAAAATTTTTCTTTGGGTTACTGAGGCTTATTTAATGATGACACTAAGAAAAACAAGTCATTTGGTTTTCATATGTTTTCAGGTGTCTTGGATCCTTTATGTGAGTTGAGAAAAGAATGGTTCTGTTTAGAAGAATATGGTAAAATTAGAAATTCCTTAAAATCTGTGCTTTAAATGGGTGATTTTTTTTAAAGATTTTATTTATTTATTTGACAGAGAGAGAGAGAGAGATCACAAGTAGGCAGAGAGGAGGAAGCAGGCTCCCTGCTCAGCAGGGAGCCTGATTCGGGCCTCGATCCCAGGACCCTGAGATCATGACCTGAGCCAAAGGCAGAGGCTTTAACCCACTGAGCCACCCAGGCGCCCAAAAAAGGGCGATTTCTTTGCTTTGAGAATCTAGTTTCTTTCTTTTTCACCTTCAAGTTTGAATAAATGTTGCATATTCTTGTATAATTGTTGGTTAAGTGTTACTAATTCAAGTGAAATATAATTTGCAGTGAAAATAAGAGACATAGGACTCTTAAATTAATGAAATAGTATTTCTTAACTCAGTATCTTACAATGTCATATCCAGGTTTTTCCAAGTCAGAATTCATATTTTTTCCAGTACCTCTAATAGTTATTTCTACTTTTCATTGAATATCAGCTTTCATAACTGTCTATTAATTCATTTTCTTTATTAAGAAACTAGTGTTTCTTTTGTTCCATATTGTTAATTTCATGTCAGTATTCTCTGCTCACAATCACAAGATTGTAACTTCAGTGACAGCTATGCTGTGAAATACTCATTTTAAAGTTTAATAGTTACTCCTTCCAAAAAAATTAGAATTTTTTAAATCCTTTAAAGTAAATTCACCATTGTAGAAATGTTCTTCCGGGCACCTGGCTGGCTTAGTTGGTGTAGTGCGCAACTCTTGATCTCGGGGTTGTGGATTTGAGCCCCACGTTGGATGTAGAAATTACTTACAAATAAAACCTTTAAAAGAAAAAAAAAGTTCTTTTATTCCTGTTTCTAGTCAAAGCAGTTTTTTCGTATTATATCTATATAAAATATGAAGGCTTTTGCCTGGAATTGGGAGAAGTAAAATGTCTTTATTTGGAGACAAATAATTGCTCCTTTCTCCCTTCCTAACTCAATAAATTGAGAGGTTTTAGAGTGACTGAATTCCTTTTCATAATATTCATAGAAGAGTCCTAATGATAATGTGATAGAGTTGGAGATGTTTGGGCAGGATGCTTCTGCTTTTTTAAACATACAGGTGTGGGGATTTTGGAATTGTTTTATGTCTTTTTTCTTTTAAGGGTTATGTATTTATGTATTTTATTAGAGAGAGAGAGAGAGTGCACGCACATACACGAGCAAGGGAGGGGATCTGGGGAGAGGGAGAAAGAATCCCAACCAGACTCCGCACTGAGCCTGAGGCAGGGCTCAATCCCATAACCATGCGATCGTGACTTGAGCTGAAATCAAGAGTCTGACACTTAACTGACTGAGCCACCCATTGGCCCCATGTTTTATATCTTTGATGCAGTGATGGTGGTTATAGTTTTTGTTGTTTTTTTTTTATAAGTGTTTAGTTGCTGATAATTCAGATTGTTTTTGAAGTGTATTCTTGCTCTCTTTTCTAATGCATATTCATATATTTTCAAAAGAAAAGTATTTTACTGTAAATACTGTCTATAGATGTCTTTTTAAATTTAACCATACATTTTGGATTATTTTTTGATGCCCTTAAGTATTCTACAGCAAAGTATTTCACTGAATGCATTTATTGTGGCTTAGCCAGTCCCTACTGTTTGACCTGTGCAGAATTATAGTAGGTAACTGTTTTGACTGCTGTGTATTATCCCATGTAATCCTCACAAATACTGCTTGGTGTAGGTATTTTTATTGCCTATTTACAGGTATAAACTGAACCCAGAGATGTTAAATAATTTGCCCAGATTTTTTAGCTAATTATAGTGATGAAGATCATGATAATAGCATTCAGTTATTTGCCAGACATGTTGCTCTGTTCTTTTCATACATGGTTTCATTTAACCCTGATAAGAACCCTAAATGATGTAGACCCTATTGATCACTTTTTACAGGAGAAGCAGGGGCTCAGTGAGATTAGGTACTTATTCTCAGTCATATTTCCAACAAGTCGCACCTGTTTATGACTCTTCTCTAAAATTATACAGTTGGGGTGCCTAGGTGGCTCAGTGGGTTAAAGCCTCTGCCTTCGGCTCAGGTNCATCGGGCTCTCTGCTCGGCAGGGAGCCTGCTTCCTCCTCTCTCTCTGCCTGCCTCTCTGCCTGCTTGTGATCTGATCTCTCTCTGTCAAAAAAAAAAAAAAAAAAATCTTTAAAATTATACAGTTGGTAGTTTTTGTCTTGCTTTTCAACCTCTGCTTATTTCTGAGGATATAAGTAAAACTTCTAGCAATAAAAGACACTTCCAGCAAGTTGTCTATTTTGGCTGCCTCATCTCTGAAATATGGATGGTACTCTCCTTTTCTAGGGTTGTTCTATTAAGTGAGATGACATATTCAAAGCACATAGGGTTTAGTTTATAATGATGCTCAATAAGTGTTACTGCTATTATTATTTTATCCTGATTATTTAGATTTTTATTCAGGTTATAAAAGCAATAAATGCGTATTATAGAAAATTTAGAAAAATATAAAGGAGGTGAGAAAGTAATCAGTCTCACAACTAATGACATTTTGGCAAACTTCCAAAAAACTGGGATATTTTCCTGTATTTAGATTTTGTTTTTCATTTTGTTTCTTTTTAGAGATTTTATTTATTTGAGAGAGGGAGAGAGCAAGAGAACACAAGCAGGGGGAGAGGCAGGCAGAGTGAGAGGCAGACTCCCCGCTGAGCAAGGAACCCAATGTGGGACTCGATCCCAGGACTTTGAGATCATGACCTAAGGCGAAGGTAGACAATTAACTGAGCCACCAAGGTGCCCCCCTATATTTAGATCTTTCACTATAAGTGATACATACCGGAATTTTTTGTTTATGAGAATATCTTTTCTGACTAATTTCTTCAGGAAGAATGGAGACTGTGATCTTATGTACTACCACAGTTCCTGGCCCACAGTAGGCACTCAGTAAATATTTGAATTGTACCATTAGAACTTTTGTGATTTTTTCAGTTTCTCATCATTAATAACGTCTGCGTTTTACAAAATGATTACAAAATGATTTGAGTGTAAAAATAAAAATGGTCGATGTGCAATATGGCTTCAGGAAGACTGAGTTTACTCTGTTTTTGGACGAAGTGGTTAGATACAGCCATTAAATGTGCAGAGAGCTGAGCAAGAGAACATTGGGAAAATTGCATTCTAAAGGTCAGGAACAATTGTTTAATGACTACAGCCTTGAAACAGATGGTTGTCAAAACTTTGCCAGAAAAAAAGTTTAGCAGTAAATTGGCACAGCTCTCTAGTCTCTGAGAAAGATTCCTTTACTGTCAGTCTGTGGCAGTAAGTAGAAGCTTTACCCCCCTCCTAAGAAGGTGGTGTCTGGATGCCATGACCCTTTTGGAGTAATGGCTTCCCTATAAATCTGAAGTTCTTTCATTGGAAAATATTAAATTGTCTGTGTGTAAAGAATTTAGAAGTGGATGATAGTATGCAAAATCATGAAAACTAACAATCTGGAACGGCAAGGATTCTTATTTAGTAATCTGTGAATACTGCTTTGGGATATTACTGAAAGCCTTCCCCGTGCATATGAGAGGAACATTCAAACCAAGGCTCTAAGTTAACTTGTAAATTATTTTCGACTGAAATGAAAATAGAATAGCTTATTAATAGTCACAGTAAAAATATCTGAAATTGGGCTTGTGGTAACTCTGGAGGTACCTGCCAGAATCATTAAGACTTAAAACTTCATTTTTACGAGCATGTATAAGCGTTGAAAGTGAAGTAGATGTAAAAAGGAATTCACAGACAATTATCTCCCCCCACTTTTATCTTTTGAAAAAGCTGCTTTAAGTGTGTTTTATTATGTGCAGCTATTTTAATGAATGGATTAAATATAATTTCAAGTTCAGGTCGGTGTGTCTTACTTGATACACGTTGTTACTGAGAGCTTTGACTTTGGCCTTACAAAGTCCTCTCTGTTCGTAATGCAAAATTACTCAGGTTATAGTGGCTTTCAGTACATTTGAGTGCCAGTGTATGCTGCTCCTTAGGTGAAGTAAGGAACTTTTTATAGACTGCTTAAGTGCAGGAACATGAGGTGTGAGTGTTGGGTGGCCTGAGGCAGAGATTAGCTAAGGATAGTGTTGATGTATACACTGCTTGCCAGGTCTTCATTTCCAGATGAGTTGAAAATTAAAGGAGGAAGGTGAAGTTTTAAATTTTAGAATAATATCCCTTTTCTGTAACTGTTGCTGTGTCATTGCCAGGTATTAGATTTTTGCTCCTTTTTGATAAATATTCCAGCAGTGACAACTTAAAATAACGTGGTAGAAAGATTACCAGTAATTGCTGGTTTGAATGATTTTTCTGATTTCACGGAGTTAAAGAACCAGTGTGAATAGGCTTTTCTTTTTGTAACATTTGTCTTTTGATTTTTTTTCCCTATTTACAAAAGTAAATCCTTTTCTTAGAAAAAATTAGAACATAAAATTCTGTTTTGAGGGGCACCTGGGTGGCTTAGTTTTAAGCTTCTGACTCTTGCTTTTGGCTCAGGTCATGATCTCAAGGTCATGAGATGGAGCCCAGCATTGGGCTCTGTGCTGGGTGTAGAGCCTGCTTAGAATTTTCTCTCTCCTTCTTCCTCTGCTCCTCCCCACGCTCGCACTTCCTCTCTCTAAAATAAATATAAAAGATCTTTTAAAAAAATTCTATTCGGATTCTTAAAGTATTTTCATAATAATTATGTTTATTAGTGCTATAAATGCTGATTTTGCTAGGCTAAACATGGGAGTGAGAGAGCATTATTTGAACAAGGAAAACAAAAGGTATATGTAAGTGGTCTGTGAGTATATGTTCCAGTTAAGGGTAGACTCTAGGGGGGAGCAGCTTTGATTAGAGAATTAAAGACGCTTTTAATATTTCATTTTAATAAGTGAAGCTAGTTCAGCATTCAGAAGCTCTTCATAGTTTGCTTTACACCTCTTTCATCTTTATTTTTTACTATTCTAATGTAAATCTGGACTTGAGACAAATTGGTCTTGTCCATACACCTGGATGCATTGTGTCCTTTGAAACCTCAGGGCTCCACTTTCAGCTTGTTTCTTTTGCCTCTGGAGACCTCCCCCTTCCACCATTGCAAATGCTCCTGCCCCTCAAAGCTCTTCAGGGTGCACTGAAACTTTCTTTTTACACTCAGATGTAATCTCTGCTAAACTTTTAGAACATGTATTTGCCTCTTGATCAACTTTTTTTCAGTATCTCCCCTACTTCCAAATGCCCAAGAACATGTTTTTGATATTTTAAAAATTCACCACATCCTTGAGGATTACAACTTGCTCATGTTGGGTATTTAATAATTATTGAGTGAATTATTATAAAAATTTTAGCATTAGTTATTGTTATACAATGATACGAATTTGTCTTAACTCTCAAATGGGTTAATGTACAAGCAAATGTGGTAATCCCATTATTTTTTTAAAAGATTTATTTAGGGGCACCTGGGTGGCTCAGTGGGTTAAGCCTCTGCCTTCAGCTCAGGTCATGATCTGAGGGTCCTGGGATCGAGCCCTGCATTGGGCTTTCTGCTCAGCTGCCTCCCCCTCCCCCTCTCCTTCTGCCTGCCTCTCTGCCTACTTGTGATCTCTCTCTCTCTCTCTCTCTCTGTCAAATAAACAAATAAAGTCTTTAAAAAAAAAAAAGATTTATTTATCGGGGCACCTGAGTGGTTCAGTTGGTTGGGCATCTGCCTTCCACTCAGGTCATGATCCCAGGGCTCTGAGATTCAGCCCCTTGTTGGGCCCTTGCTCAGCAGGGAGCATGCTTCTCCCTCTCTCCCCCACCCCACTTATGTTTCTCACTCTCAAATAAATTCTTGGGGAAAAAAAAAGATTTATTTATTTTAGAGAGAGAGCTTGAGCAGGGGGAGGGGCAGAGAGAGGAAGAAAGGGAAGCAGACTCCCCGGTGAGCGCAGAGCCGGGTGAATGACTTGATCTCAACAAGCAAAGCTGACATCAAGAGTCAGATGCCTCGCCTAACTGACTGAGCCACCCAGGCACTCCTGTAGTAATTCCTTTAGAACAGGGTTTCTCAGTGGAGGGTGCTGTTGACATTTTGGGTTGGATAATTCTTTGTTGTGGAGGGGTTGCCCTTTATGTTGTAGGATGTTTAGTAGCATCCCTAACGCCCACCCCAGTTGTGAGGACCAACAATAACCATAAACATTGCCACATCACCCCTGGTTGAGAACAGTGCATTGGAAGAAAAAAGCGTATGGATTTCAAGACTTAATTATAGCTTACAGTGTGTATGTATGTTGTTTTTGAAGGGTGGCTTTTAAGTAGAAACAAAATGTTTCAAAGTTATTCAAATTTAACCTTGTATAGTTCAAGGAAATTATCTCAAGGGCACTATTAATTCTTACAAAGTTTTATGACTTAAGGAAATTGCATTTGTTTTTTACTGTTTTGTATTATTTTACATGAAATAATAAATTTTATTTGGTGTTTTCTCCAGATTGAAATTAAAATGAAAAAGACAGAGGCTGTGAGATGGGAAAAGCTAGAGGGGCAAGGAGATGTGCCTAAACCAAAACAGTTCATAGCAGGTTTGTTTTCTGGCCTTGATGAGCTTTAAATTCATACTGTGTTATATACTTGAAGTTAAATAGTAATGAGCATTCTTTCTATTTTCATTATTTATGTCCCCAAGAACAGACACACTGTGAGTGCAATAAGATTGCTCTGTAATGAATATAAAGTGCCTTTTATGTGAAGTTTCTACCTTCTTCAGTTCTTCAACTGAGAATAAGAGTGAATGGCTGCATAAACCCTGAGGGAGTTGGGTTTATATTGTTTACCCAGTCACTGTATGACATTAGTTGAGGGTGGTTTTTGTGTGTTGCCCTTTCCTGTTGCTTCTTTTTGGGTTGTAAGTGGATTAGAGGTTTATTCTGCTGAAATAATTTCCTTGTCTTCCTTCTCCCTTTTATTTATTCCTTTCTATTTCTACTGATATTGTCAACTCTAATTTCCTGGACTTTTCAGAGCTTCACAGAGTTAAATATCTAACCCATTCACTCTATTGCTGTTAAAGAAGTGCTCACAAACAGGTCATGAAAACCTAAGAAAAGCCTAGGAGAAGAGTGGAAAACTACGGTTGATTGTTTTTAACCTTATAAGGGACAGGCTACTTATGTTGGGTCAGTTTTAAGCCTCCTGGAATAGACAGTTGTTCTTCTAATGGAATGATTAATCTGCTTAGATACTCTTAGAACTACAGTCTGAGAGTGTATTTTATAGCAATGCCCTCAGTAATGAAAGGAGAGAAATTTCTTTTTTATTAATGTTCTCATTTGATGACTAAAATGCTACTTTTAGATATCTCACTGCTCTTTCTGTAATAGGAAACAGATTTTCTTGTGGCACCTTTTAGAAAACACTAAGTTAGCCAACAAATCATTCATTAGATTTTATTTTTATTTTGAAATAATTTTAGATGCCCCTCATGTTCTACATGAGTTCTTATGTACCCTTCACCCAGCTTCCCTGCATAATAACATCACAACTAATTTATTGTATAATTAGCAAAACCAGGAGGTTGACACCAACTGATTATTTTTAAGGATTGAAATATTTGAAGTTGGTATTGAAGCTGTTAAGCTTCTGTTTCACATTTTATTTGAAAAACAGAGGAAAGATGTTACGTGATTCTTTTGGGTCTGAGTCCCAGAGATTTGGGGGCTGAGGTTTACGTAGAGCTCAAAAAGTATTTAAAAAACAAAAGCAACACTTAAAATCTCACTCAGTTCTAACAACACCCCTCTATAGTAGGCAACCCTATTTTGCTGAAAGTTAAGCAGCATGCTTAAGATCACCCAGCAGTTTCTATTGTCTAGGACTAAACCCTCGTCTTCAGGGTCTTGGTCTGGTTCTTACATAAACCCTGTATGTGATACGGGTTGTTGCTGCATCTTCCAACAATGGAAAAAAAGTCTCTGCTGACATGAGTATCTTTGCAGTTATTTGATATTATAATGAATGAATAAGGAAGTGAGGTTACCCATCCATTCCTCAGTAGTTTATGCATGATGTACTGCTGTTAAATTTCCTGAGATTAAATATGAAGATTTTTTTAGTGTTGTAGTTGCAAAGTTTTTCTAAACTCAGTGCCTTGGATATTCAGATGCTATTCCTTCTGTACTGTTATATTTTTCTAAGGAATTGATACGCTTGTCAGATTCCTGTGTCCTGCAAGCTGGAGACTGCAGATAAGGGCAAGTTGCTTAACCTCTCTGGGCCAATTTTCTTATCTGTAAAATGGAGGTTAGAACCTGTTCCTTTCTTCTGGGGAGTCAGCATTAGGATTAATTAAACCCATGTTTTTTTAGGCCCTTAATTTACTATGACATACATTTTTTGGCTTTCTTTGGCTACTGGTGAAAATGCACTTAGATAGAGAGGGGATTACTGGTAGAGGAAGGTAGATCGGAAAACGGTATGCTTACCCTAAATAAAACCGTGTGGGTGGTGTTTGGTTTTGTTTCACTGGGGAGATAGGCAGGGAGAAAGTTGGCTTACAGGTGGAAAGAAGGGATGAAACAGCAGACTGAACAGTTGGTAGTTTCTCATTTCTGAACTATTTTGAGGAAAGGGGTATAGAGAGGCAGTAGTGGAAGGAGGGACATGTCATGTGTCCTAATTTATTAATAGGGAAACTTTGAGTCAGGTTTTTTTAAAGCTCTGTAGCTGCACTGTCCATTGTAGTGACCACATGTACCTGCTGAGCATTTGAAAATGACTGGTCTGGATCGAGTTGTGCTGGAAGTATAAAATACCAGATTTTGAAGACTGAATGAAAGAAAGAACATGAACTGTCTTAATATATTTACATTGATCCATGTTGAAGTATGATACCGTTTTGCATATATTAGGTTAAATAAAATATATTATTAGAATGCATTTCACCTGATTCTTTTTAGTTATGTGGCTACTAGAAAGTTTTTAATTATGTGTGTGGCTCACATTTGTGGCCTGTGTTGTATTTCCACTGGAGAGTGAACAGAACTGCTCTTAGAATTACTAGGTAGATTACTTTTTAATGACTCGGGTGCCACCATCTTGATTCCCTTAGTCTTTGGGATAGCCCTGGCAGTGCCCTGAGCCCCTGGGCCAGTCAGTAGCCTCTCTGGTTGTAAGTAGCCTCTGTTTACCTCAGTGGGCTGTACAGGTACTATTACTTTCTATGTGTGCATGAGTGAGCATTGAACTCTAGATGATTACATGGTGTATTTTTCAACATTCCAAGAATTGCTTATTACCTTCTGTTGAAGTAATCTGATAATTTAATGTGGGGAGAGATTGGAGTCTTAACTCGCTGTCTAATGGCATGGATAATTACTTATAGTTTCAGTTTATCGCTACTCTGAAAGAAATGTACCTCAAAGGAGACACATTTTTAATGTTTATTAAAATCTTATAAGAGAAATTTCTTAATGAACCATTATTTAAAAACACTATTTTTAGAATTGTTTGTATTACCTCTGCAGTTTTTCTGTAAATATAAAAGTTCTAGTATATTTCTCACCCAGTCCCCTCATTTTTTAACACAAAGAATATTTTTAATCTAATTCTGCATAATGTACCAAAAACATACACTTTATTAGATTTTGCTCAAAAGAAATACCCGGATTTTACATTACGCTGGTTCCGTTTTTAGAAATGTAAATCTGATTATTGATGTATTTATCAGAAAGACATTTATTAGAAACATGAAATTTAGTGACCTAAACTGTTTTCTAAGATGTTTTATATACCATGGTCACAAAATTTACATATTCTTGACATAAACATTACCTGTTGATTAATCACGTCTATCTTTTTTACTCCATAGATGTAAAGAACTTATATCCATCATCATCTCATTATACAAGAAATTGGGATAAATTGGTTGGTGAGATCAAAGAAGAAGAAAAAAATGAGAAGTTGGAGGGAGATGCAGCTTTAAACAAATTATTTCAGCAGATCTATTCAGATGGTTCTGATGAAGTGAAACGTGCTATGAACAAATCATTTGTAAGTACATAAGCTCGAAAAACATACATTGTGGTAGTAAATTTCAGAAATTTTAAAAGAAAGATTAAATAGGCAATTTAAAACCAAGTTGCATGTACTGTGGTTCGGAGGCCTTTTTGAATAGGCTTCATCTAAACATTTCTTTCTGCTCTAAACTAAGAGTAATAATTGGGGAAGTTGGAAACTTGTGGGGGAGTTGAGATGCAAGTGGTTTATTCCAAATATTTTTTAGTTATTGAATTAGAACTTGGAAGGCTTAAGAAATACTCTAATTACTGTAGTTGGATTTATCACAATAGCTGAAAGAGTCTCCGTTAGAACCATATATAGTGGCCTCAGTGTCACAGATGAAGAATATAGACAGGAAACTGCCGGAACAGTGTTTGACAAGTAGAAGGTGCACATTAATTACACAATAATTAATAATTATTAATTAATTAAATGTTAATAATTTGTTGATTTAGAAAATAAGGCCCAGAACAACATAAATACCACCTGAATTAGGCCTCAGGTTCTGAGATTTTAATAACAAGTCATCTCTGTAGAACTAGGTTGATTATTTTGCTTTAGTTGTAATCATTTGACTTTTATCAGTAGCTTTGGAAATGTCACTCTCTCCTTTTAAGGCATTTATATTCAAATTAGTATTTAGTTAATAAATATCTTTGAGATGCGCATATTCTACAGAAGTTACCGTGTTGTAACTGCTCATGATTGACTTTGTTGTTGATTTAAAAAGTTTTTCTAGTTAAACTTTTTATGTTGAAATACAGATTTATATGCAGTTGTAAGAAATAATGTAGCGATATCCTTTACACAGTTTCCCCTACTGGAAATCTTGCAGAGCTACAGTACTGTATCACAACTATGATATTGACAGTTCAGATAGAGAACATCTCCACTGCCACAGGATTCCTGCACTGTTGTCATTTTATAGCCATACACACTTCCTCCACCTCTGCCCCTCCTTAACTCCTGGCACCACTAATCTGACAAGTCTCTGTGAGATGCATAGTTTGCAAGTATTTTCTCCCAGTCTGTGGTTTGTCTTTTTATTTTCTTAATAGTCTTTTGCAGAGCTAAAGTATTCAATTTTGATGAAGTTCACTTTATCAATTTTTCCTTTTATGGATTATCCCTTTAGTATCAAGTCTAGAACTTTTTCCTTGTCCTAGATCTGAAAGATTTTCTCCTGTGTTTTTCTTTCAATCATATTACATTGATTACATATTACATTGAAGTCCATGATCCATTTTGAGTTAGTTTTTTATATAAAGTTGAGATGTAGTTTGAGGTTTTTTGTATGTTTTATTTTGGCCTGTGTTCATTTGGTCCAGAACCATTTGTTGAAAAACCCTTTCTTCCACTGAATTGTTTTTGCGTTTCTCAAAAATTACTTGAGTATATTTGTCTCAGTCTGTTTCTGAGTTCTCTGTTTCATTGATCTCTACATGTCTCCCTCTGTTAATACTACAGTCTTGATTATCTCAGCTCTAAGTTTTGAATCCAGGAAGAGTCATTCCTTTTACTTTATTATTAGTCATTTTCAAAATTGTTTTAGGTATTCTAGTTCCTTTGCTCTTCCTCATAAACTTTAGAATATTTTTCTGTAATATATCAAAATACCCTGTTAGGAATCACATGGACTGTGTGTCAGTTTGGAGAGATTGACATTTTTACTCTGTTGGAATCTTCCAATCCACTTATTTAGATTTTTGATTTGATTAGCGTCGTGCAGTTTTCCACATGTAAATCGTAAACATGTTTTGCAAGGGATACCTAAGTATTCTTTTTTGAGTGATTGTAAGTTGTGTATTTAACTTTTGTGTCATTGTGCTACTTTAGAAATACAGTTGGCTTTTTTTGTTTATCTTATATTCTGTGACCTTCCTAAACTCATTTACTCTAGGAAATCTTTTGGTAAAATCTTTTGATTTTCTATGTAGATAGTCACATTTTCAAGTAGGGACTTTTTAAATCTGATATTTGTGACTTTCATCTTCTTTTTTTTTTTTTAAGGTTTTATTTATTTGAGAGAGAGAGAGATTACAAGTAGGCAGAGAGGCAGGCAGAGAGAGAGGAGGAAGCAGGCTCCCTGCAGAGCAGAGAGCCTGATGCGGGCTTCGATCCCAGGACCCTGAGATCATGACCTGAGCCGAAGGCAGAGGCTTTAACCCAGGTGCCCCCTTTCATCTTCTTTTTTTTGCTTTATTGCAATGGCTAGAACTTCTGGCACTATGTTGAATAAGAGTGGTTAGAGTGGACATTTATGCCTTGTTCCCATTTTAAGGGAAAACCATTCAGTCTTTCACCATTAATTATAATGTTAGTGTTAAATTTTTTGCAGATGCTCTTTCAGGTTGAAGTTCTTTATTTCTTGGGTGAGATTTTTTTTCATGAATGGCTGTTGACTTTTCGAAAGATAGCTCTTAGGTTCACCTATACCAACACCACACAACTAGCTGTGCTTTTTGAATGCTTTTTCTCCATTGATCAAAATGATTATGTGAGTTTTCTTCTTTAACTTGTTACAACGGTGATTTTATGTGATTAATATATTTCTGCAAGAACCAACTTTGCATCCTTGGGATACACCTCACCTGGTCATAGTGTATAATTCCTTTTATATATATTGTTCAATTCTACTTTCAGATACTTTGTTAAGGATTTTTTTTTTGAAGATTTTATTTATTTATTTGACAGAGAGGTAGAGCGCACAAGTAGGCAGAGCGGCAGGCAGAGGGAGAGGGAGAAGCAGGCTCTCCGAGGAGCAAGGATTCCCATGTGGGACTCGATCCCAGGACCCGGGGATCATGACCTGAGCCAAAGGCAGCAGCTTAACCGATTGAGCCACCCAGGCACCCTGTTAAGGATTTTTGTGTCTATATTCATTAGAGATACTGGTCCGTAGTATTCTTTTTTTGTATGTCTTTGTATGATTGTGGTATCTGTGTAATACTAACTTCATAAAATGAATTGGGAAGTGCTCTATCTTCTGTTTTTTGGAAGAGATTGTGTAGAGTTGATGTTAATTCTCCTTTAAACTAGTAAAACCATCTGGGCCTAGACGTTTCTTTTTTCTCAAGATTTTAAATTACTTTATTATAATAGCTTTATAGGACTGTTCAATTATTTATTTCATGTTGAGTGACTTGTGGCAGTTTGTGTTTTTGAGCATTTTACTCTATTTAGTTTGTCTAACCTGTCAGTGTTGGTAGTATTTTCTTACTATTTTTATTTTGCTATCTACAGGGTCTGTAGTGATATTCCATTTCATTCCTACGGTGGTAATTTGTGTCTTTTTCAGTCTTGATAACAGAGGTTTGTCAGCATCACTGAATTTTTTTTTCCCCCACAGAATCAGCCCTTTGTTGACTTAAGAATATATTTTCTTCAAATTTTTACTGTAAATTTCATTCATTTCTGTTCTTTGTTATTTTCTTCCATCTGCTTGCTTTGGGTTTATTTTGCTATCTTTTAGGCTGTTCAGATGTGAATTAGATTATTGATTTGACTTTCTGTTTTCTATTGTATGTGTTTATGCTATAAATTTCCCTCTTAGCAGGATTTTAGCTGTCTCTCACAAATTTTAATGTTATATAGTCATTCAGTTTAATATGTATTTTGATTTCAGTTGAGACTTCATCACATGGATTGTGTAGAAGTGTGTTGTTCAGTTTCCAAGTGTTTGGAGATTTTCCTGTTACCTTGTTATTACTGGTTTTTAATTTTATTCCATTGTGATTTGAGATTATGCACCATGTGACTTACATTCTTTGTTTCATTGCCCAGCGTTCTGTCTATCTCAGGTTTATTTTTCGCTTGAAAAGAAGGTGTTTTCTGTTGTTGGAAGGAGTGTTCTGTAGATGTCAGTTAGATCTTGTTGCTTGATACTGTTGTTGAATTCTTTTGTATCCTTGCTGATTTTGTCTTATTGTTGTCAATTTTTGCTTCACATATTTTGCAGCTCTGGTGCATATGCATTTAGGATTGCTGTATCTTCATGGTAGATTGGTCTTTTTATCACATATACATGTCATTCTTTAGCTCTGGTAATTTTCTTTGCTCTGATATTAATATAGCCAATTCTTCTGTCTTTTGATTAATCTTTGCATGATGTGTTGTTCCATTCTTTTATTTCCAACCTGTCTATATCATATTTAAATTGATTGATTACTACTGTTTTAAAGTGAGTTTCTTCGAGATAGCATATAGTTGGGTTATGTTTTTTTATCTCTTCTGCCAGTCTGTCTTTTAATTGATATATTCAGATAATTTACATTTAATGTAATTATCGATATGTTAGGACTTCAGTTCTACCATTTTATTTTTTCTGTGTTTTGTTTTTGTTTTTCCTGCCTTCCTGAGTACTTTTAAATATTTTTTAGTTTCATTTTCTTTGTAATTTTTTTAGTGTTTCTTCTTTGTATAGCATTTTTAGTGGTTGCTCTGTATGCTAGCAATATTATACATAGCTTGTCATAGTTCACTGGTGTCATTTTTTTTGTCAGTTTGAGTTAAAGTACCTTACCACCTTACTACCTTACCACCCCCCCTTTATGTCCCTTAACCCTTTCTCATTTATAATTTTCACAAGTTTTTCCTTTACATATATTTAGAACCACATCATACAGTGTTATATTTTCATTCAACTTTCAGGCATAATTTAGAAAGCTCAAGAGAAAAAGCAAATTCTATTTTATTTGTTGTCTTTTTTCATTTCTAATGTTCTACGATTGTCATTAGTTCTTTCTTATTTTAGAGAACTTTCTTTAGGTGTTCTTTTTTTTTTATAATTGTTTTATTACTATTTTTTTTTTGAAGTAGGCTTCATATCTAGAGTGGAGCCTAACGTGGGGCTTGAACTCAAGACCTGAGCTGAGATTGAGTCGTATGCTTAACCGACTGAGCCACTCAGGTGCCCCCTGGCATTCTTCTAGATCTGCCTGTGACAAATTCTCTGTCAGCAAGGATTTCTTTGGGTTATCCTGATTGGGGTTTGTTGATTCTATAGGTTTATATGTCTTTCCAAATTTGGGAAATACTCAGCCATTATTTCATTGAGTAGTTTTTCAGATCTAACTTCTTTGTCTTCTTCCTGGAACCTGATGATATAAGATAAATATTTTGTTACATTTTCACACATCCCTGGGACTTTCTTCATTTTATGTCTCTTTTTTCCTCTGTTGTTCTGATTAGGTGATTTATATTGTCCTGTTTTCAGGTTCACTGATTCTTTTCTCCATCCCTTCTATTCTGTTCTTTAGGCTACCTACTTATCTTTTTAGTTCAATTGCAGTTTTTAATTCTAAAACATTCGATGGTTCTTTATACCTTCTTTTCTTTGCTGAATTTTTCTATTTTTCATTTGTTTCAAGAAAATTCATGATTTCTAGTTAAAGCATTTTTTATTATGACTACTTTAAAATCTTTGTCAGATAATTTTAACATTTCTCTCATCTCAACATTAGCATCTATTGGTTGTCTTCTTTTTTAAAAAAATAGGATCTGAAATTTTCCTTGTACTTGGTGTTTGTTTATTTTTTACCAGCAATAACTGATTTTCAGTTGAAACTTGGACACTTCATGTTCTGCTGTTGAGACTCCACCTTGTTTAAATCCTCTATCTTAGGGATGCCTCAGTGGCTCAATTGGCTAAGCGTCTCCCTTCAGCTCAGGTCATGAACCTGGGTCCTGAGATCGAGTGCCGCATCAGGCTCTCTGCTCCTTGGGGAGCCTGCTTCTCCCTCTGCCTGCCGCTCTCCGTGCTTATGCATGCTCTTTCTCTCTCTGGCAAATAAATAAATAAAATCTTTAAAAATAATAAATCCTCCATCTTATTTGGCTTTCTCTGCCAGCCACTCTGTCAGAGGAAGGGAAGGCACTGCCTCATTATTGCTAGGTGGAGGTAGAAATCCAGGCACCCTAATCAGCCTCCTTAGACATTCCAGAGCATCTCTTTGTTAGTATTGGGGGTGGGATATAGATATCTATGTGGTTTTCATTGACACCACAGGTGCCAGAGGAGGTGGGTTCATCATAGCCTAGCGTGGATGGAAGTCTAGGCTCCTCGCTCAGCCTTTACTGGCCTTGGGTGGGGATGGCACCACAATTTTTTTCTGTGGTGTCTGGTGCAATAGAGCAATTATAGTATAAAACTTTTCTGTCTTCCTAAGCTTTTTGTCTTTCTTCATCCTTTAGCTAGAGAAACCAAGTTTCTCTTCAAGCGTTTTTTGTGTGTGCCTCTTAGTGTTTCCAGCTTCTTCAGCAGCAACTCTAGGACATGAGGCAAAAAGAAAAACCCAGGGGACTCACCACTGTGTTATGTTGTTCCTTGGGTCCCAAGGTCCCTAACTGATCTTCTTCCCTTCATCTTTTAGGGTCTTATGTTTGTTTACATATATATAATGTCCAAGGTTTTCAGTAATACTTAGTGGAAAGAATATGACATAAAGTCTATCTACTCTATGTCCCCAGGAAGGGAAGTCAATCTCTTTATTGACTTTTTAAAGAGTATGCTAGACAGAATAGCAGTGTATGAAATTTCAGAAATAGATTATAGAATCTGCATCCATTTTCATACAGAGGCTTTCCTAATAGTAATTGAACCATGTACATCCGTAAAACAAGCCTTCTGGAACATACCAAATGCTTCTGGGAAAACAAGCCAAGTAGACTTTGTTGTCTGTGACCTTCCAGTCTAATTGGGACGAAAATACCAACAAAATCAGCTTCCTTCATCTTCATAGGAGTAGTTTATTATATAGAATTTATCCCTTTTCAAATTTTTTTGAAGTTTTCATTTAAATTCCATTTAGTTACTATATGTGTAATATTAGTTTCAGGTGTACAAAATAGTCATTCAGCACTTGCATACATCACTGTGTTCATCACAAGTGCACTTCCTTAATCCTTATCCCCTATTTAACCCATGCCCCCATCCACCTCCCCTTTGGTAACCATCAGTTCTCTATAGTTAAGTATCCATTTCTTGGTTTGCCTATTGTCTCTCTCTCTCTCTTTGCCTTTGCTCCTTTGTTTTGTTTCTTAAATTCCACATATGAGTGAAATCACATGGTATCTGTCTCTGACTGACTTATTTCAGTTATCATAATACTCTCTAGTTCCATCCATGTCATTGCTAATGGCAAGATTTGATTTTTTTTTTTTTTTTTTTTTTTTTTTTTTTTGTGCCTGGGTAATAATCCATTGTATATGTATGCCACTTCTTTTTCTCTTCTCAGATACGGGTTAGGATAAGGTTAGGGTTTATGGCCAGAGTTAGGGTTAGGGTATATGCCTTGTCTCTGCAATAGAGATCTCTCCAGAGGGCTTGATGACATTAGGATTGGGGTTAGGGCTTAGGGTTAAGGTTAGGGGTTTAGGATGTTAGTGGGTTTATATTAATGAGAGAATATATTACTTGAACAACAATTTATACGCAGTGTACTTCAGTGAGTAAGCACAAGGCTCTTGCTATATGTTGCTAACATATGTTTACATATATCTGAATGAAAGAAGGAATTACTTAAAACACATATGCTGTTTCACTCAGGTAAAAATAGGTCTGTTCCTACATGCTTCTACACATTACATTTACAAACATACGTATCAATATTTTATTTGAAGTTTACCACGTGCCCAACCGTTGTGGCTTAGATCTAGGATATAAGTGTTAGTAAAATATGTTACTTGCCTTGTTGGAGCTCTCAGCTTTAGTTGGAATCAAGGGTACAAATCAGGTAAACCAGACCCTTAAAATTCTAACAGTGTAGTGTGATACATACTACATTAATGGTAATTATGCTCATAAAGAATACAAATTCTGCAAAGGTGGAGTCCTGATTAGGGTCAAAGGAAGCCACAGAGAAATGGTGATATGTCACGTTTGGAGGCTAAAGAATAGGGAAAATAAATGGGTGGCAAAGAACATCCCATGCAAAGCAACCGATGTAAGGGAGCTTGACAGGGAGAGCGTGGGGCATGGGGTTATATTCAGGTTTCAGTAGAGTAGTGGGGTTTGTAACTATATACATATGCCAGCAGCACAGCTGATTATATAAAAATGTTTAGATTTGAATAATTCACACTGTTTTTTGCTGTGATCCAAATCAGTTAACTTTTATTGCATTAAGATAACAAATGTCCAGAGGTTTTTTAGAATGTACTTATGAATATGCTTAGGGTTTTTGGTAGGTGGTATATTCTATTGATGGTGAATAGATAATCAGTTCTTTACTGAGATACTGATTTTATGTACTCGTCTATATGCACATTGATTTGAAAAAATTTCCAGCATTTCCTTCTATATATTTGTCACAGAGAGAGCATTAAGAAGGGGATCTTAAAAGTTCCGTCCAACTAGTATAGAAAGAGTTTACTTTGCCTGGTCTTTATTATCTTTAACAGAAGAGATTAATCATTTTCTTGAGGAGCCAATTTTGTTTTCATCAGAAGGTAGATTTTCCCCATTTACCTCAATGCTGATTAGCCAAGGGAGGTGCGTTTTTTATTTATATGACTGTGTATAAACATGATGCCTTACCTAACTTATCTGGAAAGCCTAAGATTAAATCGAAGTATTGTCTTGTGTTTATATTGAGCCAAACATAGCTTATATTTAGAACACTATACTTGGAACATTTTTAGAAAAATACTGTTTTGATTATATGCTCCAGGGATTAATCTATTTTTATTTCTTATTGCAGATGGAGTCTGGTGGTACAGTTTTGAGTACCAACTGGTCTGATGTAGGTAAAAGGAAAGTTGAAATCAATCCTCCTGATGATATGGAATGGAAAAAGTACTAAATAAATTAATTTGCTATCACTGTATTGCATATATTCACCTATGCCCATTGTGTATTAATATCGCATTCTTGAATTTTGAACTCTGAGTAATCTTTTTGAAAGGTTATACCTCTTTACCTCTTTGTGCTTTAGAAATTATTTTCCTTCCAAATGTTCTAAGATTCTAATGAAGAACGAAGATCATATTTTAACACTATTGTCCTTAAGGATTTCAGACATGCCGAAATGGAATGAAGTATCATTTGCTGTTAGATAGGTTAGTTCTACCTAGTTATGGAAGTGGAAAAATCATTAATGGGATATCTTGGGTTATTGCCTTATTTTTGATGGAGTATTCTGTTAATAATTTATTAGATTTGGCAATTTTGGGTGAGCATAGATTTTTTTCAACTTCCGGGTTACATTGTTTGCTTTTAAAAACTGCTTTTGGATGGAGTTGTAAATACAATTTTTCTATGAAGAAGCTTGGTTTATTTACCTTTTTCTTAAGTTTTGTAATGAGAACTTTGAGAAATTATCACAGGGAATTCCTATTTGGTTATTTTTATGGGAAATATTTGTAATTACACTAAGATTTTGGTCCTTACCGTCCAAATTCCTGTTTAAAACATAGACACCTGAGTTTAACATGCTGCATATTTATCCATACTGAAGGATAATCTGTGAAATTGGGCCTAAGAGTGATTTAGGAAAGCCCAGTGCTGCTTCTTGCTGGGAATTTTTTGGTGTTGATTTTTTTTGTTGGTTTGGTTTGGTTTCCCTCCCTGTCCACCCCCCCACATCAGGAGGCTTGAAATTACTGGTGGTTTGTTTTGTTCTTGTTTTTCTGTATTTTTTCTTTATTAGAATATTTCTTTTCTCACATCTCCACGATTACCTTGGTTTCAGTGGTTTAAGATAGCTGCTGAGAGAATAAATTAATAGGTGTATATTTAGTATGTACTCTGTTTCTACAGTAAATAGATACCGTGGGAATACAAAAAGTAAAGACACGATCATTAACTTCAAAGAGCTTATAATCTGGCAGAGAAAAAGTTAACATTCATGAAAGAATTATGGAACGGCTGATTGCTGAACTCATTATAAATAGTCTTGAGACGGAAAATAGTGTTTTATGATTGAAATTCTTTGCAGTCTAAGCTGTTACGAAGTATAGGCCACTGATGACCTGTAGGTCTGACTTTGCTTTTTGACCATAATTGCTGAATTGTTGAGGTTGATGTCTATTAGATTTTTCATAGCTGAGGATAGGGTGAATCAGAGGCAAATCAGGCCTTGTTTCAGCCTCCGAAAGAGTGAGAATTCAGTCCTTTCCATCTGTTCGTTTGACTTGAAATGTAGCAGGGTTCATGAGGAAAATGGTGGTGGAGTGATATCTGACTTTACCCAAACCTCTTACAGCCTGTTAATGCACCTGGGAGTTTTCACTTGTCCTTCTGCCCACTTAAGGCTACAGACTACTTTTTTTAGTTCTTCAGCACTGAAGGAAAAGGCAAAATTAATTTCTTGCTTGTGCGAATTTCTAAAATTTTCTCCTTAAGGAAATTAGAGAGTAATTTTAGTGTTCAGTATGTCACAGTTTCTTAGTACCATTAGTCCTCGGGGGTGGTAGGGAGGCCAGTGCTACAGATATGGTAAGCTGGGCAACAGCACTACACCAGAGACAAGAATCCTAGCTTCAGCAAATCTCTGCCACTCAGTAGCTTTATAATCTTCAGCAGGTCTAGCCTTTCTATGTCTTAGTTCCTTTATTTGTAAATAATCTTTAGGGTCTTAAAGAGTTAAAATTAAAGGTCCATGATTCTTTTTTTTTTTCCCCTAAGATTTTATTTATTTATTTGAGAGAGAGAGAGAGAGCGCACGAGAGGGGGGGAGGGTCAGAGGGAGAAGCAGACTCCCCGCTGAGCAGGGAGCCCAATGTGGGGCTCAGTCCCAGGGCCCCGGGATCATGACCTAAGCCTAAGGCAGACGCTTAATTGACTGAGCCATCCAGGTGCCCCAAAAGTCCATGATTCTAAATACACATTTTTGTTGCTTAAGAGCAGCTTTTTTCTTTCTTAGGAATGACACTATTGTAATAGAAGTTGAATAAAAAAAATTCTAGTACTAGTTTTGCTTGTACTTTACAAGGATAAATAATATCTAAAGTATGCTTATCTGTTGGCTACATTTCTTTAATGTTTGGGATTTAGGATTTTTTCTGAGCCAAATGGAGTTCCTAATATACGTGACTATAAATGGACCTGGTCCAAGTACAACAGATTTATGGGTGAAGAAGGGACTTATGAGAAGTAGGTTAGACTGCTGCCTTAAAGTTCCACTCTGAAGTACTACTTCTCTTTCACCCTTCTAGATAATGAGAATTTTTAAGCCTCCAGAAAGTTAAAAAAACCATCATTTCAATTAAGAGCCTCTTTATCCTTATTCTCTTTATTCTCAGCTATTAATTGCTCTCTTCTTCTTTCTAGACTTCCATTTTCAGTTCTTAAATTTTGGTTTTCTTAGTGTTCTGGTTAACCTTTTATTTCTTCAGGAGGTACATTTTTTTTCTCTTAGTATTTCTTATTTTCCTTTTTAAGGTTTAGTCCTGGAATATATATTTTTTTTAATCTTAGCTTTTTCATCTCTTCTGATTTTTGTAATCATCTGCACTTTGATGACTTCCCACAATTCTCACACTTACCTTCAAAGAATTTTGAACAGGGTAATCTACTTCTTTGAACTCTTCTATGAACTAATCTCTTGAGATGGCTGTACAGGGTCAATTTTGATAATTTTCTGTCATCTGTCCTAACCCATTCAGAGTTAGTTGCCAGCTATAACAGAGTTCAGTCTTCAGCATTGGCACTTACAGGCCACTTTAAAAAATAATTGGTTTTCTCTGTCTTTATATGGAATGGAAAGAAAGGATGGTTTGTGTTGATAACTACATTTTTAAAAATATTTCATTTCTTAGATTTGTGATATTCACTAACTTCAGAACATTGAATGATTATTGTCTCCCTGAGGCTAACTATAATAGAGCAAGGGAGAAAATTGGATTGTCTTATAAATATATTTATAAATTTGTATCTATAAATTTTATAAATTTCAAATATTTAAAGTGGGGGTGTGTCAATATATTAATATAAATAGGTAGAGATTTTAATTTAGTTCAATACTTAAATATTGTTTGTCTATCCTTACCCATTTTACTTTCCTTTTCTCCTTCCCCAGGTATCTTCATAATCAGAATAGGTCATTGATCTCTGAGATCTCACTGATTCAGAGCAATATTGCTTATCAATTTACCATCTGATCTGCCTAATGCACTTAAATTGTATTGGGATCTTCCTTGTCCAAATTAGTGTGCATCTCTCTGACTTGTAGCTATTACTGACATTTCCAAAAATGTTCAGAAAATTTCTGGGTGAGTGGTTGGTTATGAGAGCTGTTTTTTTTTTTTTTTCTTTTAACCAGTTCTAAAGAGGTTTACTTTTATACATTCAAACCTGTAACTATATGGTCTCATAAGAATGTGGATTTTGGTTATCTGTGGCTCGGAGGAACCAAGGAGAGGAGATAATAAAAGCTTAAAAGGACAAAATAATGGTGTCTGTGCCAGAAAGAGTTAAGTAGTTCTGAATGGGAGATCATCAGCATTGATCTGGTTTCCTTTGTCTACAACTATGCATGTTCTATTGTAGGTTCATTTTAAACCAAGAGATTTGATTTTGGAAATGTCTGGGAACTTGTGGGTAAATTAGAAATACTGATTTACTCACAGATGTTACTGTTTGGGACTATCATTGTGATTTGCTTCTGAAATTAACTCTTAGCCTCTCTTCCTACCTCAGTAAACTTGCCCCCTAAATCAAGCTAAAATCCTGTACATTGCTTATCCATTAGGGCAGTAACAGTGGTAGCTATTCTGTACTAGTATATTTTATGGGCCAGGTGTCACTAAGTGCCATGTATACACTACCTCATATATAACAGCCTTGTGAAGTAGTGATAGCATCTTATTACAGATTAGAAAAATGAGGCCAAAGTTAAGTTCTTTGCCCAAATTTACTCCACTGATAAGTGATGCAGCAGGGATTTGAACTCAGGCCTGTCAGACTCCAGTGCCGTGCTGTAACTCCTTCTTGAGGTTTATGACTTGGGTGTACAGTGAGTGATTTTTATTAACTACCTGACAATGAAGCCAAAAATGTTTACGTTGAATTACTTAATTCTGCTTCTGGGTGGGCTGGGAAGGTATTTTCTTTCTGTATTTCTTTTCTTCCTTTCTTTCATTTCTTCCTGAGAGAGCAGACGTGGAAGGGGAGTGGCAGAGGGAGAGAGAGAATCCCAAGCCAGCTCCGAGCCCAGCAAAGAGCCTGATGTGGGGCTCATTTCCATGACCCCAAGATCATGACCTGAGCCAAAATCAAGTGTTGGACGCTCAGCCGGCTGAGCCACCCTGATACCCCTGGAAAGGTATATTCATAAATGTCAGAAAATTATCAGTTTCTTAAGTAGGAAAACTTACGAGGAATCTCTGCTGCTTATAGAAGGTAATATAAACAAGTTATCTTGATTTGTGTTGAAGGTGCTGTTTTTTTTTATTTGTTTGTTTTTTAATCTGGGTAATCACAGAGGAACAAGATAACCTTAACAACTGTAACAGGTATAAGAAGACTGACAAATCATGCTGATCAAATTCTTAGGATAATAATGTCCACCTCGCGAGCTATTAGGAGTTAAGTGGGTTGTTTATTTTAATCCAGAACGCTCTAAAAACTAAATTTGTGTGTGAACTTACAGTATGAAATCATATTTTGCCACAGAAATATTAGTATGTTTAATTAGAGAATGCTGGCACGGATCCTGCTGATGTTAAGAAAAATTAATGATATATCTGTATTGTATTCTAAAATCCAAAATTCTGAATTGTAGAAACACATCTGACTCCAAGGGATTTGAAAGAATTATGTACCTGTATATTTAAAGTGCAAAGAGCAGTGCTTAATGTTACAGATAATGTCAGTTTTTGTTTTTTTTTTTTAAATTCTGTTTATTTATTTAGAAAATCTAAAGCAGACTCTGCGCTCAGCATGGAGTCTGATGGCAGGGCTTGAACTCACAACCTTGAGATCATTACCTGAGCCGAAATCAAGAGTCGGACTCTTAATGGACTAAGCCACCCAGGTGCACCCGTGTCAGATTATTTTACATGCATTTAGGCAGAGAGGCTTAAATCCTATAGAAAGCCTTTTTGTTGTAAGTTCAGTCCTATAAGATTCAAGATTCTGTTTGAGGAAAGTTCCAGCTAGTTAAAAATTGTTAGTAACATTTTTAAATTTTATACTTTGAAAGCATAAGAGTTCATAAAAAGGTCTTTAATTTGAATGAGTATTTTAATTAAGCAGAGCTTAAATATGTAAGTATTAGCAGTATTTAAAAAGAATCATGAAGTGTACTGGTGGTGGCAGATACAAAGTATGTAGAATATTAAGGGATTTCTTTTCAGAAATTCTTTGGTTTTAATTCCATTTTAATTTAAATGTCAAAACAGTAAAACCATTAGGATTTGTAAAAACAAGGTGCACAGTCACACCACTTGTAAACCATGAATTCTGTCTTATTCCATAAATGTAGAGAATGTGATTTTTTGTTTTTGTTTTGTTTTATTAACATATAATGTATTATTTGCTTCAGGGGTATAGGTCTGTGAATCATCAGTCTTACACAATTCACAGCACTCACCGTAGCACATACCCTCACTGATGTCCATAACCCAGCCACCCTATCCTTACACCTCCACCCCCACCCCTCAGCAACCCTCAGTTTGTTTCCTGAGATTAAGAGCCTCTTAGAGTTGTCTCCCTCCCTGGTCCCATCTTGTTTCATTTTTTCCTTCCCTACTCCCCACGACCCTGCACCCTGCCTCTCAGATTCCTCATATCAGAGAGATCATATGATCATTGTTTCTCTGATTGACTTACTTCACTTAGCATAATACCCTCTAGTTCCATCCCCTTTTTTTGCAAATGGCAAGATTTCTTTTTTTGATGGCTGCATAGTATTCCATTGTATATATACGCCATATCTGTTGGTGGACATTTAGGTTCTTTTCCAAAATTTGGCTCTTGTGGACATCGCTGCTATAAACAAGAATGTGATGTTTTTATGAGTTAAATCATCAATCCTGTTTTCACACCAAAGAATGGGGAGTGTCAACCTTAACAATAAAATAGCCAGTTATTTTGCCAGCAAAATGAATTTATTCAGGAATAGCAGAAGAAATGAAGTTTGGAGCTTTCTAACTATGGTAAACCATAGGCAAGTCCAGGAATGAAGAAGAGGAGAGTTTTAATAGCGGAAAGGAGGAAGTTGGAGGGGGAGTTTTTGAACAGAAGTTTGTTGGAGAAGAATTCGGGTTTGTGGTAATTTCATTGACTGAGATGTGGCGGTTTCTCATTGGCTGACCAGGAATCGGGTTTTCTGCAGTTAGTGATTTTTGTCCCTCAGTGCCAGGAAGGACCTTTTTGCTTGTCCTGTCCCACAGTGGAAAGAAAGTGCACAGGTGGGAAACCGTAGGCCACCTTTGAGTAAAAAGGAAAGATAGGAGGGAGAACTCAGGCATTTCCATTCTAAAGTCTTGTGTAAATTTTGTAAGCATGGAAGATCACTCTAAAACGTTGAGCTAGAATTACCTTATTAGACATGTCATTTTTACAAAGGGTTGGTGGCAATGGGTATAAAAATAATAATTATACAAAGCAGAATTGCACGTAATAATGGTAAGTCCAGTTTGTTCAGTGCTTGTAAACCAGGAGCCCAAACATGATGGTAACCAAACCAGCTGAAGAGATCAAAGGCTTGTTAAGTGAAATTTATTGTAGCCGGTATGCTTATTCCCTCATTTTCTGCAGTTGGATTTCTACTTCCCCAGAGGAATTTATCCATGTGCAACATGGGGTATTGGCAGTCACATAAACACCTCCTCATTTAGTAAGTACACAATCAAAGGCTATATGATTAGCTAAAACTACTCTAGCCAGCACTACTCTAGCCAGCGAATCAAGTGATTGCTGGTGGGCTCTGTTGCCTTGGCAACACAATCAGGTAGCTCCCATGTCAGATTCCTGATCATGTAATCATTGGCACTTACTCTGACCTAAGGGAGGCGCTCTCTATGTAGGCAAACTAGGAGTCCTATTTGCTTCCTGGAGGTTCCCATTTAAGGTGACCATGGAGGCCTAAGGGAGTGGACTTGTAGTAGGCTTCTTTTTTGTTATGAAGAGAAAATAGAACACTTGAGTACAGTAAGAGCACATTGCTCTTTGATTGTCCAGCTGTCAAGATAATAAGTTGTCCAAGTATAGGGGCAATTCGCCAAAACCTCCACATGTAAAGGAGTAGCTGGGATGTGTATATTTGACTTCCTCATAAGTATTAGCTTTTATGGACCTTTTGGTCAATATAGAGGTCTTTGCATCATTTAGCCAAGACACAAATGCTATATTATATATTGAAAGACCACCAAGATGCATGGGTTTGATAGCAAACCTGCAAATGGTCTGATATACGCTGATTACTCTTTAGTATCGTTCATACGTATATATTTGATGAGTCACATTCTCCTATCTCCAGGTTGGGTTAAATTGAGGCAAGGAATGGTGGTGTGTGGATTTAGTATTCCAACTTTATGTAAAAGGTACCTGTGGGACAAATCAGGCTTATGGTAACGTCTGGGATTCCAGCTGACCAACTTATAGGGTAAACTAAGGGGTTACTGCTGTCATGGACAGATAGTGGTTTCTGATGACAAATCCAGTAATTGGAGCAGTTTACTCCTTTTTCCAGGTATTTGGAAATGTTGACAGAGGCATTATCCTTGATGAAAGAGAGGGAGAGGCACCCCCGAGACAATCTTTTCTAATAGTATTTTAGCCATAGAAAAGGCAGTAGCCTAACAAGGAAAAGCTTCCATACAGTAAGAAAAACATACAAACTATGACTAAAATACATTTATGAGACTGGAGCTAGGGAGAGGTTGACTGAAACTCATTTGCCAAACTTTCAGTTGTCCATTGGTCAATTTAAAGTGTCCAGGACCGGGGCACCTGAGTGGCTCAGTCGGTTATGCATCTGACTCGATTTGGGCTCAGATCATGATCTCAGGGTCCTGAGATTGAGCCATGCATCATGCTGTGCACTGGGTGTGGAGCTTGCTTAAGATTCTCTCTCCCCCTCTCCCTCTGTTCCTCCCTTTCCCCTCTTGCATGACAGCTAAATAAATAAAAGTGTCCAGGAGCAGTACAGATAATATTCCTTGGGTTGTATTTGGAGCAGGTGTAGCAAGCAAAGTAGGAACTTTTTGTGTTTTTATTGAGATATTTTGACCTCTCCCCATGAATCACAAATGTTCTTAATGGTATCTGAAACGGCAGAAGGTTTTCAACTTCCTTTGCCCAGATCCATCAAAGGAACCACTATCTATGGCAGTTGTAGCCTTATGAAATGTGTTTTTTATTAAGAATTGAAGTTAAAATTATGCCTTGATCTATGAGATGCAGAATGCATATTGTGTTGTGTAAGTTCTTTATGTATGTGGATATTAACCCTTTATCAGCTCTACCATTTGCAGATATCTTCTTCCATTCAGTAGGTTGCTTTTTCGTTTTCTTGATGGTTTCCTTCACTGTGCAAAAGCTTTTTATTTTGATGTATTCCCAGTAGCTTATTTTTGCTTTTGTTTCCTTCACCTGAGGAGACATGTAGAAAAATGTTGCTAAGGCTGACGTTAAAGCACAGCCTCTGTTTCTTCTAGTTTTATGGTTTCAGGTATCACATTTAGGTTTTTAATCCATTTTGAGTTTATTTTTGTGTATGCTATAAGAAAGTAGTGGTCCAGGTTCATTCTTTTGCATTTAGCTCTTCAGTTTTCCTAGTACTATTTATTGAAGAGACTGTCTTTTCCCTGTTGTTTATTCTTGCTTCTTTTAGCATAGATTAATTGATCATAGAAGCATTGGTTAATTTCTTATGTCTCTGTTCTGTTCCATTGATCTGTGTGTTTGTTTTTGTGCCAATGCCATACTGTTTTTACTACTGCAGTTTTGGAGTATATCTTGAAATCTGAGATTGTGCTATCTTCAGCTTTGTTCTTCTTTTTCAGTATTGCTTTGGCTACTCAGGGTCTTTTGTGGTTCCACACAAATTGTAGTATTGTTTGTTTTAGTTCTGTGGAAAATGCTGTTGGTATTTTGATGGGGATCACATTAAATCTGTAGATTGCTCTGAGTAGTATGGAATTTTAGCAATAGTCTTCCAATCCATGAGTGTGGTATGTCTTTTCATTTGTGTTGTCTTCAACTTTTTTTTTTTTTTAAGATTTTATGTATTTATTTATTTGACAAAGAGATACAACAAGAGAGGGAACACAAGCAGGGGGAGTGGGAGAGGAAGAACCAAGCTTCCCAATGAGCAGGGAGCCTGATGCGGGGCTTGATCCCAGGACCCTGAGATCATGACTCAAGTGGAAGGCAGATGCCTAATCACTGAGCCACCCAGGCACCCCTGTCTTCAATTTTTTCATCAGTGTTTCATAGTTCAGTGTATAGGTCTTTCATCTGGTTGGTTAAGTTTATTCCTAGGATTTTTACTCTCTTTGGTACAATTATAAATGTACTTGCTTTCTTAATTTCTCTTTCTGCTACTTGGTTATTAGTGTATAGAAATGCAATCAATTTCTGGGTATTGATTTTGTATTCTGCAACCTTACCGAACTTATTATTCTAATAGTTTCTTGTTGGAGTCTTTAGAGTTTTCTATGTATGTCATCTACAAATAGTGTCAGTTTAAATTCTTCCTTACTAAATTGGATGCCTTTCATTTCATTTTCTTGTCTGATTGCTGTGGCTGGTACTTCCAGTACTATGTTGAGTAAAAGTATCAAGAGTGGGCATCACACTACCTTGTTCCTGATCTTGGAGGAAAATCTCAGTTTTTCACCATTGAATGTGATATTATCTGTGGGTTCCATATATAGCCTTTATTATGTTGAGGTATGTTCTCTTTCAACCCATTTTGTTGAGAATTTTTATCATGAACAGATACTGAATTTTGACAGATGTTTTTTCTGCATCTGTTGAAATGACCATGTGATTTTAATTTTTCATTTTGTTAATGTGGTGTATCCTGTTGATTGGTGAATATTGAATCATCCTTGCCATCTCTAGACTAAATCTTCTTGATCATGGTGTGTGATCCTTTTAGTGTATTGAGTGCAGTTTGCTAATAATGATTAAGGATTCTTGCATCTGTGTTCAATATAGTTATTGGTCTATAATTTCTTTATAGTGTCTTTCATCGTGGTATTGGGGTAATGTCAGCCTCATAGGATCAATTTGGAAGTGTTCCTTTTCTGTTTTTTGAAATAGCCTGAGGAGAGTAGGTATTAACTTTTCCTTAAGTATTTGATAGAATTCATCTGTGAATCTGTCTGATCCTGGACTCTTACTTGTCGGGAGTTTTTGGTTATCAGTTCAGTTTTGTTATTCATAATTAGTCTGTTTAGTTTTTCTGTTTCTTGATTCAGTTTTGAGAGATTTTATGTTTCTAGGAATTTATCCATTTCTTCTAGGTCATGCAGTTTGTTGGTATGTAATTTTTCATAGTGTTTTATAGTTCTTTGTCTTCCTGTGGTGGTGTTACCTATCCTGTTTCATTTTTTATTCTATTTATTTGGGTCCTCCCTTTTTTTTTGAGAGTCTAGCAGAAGGCTTATCAATTTTGTTTATCTTCCAAAGAACTGGTTTTTGGTTTTATCAGTCTTTTCTATTTTTTCATCTCTGTTTCATTTGTTTCTGTTCTAATCTTTATTGTTTATCTCCTTCTACTGACTTTCAGCTTTATTTATTCTTTTTCTAGTTCCTTTAGTGGTAAGGTTAGATTGTTCGAGATTTTTCTTGTTTCTTGAGGGAGGCCTGGATTGCCATAACTTTTCCTTTAGAACTGCTTTCCCTGTGTCCTAGAGATTTTGGACTTGTGTTTTTATTTTCATTTATCTTTTTTTTTTTAAAAGATTTTATTTATTCATTTGACACAGAGAGAGAGATTACAGGTAGGCAGAGAGGCAGGCAGAGAGAGAGGAGAGAGGAGGAACCAGGCTCCCTGCCGAGCAGAGAGCCCAATGTGGGCCTTGATCCCAGGACCCTGGGATCATGACCTGAGCCGAAGGCAGCGGCTTTAACCCACTGAGCCACCCAGGCGCCCTTATCTTTTTTTTTTAATATTTATTTACTTTATTATTTTTTTAATTTTTTAAATTTTTTAAAAAGATTTTATTTGACAGAGACATAGCAAGAGAGGGAACAACACAAGCAGGGAGAGTGGGAGAGGGAGAAGCAGGCTTCCCGCCAAGCAAGGAGCCTGATGCAGGGCTTGACCCCAGGACCCCAGGATCATGACCTGAGCCAAAGTCAGATGCTTAACGACTAAGATTTATTTACTTTAGAGAGAGAGAGAGAGGAGGAAGTGGGGAGGGCAGAAGTAGAGGAAGAGAGAAACCCCAGCAGACTCTGCACTGAGTGTGCAGAGCCCAACGTGAGGCTAGATCTCGTGACCCTGAGATCGACCTGAGCCAAAATCAAGAATTGGACACTTTAACCAACTGTGCCACCCAGGTACCCCTATTTTCATTTATCTTCATTTTTTTAAATTTCATCTTTGATTTCTTGATTGACCCCTTCGTTGTTAAGTAGCATGCTGTTTAGTGTGTATTGTGTACATTTTGATAAGTTTCAACTTTTTAGAATAGATTTGTTTATATTTTGTGAATAGTAAATGATAAAATAGGCTAGTAAGCTTACGTATTTTATGCATTCTTGACATATACCTTGTTCTTAATTTTTTTACTATCTCAAGGCTATGCAGTTTGTTCATTTTTTCAGATTACTGCAGATCCCCCCAAAATTTTCCAGTATATTTATTGGAAAAAAAATGTGTGTGTGAGTGGGCCCACACAGTTCAAGGCTGTGTTGATCAAGGCCCAACCTTACATTGAAAATGTTTTGCTTAGTGTAGGCACCTTCATTAATTATCTTAGCTAAATCTTCCAGGTAATTTGATCCAGCTTCTACATCAGCATTTGGTGCTTCATCTTGCACTTTTATGTTATGGGGATGACTTGTTTATTTAAATCTCCTGAACCAGCCTGCTAACGTCAAACTTTCCTGCAGCTTCCTCATCCTCAGCATTCATAAAATTAAAAAGAGCCGGGGCCTTTCTCTGGATTAGGTTTTGGCGTAAGGGATTGTGTGGCTGGTTTGATCTTCTATCCAGACCACTAAAACTTTCTTCACATCATCAGTAAGGCTGTTTTGCTTTCTCATCATTCATGTGTTCACTGGAATAGCACTTCTAATTTCCTTCAGTACCTTTTCCATTGCATTCACACAACTTGGCTGACTGGCACAGGAGTCCTAACTTTCAACCTGTCTCAGCTTTCAACATGCCTTCCTCACTAAGTTTAATCATTTCTAGCTTTTCATTTAAATTAAGACATGTGACTCTTTTTTCTCTTGAACACTTAGGGGCCATTGTAGGGTTATTTGTCTAATTTCAATGTTGTGTCTCAGAGAGTAGGGAGGGCTAAAGAAAGAGATAGTAAATGACTGGTTGGTGGAGCAGTCAGAACACACACAGTTATCAGTTAAGTTCACTGCCTTATATGGGTGTAGTTTGTGGCTACCCCAAAACTATAATAGTAATATCAAAATAACTGGTCATGGGCACCTAGGTGGCCCGGTTGGTTAAGCATCCAATTCTTGATTTTGGCTCAGGTCACAGTCTCGGTTGTGAGATGAAGCCCTGAGTTGGGCTCTTCGCTTGGTGTGGACCCTGCTCAAAATTCTCTCCCTTTCTCTTTCCCCTACTCCCCTTCCCCCATTCATGGATGCACCCACACTCTCTCTCTCTCAAAAAAAAAACCCCAAAATAGGTTATAGATTATCATAACAAATACAATAGTAATGCAAAACTTTGAAATACTGTAAGAATCCAAAATATGACAGAGACACAAAGTGAGTAAATGCTGTTGGAAAAATGGAACTAGTAGGCTTGTCTCGAGGCAGAATTGCCACAGACCTTCAATCTTTAAAAACACAGTATCTGTGAAGTGCAATAAAACAAGGTATGCCTATATTTACAGTGTTGCCCTCAGGTAAAATGCAGGCCTGAGTGAGACCATACAATTCAGCCTGTTGGGCTAAGGTGGCCAAAGGCAAAGTGCCAGGTGAGTAACTTCAAAGGGCATTGGAAATGCATAGCCAGCACAGTATTTACCATTTTCACCTTTTAAATAAGTACCATCAGTAAACCATGTAATCAGTGCTATCCAAAGGAGTTTCCTGGAAATCTTCATGGAGGGAGTCCTTTTATAATAAGCAGTCATGAGAAGTTTTATCATTGGAGGGGAGGAGAAGAGTAGCAGGATGAAGGTGGTTAAAGTGAGAAAGATTTATACAGTAGTTTCCCCCCCATCCCTTATCTGCATGGGATGCTTTCCCAGGACCACCAGTGGTTGCCTGAAACAGCAGATAGTACTGAGCCCTCTATATATAATTTGTTTTTTCTATATGTATATACCTGTGATAAAGTTTGGAAATATATGAGGTTGGGACACCTGTGTGGCACAGTTAAGCACCTGACTCTTGGTTTTGGCTGAGGTTATGGTCTTGTGAGATTGAGCCCTGCATTGGGCTCCAGGCTCAGCATGGGATCTGTTTCAGATCTTCCCTCCCTCCCTGTGCTGCCCCCCACGCCCTTTGTCTCTCTTTCTTTCTCAAATGAGTAAGTCTTTCGAAAAAAATAATAAAGTAATAGGTTAATGGCCATAATAGAATAGTTATGACAATATAACAAATGTTATGTGACTTTTTTTCTCTCCAGAATACCTTATTGTGCTGTACTTCTTGTGATGATGGGAAGTGATAGAGTGCCTGTGTGATGAGATGAGTGACATAGGCACTATGACTGACACAGTATTCGATACTGTTGGACTGTGGCAGACTTTCTCATAATAAATTCAGAAGGATAATCATCTGTTTCAGGTGATTCTGGATCATCAAGCCGTGACAATGTCAATGATTGGGGGTACTTAAAAGTTGAAGAGTTTTTTTGCCTAAAACTTTTAAAACAATATCATTGGAATTTGTTGTCTCTTTTTAACTATCAGCATGTTGTGGCAGAGATTATAATCCTTCAGAGATCATACAGGTAACTTCAATCCTATGTTCCATTTAAGGATCATATCCCATAATTTTGTCACTTAATGTCTGTGTAATTCAAAACACTTCAGCAAATTTTGCTAATGTCCACATTGATGGTTCTGCTTTATTTTCTGCTTCAGTTTCTTCATTTTCTTCCTTTGTAAATGATTCAAGTTCTTTCACTTCCTCACTTGTTAACACTTCTAGGTGTTCCTCAGTATGTACTTCGACTTACTCATCAAATAGGTTGGCTAGTTCTAATCCACTAATTTATCTTGCTGTGTGAAGGATTTTTTTAACTTCTCCATCAGTCCCTCAGAAGCCTTTAAAGCCACTCATGACTTCACTCCATAAGTTCTTCCAGCAGTCATATATAGTTTTTGGTTTTAATTCATTGCAGCTTTTATGGGTGGTGTTATATCAGCACTAGTGAAGGACTTCCAGCATTGTATTATGTCCAAATTAGCCAATGGAATGTGATCAAATACAAGGCAGGTGTATGTGGCCTTGACAAACATAATGATGTCCTGGTCAAGGGGCTAAATCAAGTGAGGTTATATTTGGAGGTAAGAGTTAAAACCTCAACATTTTCATTTAAATAGCAAACAGGCTTAAGATAGCCAAGTGCATTGTCTATTATTAATAAGATTTTAAATTCCAACTTTTCCTTTTTTTTTTATTACATATAATGTATTATTTGCCCAGGGGTACAAGTCTGTGAAGCATCAGGCTTACACCTTTCACAGCACCCACCATAGCACAAACCCTCCCCAATGTCCATAACCCATCCATACCTACCCTCCCACCCCCCAGTAACCCTCAGTTAGTTTCGTGAGATTAAGAGTCTCATATGGTTTGTCCAACTCTTCCTCTTCTGAATATTTTTTCTGAGATGAAGCATTGGTGGAACCATTCCATAAATAAAATGGCTGTCACCCACGCTTTCTGATTATGTTACCAGAAGGCAGGCAGATAATTTGTTTTTGTTTTTGCAAGCACTGGGTTCTTGCCTCTATATACTACACCTGGCTTTATCATCTACCCTGCAGCAGTGTCACATAGTATCAGTTAATCTGTCCTTCCATGTTTTGTGCTGTAGTGCCTCTTTTGCTCTTTTATTAATGTAGGTTCTGTTGGCCATCTTCTTTTTTTTTTTTTTTTAAAGATTTTATTTATTTATTTGACACAGAGAGAGAGATTACAAGTAGGCAGAGAGGCAGGCAGAGAGACAGGGAGAGGAGGAAGCAGGCTCCCTGCTGAGCAGAGAGCCCGATGCGGGCCTCGATCCCAGGACGCTGTGATCATGACCTGAGCCGAAGGCAGAGGCTTTAACCTACTGAGCCACCCAGGCGCCCACTGTTGGCCATCTTCTGTTAGAAGAGCCCAGTTTTATTGCATTTGCAGACTTGATTTGGATGCTATCTTGTCTCCTTAAACAACTTCAACTCTGCTGGGAAGTGAAACCATGGGTAAAGGGTTCTGCTCTATGAGGAGTACTTAACAAGTGGATTTCTTGGGAGGTGGGGCAACTGACAGAGGAGTTGAATATGATGAGAATTTAGAAGGGCCTCTACTGAATGGTAAGAAGGGATCCCATGATTATTTCTTCAGGGACCATGAGTAGAAGAACAGTGGCAAGAATGACTCTGAGGCAGAGAGTGGGGTGTGCTTTTATGTCACAGGGTCTAGATGTTGGCTGTAATAACCTATGGGCCAGTGGTGTTTCCCAGGTTCTGGGGTGAGTGCTCCAAGGGCATTCGTCTCTATTTCATTATGCAAAAAGGAAAATGGGAAGTTGATTATCGAGATGTCCAAGGACAGGGGGATTTGTTAGTCTTTCATTTAAGATTTTAAAGATTAAATTATCTTGATCTTAACCAAATAATAGGGTCAGGTTTGTTGTTTTTTAGTAAACATATAGGAGTTGGTCCATAAGAAAGAAGTTTGGAATTGAATTTTGAGAGTGGCCAAGAGAGAACCTTGTAATTGGTGCTTAGTTTTGGTTTTTGAGAAGTGTAGGATGCCATTACACCTGTTTGGATCTAATTGTAGCCCCTGTTCCAAAATTAGGTGCTCTAAATACCAAACCTGAGTTTGAACGAATTGCAGTTTTTTCCTTGGAGACTTTGTGTCCCTATAAGGCTAAAAGTTTTAACAGATGGAAAAGCAGAGAAGCGAGTCATCTACATATTGTAGTAGGGCAGAGCTTCCAGGAAATTTATATGATCTAGATCAGTTTTTAAGGTTCGAGAGAAGTACAGAGGACTTTGAGTAGAACTTTGGGGCAGTACTGTCTAGGTGTAGTGTCCTTCCCAAGTAAAAGCAAAGAGATAGTGTCTGGTGTTATCCACTGAGTTGCTGAAGAAGACAACCATGGTAAAAATTTTGCTTTCAGCAGGTATAGAGGCCAATAAAGGAGAATATGGAGATTGGAAACAACTGGGTGGTGAAGGAAATAGGGCTGTTGCAGGGACTAGTACAAGGGATAACGAGGCCCCGGGCCTTTTAGTCTTCTGTTATGAGCTTAATGCCCTGGAGAACCTCCTTATTTATACGGTATTGATTAATTCTAGGGAGAGGCTTTGATATATTTGGATCTTAATAGGAGGTGCACTATAACACTATGCCCATAACAGTTGAGGGTTTTGCCCATAAGGAGAGTGGTAGCTGGTTCAGTAGGAACAAACGATCAGTGTCCTTATAATTAGTTTTAGTGCCATCAGAGACGGAATAAATAAAACATGTTGCAGGATCGTGTTGTTCACCTATTTGGCTATTTTGATTGCTGCTTTCAAATTCTAGAATTATTTTCCCCTTTCAGGAGAAATTCCAGCATATTTTCTAAAAAATATCACCCCAGTCAATGGGGGCAGAAGAGCTAAGGAGAAAAGGATAGATATCTCTTGGTCTAAACAAAAGGGAATAGGTTTAGCGGTAGAAACCTGTTGCGTTTTATTGGAAACCCATACTATCTGAACTGTTTTAGTATTTCAGGGCAGGAGCGTTTAATAACATTGGAGCTGAGCACCAAGTGTAGCTTCAGTGTGAGTAAGGACAGAGACATTCATTCCCAACTAGAGAGTGGTTTCTTTGAGCTGATTAAGGGGAAGGATTGGGAAAAGCCCCTGTAGTTACTTGGAGTTCTGACATTGGGGATTGGCAGGGCGCTGGCAAGGCTGGTTAGAGGGCTGAAGGTGCCTGGAGCACTTAAGCTGGCAACAGTCTTCCAGTCGCCTGGCCTTTTACAGTAATGGCAGAGACCAGGAAGGTTGTGGTTTTTTTAGGGGCCTCCATTTGTTGGAGCTGAAGGTTAGGGATTTTAGTGGTCTTCTTTTAGTTAAATCATCTAGGTGCAAGTGAGCTGGCCTGCTAAATTAACTAAATCTGGAGTGGACATAGTTTCCTATTCCATCCTGCTCCTTTTAACTAGAAGAAAAAGATCCTGGCTCAGCCCATTAATGAACAGAGTTAAAGGCTACCCAAGTGGATTCAGTGACTTAAAGGAAGACTGGAATTCTCTTCATAAACAGTTTGGAGCTGGCTGTCGTAATCATGCATGGGTTTATTGGGCTTCTGTGTATAGGCCTGAGTCTTACTCTATATGACTGTCTCACAAGTATGTTTGAGTCAGATGTGTTCTTTATTTTTTGTTTTAAGATTTTTATTTATTTATTTGTCAGAGAGAGCACAAGCAGGCAGAGTGGCAGAGGGAGAAGCAGGCTCCCTGGCGCGCAAGGAGCCCGATGTGGGACTTGATCCCAGGACCGGGGATCATGACCTGAGTCGAAGGCAGCTGCCCAACCAACTGAGCCACCCAGGCATCCCAGATCTGTTCTTTTTTAAGTCACTATACATAACCTGTTTCTTCCCGTTTGACACGTTGCTTGGGGGAGGTTGGCGGTGGTGGCTTCCAACTTTGTATCTGCAGTACCTGGTACATAGGAAGTGGACCCTAAGATTTGTTTGATGATGGGTATATTTGCTTATGGTCTTAACATTGCATACAATGTCCGTATTTTTTTTAAATTTATTCTTTAAGTGTCCCCAGTGAGAATGTCAGTACTTTTAGGAAATGCCCCATTCCATGCCCTCTACAGAAATTCTTTGCCACTCCAGCCGTGATGTGGAAGTGCCTTGTTTATGCCTCTTACGGTACCTCTCACAGTCCTTGGTTTTAGGATCAGCTGCAGTTTTCTTTTTTACCTTACGTGTCGTCCTCAGAGTGGTGTTTCCTTAGCTTTGGATCATTGATGCAGAGCTCCGTGTCTTTCACGTGGAAGATAATCAAGTATTGGAACTGCTACTTTTCCCAGACTAATTAGTTTTTAAAATTTACTTTGTTTTTTATATCCTTCCCTTGAAATTGATCACTTACTCATCAGTATAGATAAAATAGTAATTTTTCAGTAGGTTTTTAACCTATGGCAATGAGAGCTAAATCTAACTTGTTTTTAATTTATCTACATTACTAAAGGGAATAGCAATTATGTAAGTAGTCAAAACCAAGGTGATACCCATGTGGTTTTTGTTTTGTTATTTAATTTTCAGATTTCTTTTTCTTTTGTCCTAATTGTTTGAAAACCAATATGTGTATGTTTTCTTAAAGATGGGACTGAAGTTTACTTTCTGACTGGGTTAGTCATTCTTCCAGAAAAATCTTGAGCCCAGGGAACTTGGATAGAGTTAAAGAGGCAGAGAGGCCAGAGATTATAAAGCCAGGTATGGATTTGGATTGGGCTTATGGAAAGGTCTGGAAACCAAGAGCAAGTCAAGCAATTTCACTTAAACATAACAATTTCTGGGTACAAAAATCTGAAGTACTTGCACATTTTTTTCCTCAAAACCTCCAAAGAAGTTTTGAGATACTGAATACCATATGACCCTCTTTGGTTGGGGGTTGCGTACTTTATTTTTTAACAATGGGAACACCCTTGAGGTCTTTCTTTCAAAAGCTATGTATTTTTTAAGTGGGTTTTCACTTTAATATAGGTATTAGAAAAACATAGGTGAGTGAAAAATACATAATTCAAGATATACCTGTTCATTAATTCATTGAATGCCAGGTATGTGCCAGACACTGTTCTAAGCACTAGGGATACACTGGTGAGGAACCCAAAACCCCTGCCTTTCATGGATCTTTGCTCATGAGAGAAATAATCAACATGTATGTTAAGTGATGTTAGTGCTAAGGAAGAAAACTAAATATTTGAAGATGACAAATTTGAGGTAAAAGATCAAGAATTCAGCAGGTGACATTTGAACACAGACTTGAAGGAGCTGTGCAGGTACTTGAGAAAGTGCCCTCCCTACAGAAGGAATGGCAGATGGGAAGGCCCTGATGCAGGAGTGAGCAAGGGGTTGAGATTCCTGATTGGGGGGCGGATGGAGAGTGGGGACGTCTAGATCGGGTAGGGCCTTGCAGGGAGTACAGGTGAGATGATGGTTGCCAAGCCAGAGCTTTTTCTAGCTGAATATAAAATCCTGTTGTTCTTACTCAAAATTCTATCAATTGTCATTCTTTTTGAAAATTTTATTTTTACCAAATGTGTATACAGTCAAGTTAAATTTACTTTATAAATCTAACAGGGATTGTTGTGGAGTTTTACTCTGAATATCTAAAAGTACTGATGGGAATGAATTTCAGTTTTGGTATATGACTTAATGGGTATATGGGAAGCCTTCAGTCTCCGTACTCACCTGCCCTTTCCTCCTCACATGTTAAGTTACAGTAATATCACATTTCAGTGTAATCTTTGTTTAGCAAAGCTATTTTTTGTCTAGAATATAAATATAGTTTAGAGCAGAGTAGATATGGAGTCAAAATTGAATTAAATAAAATGGTTGTGAGCAGGGACTTAAGAATAAGTGTGGTATGGGGTTTTATGTTTAATAGAATTGTAAAAATCAGATCAGCAGGGCATGTTTTTATGGCCCATCTGCCAAGACTAGAAATAGCTTTGGTACCTATTACTCCCTTAAACATGTATTTGCATTTCATCCCCTGTCAATACAAGGAGACAAAACAAAGAAAAATGAAATCAGAATTTTAGAGCTGGAATGAATCTTAAATACTGTCTAGTCCAAACCTTTGGTTTTACAGGAGCATTTTTTTCCAGAGTGCTCTCATAATACTGTTTTTTTTTCCCATAACAATTCATTAACATAGCTCACACACATAGTTGGTGATAGAATCCAAATCTAACAGACCTAAAACTTTATTTCCCCTAACATGTACTGACTTCTGACAGTTCCCCCAAATATCAAGCAACTCAAAATTCTAGCATTAGGCAGATATTCTGTAAAATACATAGCATAGTAATTCTTAGCGGTGAATAACCCTCACCTGGGAAGCTTTTTTTTTAATATGTAGGCTTTCTTGGGTTCCTTCCTGAGATTTTGAATCTGTAGCCTTGGTATAGGGCTGGGAAAAATGCTTGTTTTTAATGACCTGGTAATTTTGAAGTGTGAAGGGCACTGCCCTTAAAAAACACTGATGTCGGGCGCCTGGATGGCTCAGTGGGTTAAACCCTCTGCTTTCGGCTCAGGTCATGATCTCAGGGTCCTGGGATCGAGGCCCACATCGGGGTCCCTGCTCGGCAGGGAGCCTGCTTCCCCCTCTCTCTGCCTGCTTTCTCTGCCTCCTTTCTCTGCCTCCTTGTGATCTCTCTCCCTCTGTGAAATAAATAAATAAAATCTTTAAAAACAAAACAAAACAAAACAAAACACTGATTTCAAGGGGGTAGAGACCAAAGAAGTGATATTACCACTTAATGTTCTCTAATGCCTTATTTCCTATAAATTTCAGCTGCTTGGGTGCTTGTTTCTTTGTAGAATTAGTTTCCCTCTTATATGGATGTAAGGGCAGAGGAAAGACGCTGCATGATTATTTTTGTTCCTCTGTCATTAGAACCTTAGAGTCATTATGATAAACTCATTGAATCTATATAACTATGTGTTATTACACATGATCAAAGGAAATCTGTTTCAGAGTGAAACAAATTGAGAATATTTGGACAAGATGCTAACTTGTCACTGCTGAGATACTATTAAAGTCGAGCAGAGAATATTAGAAAACTCAGTATTCATGGAGAGCAATGGCATAGTACTGGTGTATAATGAGGTACTATTTCTTTAGCAACTGGAATGTTCTCAGATGCTGCCTGTCTATGCATAGGTGCTAAGTGAATATTAAAAACTATGGGGCTGATTGAGTAGGTCAAGTATCATGTGTGCTAGGTTGGAGTATCATCTATCCTGTGGAGATCTCTTTTATTGTGTAGTTGTATAGCTAACTCAGTAACAGGCAGGAATATGGTTTTAATTGAAAAGAAACCTCTGGCATTTAAAAGCATGTTCTCCTAAAGGAAAGTTGCATGCTTGACTAGTTTTTCCAGTTCTTTAGCTATGTCAGTATAAAGTGAATTCATTCTATAAAAATGGATAATAGTCTAGGTTAATGGAATATAACAGTTGAAAAGAGAACTTTTTGCAATGAAATAATCCACGCCTTGGAAGTCTGAAGGACAGGAAACCACCAAGATCATGTTTGAAGTTTTTTGTGTTGTTGTTTGTTTGTTTGTTTTTATTTTTGTTTTTTTTAAGTAATTGCAAGTAAATTTAGAAATACAATCCTAGTTTTAAATATGTAGGGGTTATTTCAAGCTGTCTCGTTGTTACTCAGATTTTTATAGCCATCTGAGAAAAAAGAGGTTGAATTTCCTGGGGTTCTAATTGAATTGTGGAAATTTGATGTGAAGAGAATTTTTGTAAAGGAGCAAGCACAGAGAGAATAGGACTGTGACAAGAACATCTGTAAAATTATTACTAAGCTCATATAAGGAACTTAGTGGAGAATACCTCTAAAACAAATAGTTTTTAATAATTTGGTGTTTTAATCTAAGGACTTCGTTATAGCTTAGTGGATATACTATTTCTAGTCCCATTACTGATTTTTATCACTTTGATGATAACATATACCCTAATAATGACTGACTCCTATATATTTGATTTTAAAAACTATGAAGATAAGGAAAAGATTCAGTAAGCCTAAAATTGGCTATTTGCTAGGTTTAGCTTATCCATGCAATAAATGTATATATTAGATGTATTTACCTTTATGAGGTAAGTACCTAAAAACAATGTGGAAATTGATTACTTTTGAATGTAAACAGTTTTAAATAAAATCTGTAGTAATTCTTTTTATTGTTAAAAGTCAGGCAACACTAACTTAAACTGTTTGTAAATTTGATTCTGAATACTATATTGGGCTTTTTCAAAGTGTAATCTGTATATGCATATAGGATACGAGCATGCATATATGTACAAAAGCCCTTCAGAAGGAGTTCACCTTCCTTTTATAAACACCAAAACTCAACTGTGCCTGTAAAATGTTTTCGCTAACATTTGCATCATTGGCTCAAATTTACACCTTCATGTGTGAGGTACGCTACTAGGACTATCAATGCATGTAGACTTTTGTCAGCTCCCTCTTCTCCCCTCAATAAGGCAGTTAACTCTAAAAGATATTGTGACCTTTTCTATAAAATGTTCACAAAACATCAGCATATTCAGCTTATACAGAAATTAATTTATGCCCTACACATAAGGAATTTCTATTTTGTAAGAATGTAGCTTGTATATCAGAGTGCAATAAAATCTGGTATAAGAAACAAACTGTTGAGTGGGTTAAGTGATTATTCCGAATGTATTTACTTTTCTCTTGTCATTTATTTGAGGTGGTGGTGGAAGGAGGTTTTGACATCATAAGGATGAAGTTTTGACAAGTTTTTTAAATTGCAGTGGACATATGTTGGCATGTTTTGGTGAGATATGTTAGTGTAACATAGAAAGAAACTACTGGAACCCCGCATGACCATTCTTCATTTTCTTTGTGCATATGTAGCAGCAACTATCACAGCTAAGGCTGTAGTAGCCCATCCAGTCTGAGTCAGACGAGGACTTTGAAAATTAACCTGTGATGTCCATAGGACTGGTTTACAACATTGCTGAAAATTAAATGAGTACCCATAAAAAATATAAATATCACATATATATAATATATACATACACAGTGTACATACGGAGTTAAGATTCAGCACAGCAAACTGGGCTACATTTGCAGCTTTTAGATTGGCCTGGTTAAAGGTAATCTGGGGATTAGTACTAACTTGTGAAAAGTTTATATTCTGCAGCGTCTTCTTTTACTAAATGTTCTTCCTTTGTACACTTGATTCTTTTCTTTCAAAGTAGGCCTTTCATTTTATTTGAGTGTGTCATTTCTACCCTTAATCCAACCTGAATCTCCCCTCTACCCTTAAAACATCAATATTTTTTTTTTCTATTAAGTTGACTTCCTTGGGTATTTTGTGATTTTTCATAACATAACTATATTATTAATTATGAAGTAGACTGTTCACTTCCCATATTTCTGTTCAATTATGGTTTTTTATGGTTATGTCCAAGAGACAGCCTTCCTTCGAAAGACATGCTTTGCTCCTTACTAAGTCTGGCACCTGCTCCGTTCTCAAGGAAAGCTACCAAGGTTGGTCCATCTGAAAATGGAGACCTAACCAGCTCCCTCCATGCCAGCAACCTTTCTTCTATCTACATTTCCATCTTACTATGTTCTACCTCAAACAGAATGCTCGGTTTCCCTGATTATATCGTGCATCTTCACACCTCTGACTTTACTGAACTTCTCCCTCTGCATGGAATGCCCTTCCTCTCTCACCTTTACTTGGCTAACTCCTTCTTATCCTTGAAGACCTAGCAAAGGCATTCTCTTCCTTCAAGAAGCTCAATGCTCCCATCTTTGCCAAGGCTTTTTGTGACTGTGAGTCCTGATTATCTCTGTCTCTCATGAGACCACAAGCTCTTGTAGGCTGGGATCATTGAGTCTTTGTGGTGGTTTGATTTTTTTCCTTTTTATTTAGTTCTAGAATCAAGTACAGGTTGCTGGACAGTGAGGTTGGAGATGGTAGGCAGAGCCATTGACACATACCTGCTTAGTTAATAGAGTAACAACCATTTTAAAGACTAAACATGTAAAATTCCTATCCGTGCCAGACGTAGCTGCTCCCTGAGAACAGTGTGACCATTGGACGTATAATTCTGCATGTGTCTTTCCTTCATATCTTTTTCATGCAGAGACCTAACTTATTGTATGTTCCATTAAATGCAGGCATACGAATGTTCATCTGATAACCACGTTTAAGAAACTGTTAAGATTTTATCAGCTTAGGTCGCCTGGGTGGCTCAGTGGGTTAAAGCCTCTGCTTTCAGCTCAGGTCATGATCTCAGGGTCCTGGGATCGAGGCCCGCACTGGGCTCCCTGCTCAGCGGGGAGCCTGCTTCCCCCTCTCTCTCTCTGCCTGCCTCTCTGCCTCCTTGTGATCTCTCTGTGAAATAAATAAATAAAATCTTAAAAAAAAAAAAGATTTTATCAGCTTAAATTGGCAAACACTAGATATTCAGTAATAAGGTTTATTTAGAATGTGGGACTGTAGTGAGATCATGGTATCAAGACCTTTCTGTCATCTCTCTGAATCATTGTATTTAGAAAACTTTTGTTTTCCTTAAGAAAGTTCTTTGTCTCTCAAACCATGGGATTCAAAACTAAAATGTCAAAAATACAAAATATCTGCTCATTTACCCGATCTGATATTTCAGTTTCTAAAGACAGTCCATGTTCCTAAGAGCCTTTATGTCATTATAAATAAATAAGCCATCCTCTCTGCCGGATCTGCCAGGCAACACTGTCAGCCCTGTTACTGTGAGAGCACGCCACCAGCCTGATTTGCACTACAGAGGTAGACAGCACTCTGCTTCTTCATGCTAGTGACCACTTAACAGATGGAGAAGGGTGTGAAGACCTCCTTTTCAGAACGTCAGTGGAAGTCCTTTCCCACAAGTCAGATTTATCTTCATATTCCCTCTTCATCCTAATGCTCTTTTCCATGGGGTGACCCCTGACATAGGGCAGCCCCCTGTTCACTCACATGCCCTCACAAACTATAAATTACAGATTTCCTATGCTTCCACCTTGAAGTTTATAATGCTTGCTTTCAGGTAAATCCCATCATATGTCCCGTTTTACTTTTTGTTTGTGGTTTTCTTTTTTAAGATTTTATTTATTTGTCAGACAGAGTAAGAAACAGGCTCCCTGCTGAGCAAGGAGCCCGATGCAGGACTCGATCCCAGACCCTAGGATCATGACCTGAGCCAAAGGCAGACGCTTAACGACTGAGCCACCCAGGTGTCCCTTGTTTGTGCTTTTATGTGGGAACTTCGGAGCACATTTGCAAGACCGGGAAGAACAATAAAGGTTAAGAACAATGGAGGGATTCTGTATAAATAACAAGCAAAAACAATTACTTCAGTGACTTGATTAAAAAGAACTCAAGTGTACAACTGAGATCTCTGACTTTGTGATTTTTCATGTTTATTTCAAAGTAGCTTGGGAAGTTAGTCTTTTAAGTAGGCATATTGGCAAAGCAAAGCAAAATAAAAAATAGCAAGTAATAAAAGGATTGTTAGGACATTTTAGACTTCAACTACCCTTTCAGTACATTTGCACATTCTGGATAAAGTTCTGTAAAGCAATTGACAGTTTCTGTTAAAAGTATCTTGAATAACATTGCTCAGATTGAGTATGTGAAATACTTTGTGGTTCCTTCACCATCAAGGTGCTTCATACTCTGGTTGTCTCTTGAGTTAGTTTTTATGATACAAGCACCAGGTATGTGACGTGATTTCACACCATGCCCAAGATGCGGGCCACCCACCAGCTACATGGCATGACAACTCTGCAGGCCGAACGGCAACCTTGATAATTATAAGGCCATGGGTAGTAGCCCCCCAGGGGTTCACAGATCTTCTGGCAATGCGTGTAGCTCCGTCTACATTCTATACAGCAGATTCCTTCATGATCCAGTCTAGGGTCAAATGTCATGCCTTCCCCCTCCTGCTGCTGTGAAATAAAAGGTAATTATTTTGTTTTCTTCATAGTGAGAATTCTGTAGCATGCACATTATTCTAAAATAAGATCCTGAATGTTTTCGTTGGTATAAGAAATCAGCATAATTTTCTGTAAGATATTTTCAATCTTATTCTAACCTTATAATTCAGAATTCCTTCTAAAACATCAAGGAACCTCCATCTGTCACTGGCAGGAAGGTGGTTTTTTTGTTTTTAATATTACGAAGTTTCTCCATGACTTTAATGAGCCATGATTCCCACTCCGTATGTAGTGACTCAGCTTGTTTTAAGTTAGGCAAACAAAAAGACAATGAAAAGTAGCATTTCTGCCACTACTAACTTTAAGTTAGGGGAACACTGATGCCATTTTGTACTGATGGCTTCCAGGTCTCAGAGCACCTTTTGAAACTCATTGATCTAGGCTAACAGATTGCTATTACAATTGCACTGGCTGAGAATGCTGACATTTAGATTTTGCCTTCATCTCAACCTTAAGAGGCCTATAACACTCAGGAAAAGGCACCACATAATATCTAAAAATTCAAGACTTTCAACTGTAGTTCTATGTGCCATTATTACATAAATAGAATTATGGATGCAGTAAAAATCTACACAATCCCCATTTTCACTGCTGGAGATAACCACAGAACTGGAAGGAAGTTGCCCTCTGCCAAATCTGCGTATCTGGTTTTCCTTTTCATAGGTTCCTAGGGGTTTAGATTCGCATTCTCTGTTTCTGAGTTACATTGCCAAGAAGCCCTTAATGTGTATTCTTAATTCACTTGAAGTCTCCTTGAGGGACTTGAAGCTGGGGAGATGCAGTACCAAACATAGGTTAAGCTTGAGCAAAGTGAACCTTGCAACGCTATCACCTTTTCTGGTATACCCAACAAGTCAACTTTGAGGGGGGGGACTTTTTTTTATTGGGAATATCAAGCAATACTGGAAGGTGGAGAAAACTGAACTGAAAATCATCTAGTTTTGACAGTCCACTAACCTTTTGTCAAATTTGCTTGATCTTTTCTGAAATATTTTAAATTTTGAAGCGACTTTAAAGAGAATTGAAGATACTGTGACATTTCCCCATAAATACAGTAGAGTGTACCTCTAAAACAATATTTGCCTACACAACTACAATGCCATTATCATACCTAACAAAACTGACAATTCCTTAACCATCTGATAGAGCTTATGTTCAAATTTTATCGTCAAAATATTTGCCTTAAACCATTTTTTTTTCTTTCTTTAGACTTTTTCCACCCCCCCCCATCTCTTGAACTAGATTCATCTGGGACAGCAAAAAGAAAACCACCTCATTAATTGACTGTAGCTGACTCTTCCAGGGCAGGGGGAGTCAAAAGCCTGTTGTTTGAGGCATTTCCTCATCTGAGGGTTCCACAAAGATTTGTTAGGATTTGAAAGCTGGGAGGAAATCTCAGGTTGCTGCCCCAGGATATTTCCTTAAAGGAACATGTGAAGGACTGAGCTTATGGGGAAATGTTTCTTAAAGCTGAGCATGAAATAAAGGAAAAACTGATAAAGAATTGGAGTTTTTCAAGGAAAATGGATCACTCAAGTTTGGAAGCAAGGCAGGCAAAGTCATATCCTGCTCTTCTATGAAGGGGCTGATGCCTTCTCCCTTGAACCAGATTTAGCTAGCTCAGCTACCTGGGGAGTAAACTATATTAATTTTTCTGTTTGCCTATTCGGATTTCTTTTCTTTTCTTTTCTTTCTTTTTCTTTTTTTCTTTTCTTTCTTTCTGTCTTTCTTTCTTTCTTATTTGAGCTTTAGGGAATGAAGTACTGTGGTGTCCTGAATTTTCCAATAAGCCTTGGGTCATTTAAAAAAATACTTTTTGCTCTAAATCTTTATAAAATACGTTAGTCTAAAATGATAAACTAGAAAATAAATTTGCAACACATGAAACTGTATAGGACTGAATAGGCTACACAGGAAAAATATGCAAATGAATTGGCCTATGAAAAGATGCTCAACCTTACACATAATTAAAGACAGGCAAGATGAAACAATGAGAAGTAACAATTTTACATCCAAGAGACTGGTAAAGATTTTTTTTTTCAAAGTTTGATAATAAATGAGTCCCTTTCATTACCATTGAAGACATGAAGCTGGTGTAATTCTTTGGAAGACAATTTGGCATCCTCCATTAAATAGTGTAAAATTCCCATCTCCTTTAACTCAGTAGGCCCATATTTATGCTAAAAAAAATTCCCACACGTGTACAAGAGGTATAATAAGACTAATAGTTAATACTGAGCAAGGTAATGCCTACTGTGTGCCAAGCACTAAGAGCTCTGCCTGCATTACTTCATTTACTCCTTCCCATGACCTTGTGGGGCACGTACAATGTTGTGTACTATTAACAGTATTTTATAAGAGCAAAAGATAGGGTAATGATTTATATGGAATTGGAAAGAAAGAGAAGTTTGTATGCTCCCTTGTGTTAAAAAGGTGTGTTTTTGTGTGGTCCACTTGTGCAAAGAGAACTGGGCAAATCACTATTGTGAGTATGTTGCTGTGGGAAAGGTGCCTGAGGTAGAAGGCTAACACATTTTTTACCCTTTTATAATCTTTAAAAAAATAAACGCATGTATTATTTTTTCATTTAAAATACTAGTTACAAAAATTCACTATTTTGTTCCCTTCACTTATGATATGTAATATTTTTTTGAAGATTTGAGAAGTTTTTAGCACATTAGTGCCATCCTTATAAACACCAGTGCCCAGTGTTTCAGTCTAAAGTGTCTTATCTGTGAGTCTGTCTCCAGCCTGGACTGAGAGCCCTGAGGGCCAGAAGTTAACTCCTCTCTGTAGGCACAGGGCCTGGAAAAGAGCAGATTCTCAGCAAATGTCTGTTGAATGGATGAATAAAATGGATATAAAGGGGGAAAGAGAATACTTTCATTCCGTGTGTTGTCCTCAGGGCACATTCTTGGAAACATTTTTTGAATAATAAAATTCCTGATACGAATTTGTCTTTACAGATTTGCCTGTGACTCGATAAAGGGAACGCACAGAAAAACCTTTGAATAAGGGTTACAACCAAACTGGATTTCACTATAGAGACCATGCTTAAGTGTCCTACCCTCATTTTATAAACTTTGTGACAAATTCAGATGTATTTTTTTAAATAATTGGGTAAAAATCTAAGTTGAATAGTAAGTGCTCATTTGAAACCTCAAGTAGAAATAATCACCACTTAAATGTTATATTCAAGGAATTCATCTGAACTGTCATGAAAGCAACAGTACGTACATGGTAAGGGTTGTCTGGATTGAAGGGTTCTGAATCCTCTTGAACACTAGGTCGGGTTTCGTTATTTGGTCCTCCACGGCCTGGGTTTCCCCGTGGTCCACTGTGTGGTCTTCTTGTAGTAGTTGTACCAATTTTTCTTACCAATTCTCTTCTTTCTCTCTGGATTTCTTTTAAAAAAAAATGCTGTAAGTTAATTCATTTACTTGGATAACTAAGGAAGTACTGTTTATCAGGGTAAAAGCATAAAGGGGTATCAAAACACATTCTTGTCTAATTATTGAAATTTGTATTGAGGATTTTTTAAATAATAAAGCATGTTTCAGAGTCTTGGGTTAGTAGTTAAACATACAGATAACTAAGATTTGGTTTTATAGTCCTAACTGAGGCAGATATTGTGAGATTACTGACAAAAATCCATTCTCAATCCTCTGTTTCCTTACTTGCCTCTACTATAGGGACTGAGGAAGTAAAATACCACTTGTTTCCCTAGCCTCCCTTCCAATGAAGAGAGACCAGTTGGAACATTTCTGGCCAGTGAGATGTAAGCAGAATACATTGGTGCAGTTTCTGAGAAAGCTTTTGCTTTCTTGGTAAAAGAGGACTGAAACAGTTTTCTCTGTCTTGTCTTCTTGAACATAGATATATCTGGGTTATGAGAGCCAATTTGTGACCAGAAGGGATAGGCAGAAGGATGGTAAACCATTATGCTGTGGGTAGCAAAACGGTAAGCTAGAAAAGAGCCTTGGCGATATCGCTGAGTAGCTGCTAATGCCAGAAACCGACCTCCAGACTTCTGACTAAGACCTGTATTTATCGAAACCACCAATGGTGAGGTATTCTGTTACTTGCAGTCCTGAGCATTCTTCTTTGTTGTTTTTTAGTAAGCTCCACACCCAACATGGGGCTTGAACTCACAACCCTGAGATCAAGAGTCACATTGTTTTACCAGCCGAGCCAATGAGCAGCCAATGGGGTGCTGAGCCAAGGCACCCCAGCCCTGTGCATTCTTTTTTTTTTTTTTAGCCCTGTGCATTCTTAGTAGATTGACTGTATATGGATGAAGCCTTATAATTTTCAGGAGGTTTGTTATCGTGGTGGATTCTTTTAAAAATCCTGTAGGCAGAATAGAAAAAGCAGATACTTGTATACATGAGGGCATCAAGGCTCAGAAAGACCAAGTCACTTGGCCCAGATCACAGAATGGGTGGCAGAGAAAGGAGCCAAATATGAACTTCTCTGGCTCCCAGCCCAGTGCTCTAGTTCATCACACTACCACAGGGGGCCTGCAGCATGACTCACGGCTGCCGAATAACACACGGGAAGTACCACACAGCTTTGGCTTTGGTGTCTCTGAGTCTCACTTTCTTCATCTGTAAAATGGGGATAATGTACCCAATTCACAGAGTAGTGATGGGAGTGTGGAGCTGTATCTAAGGATTTTAGCATAGCATTTGGCATATAATCACTCAAATGTTAGGTGGTGGTGATTATATAATGCTGTGTTATTTCTGAGAACTTAGATGGGCTTTACGGCCACAGGGGTCTTCCACAGATAGCTTTTAGGTTTCTGAGTTACATGGTTGGAGAGGGAGGAGAGAGGCCTCAGGGAGCCCTGGATTCAAATCTCAACACTACTTCTTTGAACTAACTGAATGACTTCAGGCAAGTTATTAAATCTCCGTGAACCTTGGTTTCTTCATCTATAAAATGGGAATATTTGTAGTTACCTGGACAGTTGTTGGTAAAGAGTGACTGAGGACAAAACCTCAAGCTCTAGCACAGTGGCTGGCAGCTGGCCCCCAGCCAGAGCTCAGCGGCTGCCAGTGCTCACCCTTCCCTCTGACCTTGTCCAGCCGCCACTGTCTCTGATAATACATCCATGTGATGCTGATGACCTGCCCACTTAAGGATCCAAGGCATCCAAGGATCCTGGGTTGCTGGACCCGGGAGTTGGGGGGCTTTTATTAGAATTAGGTGTTAGGGACCAGCCATCCTCAGAGGGGGGCGTTTATTTTCTTGATATTCTTGTTATATGTGACTGCATTTATGTAAGATTGGGGGAAAAAACCTTCATCTTTAATATGTGTAATAATCTACTCTACAGCCACCCCAACAGTTATTTACCCCTTTCTAACTCTGGGGGCATTTAGGGTGGTTTCTACTTTCCTGGTGTTGGACGGAACATCATGTAATTCTGGGGTGGGTGTTGTGAGGATTGAATACTTAAGATGTGCTCATGCTTTGGGTGGTGGGGGCCAAGCTGCCTCTCGGAAGTACAGAGCATGCTTTGCCTTCGGGTGAAGGTTCTCATCCTATCAGTCAGATGAGCACCATCTTTACCTCCCCACCCCACCCTCTTTGCCCTGCTCTGTTATTTTTCCATAGCACCGTATAGGCTACCATATGATTTTCTTATTTTAATTTAGTGTTTGTTTACTGCTTCCCCTTGCTAACAGTGTAAACTCCCGGAGGGCAGGGATTCTTGTCTGTTCTGCACCAATGCATCTCAACTACCTAGAGCAAGTAAATGGCACAGAGTAAGCTTTCAAAAAAGTGTGTGTTGAGTAAATGAACTCCTGGGGAAAAGGCTTGTCCTCAAACAAAAAGCGATTAGAGCGCTACATAGTAGCAGAGTCAGAGGCTTTTGTCCTTGACTGGACAAGGGACAAGTACTGGAGAAGTAGTTCCTGGGAGGTGGAATGCAAGAAGGCCTGTTCCATGTGGGGACAGGTGAGGAATCAAAAGCCAGCACTTGGCAAAAGACCATAGAATTGTGAGTTGCAAGCTCCCACTGGAGCAAGAGCAGGGACAGCAAAAGTGACAGTCCGTTTGGCAGCCCTCACCAGCCCCCCCAGTGGTGACACACTGCTCATGTCACTCCTTCTTACTGAGCCTGCATGTGGCCTCAGGATCCTTCTCAACTCACTCTTCCAGGAAGCCACTGCTAGTGGCTTATAAATTGGATCCTGCTGGCTTTGCCTGGGCCAGAAAGTAACCATCTTATCCAAGGTTTGGGACATAATGAGACTTGTGACCTGTAGGAATAAATTAGCCATGACAGAATCAGAAGCCTGGACTTTCTAAGCCTAATGAGGTGTTTTTTGTTTTTTGTTTTTATTGGGGTAAAAAACAAAATTTACCGGTTTAGCCATTTTTAATTGTACAGTTGAGGGGTGCTACGTGCATTCACATTGCTGTGCAATTGTCTATCTCCATAACTTCTTTCATCTTGTGAAACTGTAACTGTTCCCTTTCAGAAATCACTGCCCGTTGGCCCTTCTAAGCTCCGTGGTTTTAATGCCTGTATTTTATTTCCATGCTGCTCTCTGTGTCCAATAAAATATTTCAGAAGACAGCGTATATCTCAGCCGTGCTGGGAGAAAAGTCTTTCTTCTACTCTTGAGCCACAGGTACAAAGTAGGCCTCTGGGTTGGGGGGGTCAGTGGAGTGACGTGGTGAGGAGTGAAAGGACCCCTGGGTACCGAGAGACTCCGGAAAGAGTTGGCCCCCAGGGCTCACCTGCCCTTCACCACCCCAGACAGCTCGAAGGTGTGTTCCAAGCTAGCTCTGAACCCCAGGGGCCTTTCATTACTTTTCGACAGACTCGGAAGCCGATCCTCGAGCCTTGAACTTGAAGAATCTCAGCCTATACCCACAGCAGCATTTGGCTGTCCCATAATTCTAGGTTTGAACACAGTAAAGATTCAGCAGTATGACAGCTTCTTAGTCCCTTGATTCTCTGCCATAGGAATAAAAAAATGTAAAATTGGAAAGTGCAAACAACTTAGATGAAGGGGCAGAGCACAAAGAAGGGGGGAGTGTCATAAATAAAAATGGCAGATAATGCAGGGGTATTCTGTCTCCCTGATCCACTTCCTGTTAACCCTGCTGCTCAGTCCCTTCCCTAAAACATTCATGGCTGTCACCTTCCTTCTCTTTGATCTTTCTTGCCAATTACTGAGACACCGCAGCACGCATCCTGATGTGTCTTCCTTGTTATAGGCTCAGGCCTGTGGAAGGCTCACAGGAAACTCAGGGAAATTCCCAGCAGCATTAAGAGAATTTAAAATATTACCTTTTGGATAGGTTGGCTTAAGCCAGAAAATAGGAAGGTCGCCACAGAGTTCTAAGACCTTAGAACTCAAGAAGCTGTTGTCCTTCACAGGCTGGTCAACAGCCACCCAGATGAGAGAATTTTCTTCATATTTAACTGGCATGATCTTGCCTTCCTGCAAGTAAGTAAAAATGAAATGCACTGAGCAAAGAGGACAAGGAGACATGCTGTGTATTTAGAGTCACGTGCTGGTAGATTATTTCACCTAATAAAAACTCAGTGAGAACTGCGTGTGTGTGTGTGTGTGTGTGTGTGTGTCGGGGGATGGGGAGTTGTGTATGTGTATGGGGTATATAGGGTGTGGGGGTGTGTATGTGTAGGGGGTATGTGGGGCTGTGTGTGTGGTGTGTAGTATGTGTGGGGATTTGTGTATGGGGGGGTATGGTGTATGTGGGAGGATATGTGGGGTGTGGGGTGGGTGTGGTGGTGTGTATGTGTAGGGGGTATGTGTTGTGGGGTGTGTTTGTGCTGTGGGTATGGGGATGTGGGGTGTGTGTATGGGGGGCAGGTAGGGTGTGTAGAGTGGGGGGGTGTATGTATTGGGGGTATGAATGGGGTTGGGTGTGTATGTGGGGATTTGGGGTGGGGGGTACAGTGTATGTAAGGGGGTATGTAGGGTGGGGGTGTGTATGTGTAGAGGGGTATGTGTGGGGTTGTGGGGTGTGTATGTGGTGTGTGTGGTGTGGTCTGGTGTGTATCTTGTCTTTGTAACTCTCTCCACAATATTGTCTTTGCCCCTCTTGTCACCCTGCCTTTGGTTAACTGAAATGTGTGAATATTAAGTGTCCTCAGTGGAAGTGAAAATTACTTGATACCAACTTTGAGACTTAGGTTAATCTGATATTTTTGATCAAAGATTTTTTGAGGAAAAGCAATTGAACAGACTCTGAAATCCTATAAAGGATAGAGGAGCCCTTCATTTGAAGTGAAAATCCTTTGGGGTTTTGTTCTGCAGCTTCTGAACAACAATGGAAAAAGCAAGTGATTGGCTCTTTAATGTCTTCAGTTCAAAGTATTATTTAACATAAACCATTTCTACATTTCCCAGCTATAACAAAACACATTTCAGATGTTCCTCGCATCAAGCACACCACTGAGATTTCAAAGCTAAACCCTGGATTTTCTTCTACAGCGAGATGCTGAGAACCGTCTGATAACCCAGGAGACAAATTTATTTTGCCAGGTTGTTCCTTTCATGTATTTATTAGTTTGCAATAGGTTGGAGAAATTAAAATGTTTTCTCCATATTTTTAGCTAAAAGCAGCACTTCATTTATACTTTCTCCCCCAGGCTTATGGTTGCATTAAAACAACTTAAAGTTATTGGAGGAAGCTAACACTCAGGTAATCCAGTTATTTACCTTAAATTAAATGGCTCCATCCAGGAAATGAATGCTCTTTGGGTATAGCAGCTTTTTAAAGATACACAAAACTGATGAAAAATTTATAAGAGCAAGTGGTGCATAAATCTACCCCATCATAACCTAAAGTGTGCAGGGAAAGCATGGGGGTAGTCGGGATGGTGCAGACGTAGGCATCTTACAAGCTGGTGATGTGCAATGGTCTTGCGGCACGTAGTCTTAGCTGCCCACCCCGCTCGCCTCTCCCTGCCCCTGCCACACAGTCCTGCTTTTGTGTGAGGCAGCAGTGTCCCCAGCCCCAGGAGAGACGCCGGCTGCTCGCTCGCTCAGACTCTCCAGGGGCGAGGGCTGCCCATGTGACCAATTCTAGACTCTGCAGTTCACCCTGAAATATGCTGGGGGGCTGAGAAGCCTTCTACTGTTCCTGATGAAAGGGAAGTCATGGTTGCACTGCTCAACCTCTTCCTGACTTCCTTACTTGAATGCATGGTTGATGGTTGGAGCTGGGAAGGAAAGGCCAAACACATCAGCAATGCTGGCCACCGAGCCAACGCCAGCAGCCCCCTCCAAACATTGCCCACTATGGAGAAAAGGAAATCCTTTTGTGCTTCAGTCACTCTGAGTGTAGTTTTCTGCTACTGACAGCTGGACACATTCCCAATTCGCACAAACATGTTGCCTGAATTTGGCTTTGTCCACTAGAGGATCCACCGAGCACAACAGAAACAATTAAAACACAGGAAAAATAATTCGCCTCTATGGTCTGAGAATCAGATGCAGACAAAGCTTGAAAATACTAAACTGCTCATCACTGTGAATTATTTCTATATTTAAATAATTATTTTGAATTGCTATTTGAAATAGTGAAAAACTGAAGATGGCTGAACAATTCAAGAACAAAAGATTTTTAAATTATAACCATTTGATGACATATAATATATGCATTATAATTACATTTTAGAAGAACTAAAGTGAAGAAGATAGTAAGAATGTAGAACAATAGAACTTCAATTGTGAAAAGAATACTGCACACACCCACACATGAAAATAATTCACCAAAACATCAACATTAGTATTAACATGAACATCTGCAGATTAAGCAACTGTGGGTGATTTTCGTCTCTGTTCTTTTATGTACTTCCCAAATTTTCTGTAATGACCAAGTATTGTTTTTAAAAAATCAGAAAAATGGGGGCCACCCGGGTGGCTCAGTTGGTTAAGAGTCTGCCTTCAGCTCAGGTCATGATCCTGGGGTCCTGGGATCGAGCCCCGCATCGGGCTCCCTGCTCAGCCAGGAGCCTGCTTCTCCCTTTCTCTCTGCCCCTCCCCTGCTTGTGCTCTTCCTTTCTCTCAAATAAATAACTGAAATTTTTTTTAAAAAAATCGGAAGAAAAAAAAAAGAAACCCACTTGTTTTTAAAAAGCCCCTGAAATGTACTGGACACTTATGATTAGATCTTTGTCAGCCGTGGCTGGAGAGCTGGCTCTTTCGGAAGCCAGGAGAGAAGAACTGCTTCTTTGGCCGTTGACGGAGAACATGTAAAGGATTGTACATTACAGAAATGGAGTGCTGGGACTGTGACAAAACCGTAAAGCGATAAGAGAAGCTCAAGGCTCAGAACAAAGGAGGTCTGGGTGTCATTTGTATAGCCTGAACTATTACGGCCAGCTTTAAAAACTCACCAGTTCGTTGTAGCTTTTGTTTTGTTTTGTTTTGAGACACCTGCTGCTGCTCCTATGACAGCAAACAATTAGCCAGTTTCCAGGCACCTTTGCTTACCCTTATTTTTCTTCCTTTGCCTTAAGGGAGCTGATGCTGGCTTTACCTCCCTCTCAGGGATACAGGGAGGGCCAAAGCTGATCATAATGGAATTAGTAATTTATAGCAGCTGCTGTGTAGTCATTATCCAGTACATTCTAAGGCCCTGGGGACAGGAGGCAGACCCTTAGTTTGGAGATGACAAAACTGAGGTTCAAAGAATGAAGCCACATCCATAGCAAGTGTCAGAGCTGGGATTTGAACCCACATTTTTCTGATTCCAAAGTCTATTTTCTTCCCACCATACCCTGCCACAACTCAAATGGAGGACGATGACGCGTGTGGCCATGTCGTAAGCCCTACAGCATCGGAAGAATGTAAAGTAGTAGATGTGTCTTTAGAACTCTGAGCAGGTCTTAAAGTAGATTTTTATAAAATCAAGCTCAAAGGCAAGTTGTTAATAATAAATGGAAGAATTATGCTTAAAAAATCTCACAAGTCTGACACGTAGGAAAGGAATTAATACACGTTAAGGAGCTTCACTGAGCTGAACTCTAGCCAAGGAGAAGAAACGGTAGGGGGAGCCAGCTTGGCTCGGAGTAAGGCACCATGGTTTGATATCCCCTCCCCCTCAATGTTGCCTGGCGCCCAGGGAAGGGAGCCCTGTCACTGCTTTCCACCCCAAGGGTGGTGATCGGCTGCTGGAGATTTCCCACAATGAGTGGAACTGAGGCTAGAAAGCTCCCAAGACCCCTTTAATGAAGATTCTGTCATGAGAAGTCCTTTATATTGTTTTCATCACTCATCAGGCAGTTCCCTCCGTAACATTAAGCAAACAAGGGCCATGTGAAGACCGAGCCCCTTTGTCAGACCCTCTTGCTGTCAAGCATGCTGAAGGTACCCACCAGCTCGGAGGAGATGCTCTGTTTGGTCACCATGCCCACCTCAGGAATGCGAGCCTTCACCTGTGCTTTGATGTAGCACTTTTCTCCTCCAGCAAAACGGATTCCAGTGATGCCCTAGGAAAAAAAAGTTTATCCATCCATCTGTCCATTCATTCATATAGTCAGTGTGTTTACTGCGAGATGGGCCCTGTTCCAGGCACTGGATATAGGGAGGAACGGAACAGACGGAATGTCTGCACTCATGGAGCTTACCTCGTCATGTTATTTACCAAAAATGAAAAACAGAGGTGAAGTCAGGTGGCCATAAGCTCCACGGAGAAAAATAAAGCAAGAGTGTGAGGCAGGAAGGACCGAGGATGGTACTTTGGACAGTGCGGTCAGGGAGACTCCTGCCGGGGGCTGGGACGGAGTCTGTTCATTGCTCCATCAACCCTGGCAGGCACAGAAGAAATACTGCCTTGTCCAGACAGCTTTCTCTGGTCCTCCCAGGAGCACCGGGCTCCTCCTCCTCTGACTCCCGCAAACCTTCATCCCCCCACCCATCTGGCACTTGGATCTCTGTGCCACCCTTGTCAAGGTTCTGTCCCCACTCAGTTAGAAGCCTCTTGACATTAGTATCTGAATCTTTTTCTTTTTGGTGATCCCACAAAGGTTCTCCAAAGACGTGGGCCCAATTCATTCATTGCAGGAATTCAGATTTTCCCTAAGTCACCGAGGCAGGGAAATAGCAAAGCTTCCTACAACACCAGGAGCTGACCTTTGTTCCTAGACCTTACCGGACGACTCGGATGCTTTGTTTCTGTCCCCAGTGAGACACAAACAGTGTCTCCTCCTTGTCAGCCTAGGGACCAGCCTCCAGGGGAACATGAGCCGCAGGGCTCCAGGCTCGGCTGATGGCTGAGCCCCAGGCTCGACTGATGGCTGAGGCCCGACGCTCCAGCAGGTGCATGAGGCCTGACAGTACGTTCTGTCCCAAGGGTGTTTACTTCCAGCCTGGTGGAGAGCTTGTGGCTTTCACGATGACTGAGTGGCCAGAAACAGAGGTAAATACCTACGAATTTTGTGCCCTAACAACAGACACCCACAGAAATCCAAACATCTCAACTTATTAATCTTCTGTTCAGTTGAGATCAATGTCAAGAAGATCTAGGACTTGTTCCAGCATCAGTGCTGCAGAGTGGGGGGAAGAAACGCATTCAGAAATCTCAGGGTCCTGGCTCAGGACTCAGCCCTGTTCCAGGAAGAACAGAGGACGTTCACGGCGAGTTCTACTGTATGTCTTCTGAGAGCCAGCAGCCCTACGACGGCTGGGGGCGGGTGACGTGCCAGAGCACAGAGAAGAAAAGGCTCCTTCTTCCTAAAGCCCCTCCTGCTCCGCCTTGTGGGCCTCATGGGCCCTGCTCACCTGTGTGACACACGAGTCCTAGCATCACCTGCAGCAATATCCTTGCTCTCTCCAGGAGAAGGGACTCCCTGCACCAAATCCACCTGGAGAGATTGTAAAACCGTCGATGCCTGGGGCTCTCCGCAGAGATGCCCGCTTAACTGGCCTGGGGCGGTGCCCGGACAGCAGGGCCCTTCCAAGCTCCGCACGTGGCTGGAAGGTGTCGCCAGGGAGACAGACCACCAGTGTAGGGAGAAAAGAACTTATTCGGGTTAACAAAGTGGTTAAATGACTGAAATAGCCTGGTATAGACAGAATGTTTTAGTCTCCTCACCCAAATTCCTATCTTGCAACCTCCCCCACTCCATGGGATGGTATTTGGAGTGAGGGCCTTCGGGAGGTGATTGAGTCCTAAAGACAGAGCCCTCGTGAATGGGATTAGTGCCCTCCTAAAAGGGGCCCCAGAGAGCTCCCTCAGAAGGCTCCCTCACACCTTCTGCCCCATGAGGACACAGTGAGAAGATGGCCCAACTACAAACCAGCAAACGTGGCTCTTGATGCGACTGCCGCTGGTGGCCCGGGGAACACATTTGAGAACCACTGCTCCCTGCTCTCTCCTAGAAGGCCTGCTGCTCTTATTCTGCATGTGAATCTAGGGCTCACGGTTTGAAAAAAAGAAGGCAGTTGGAGGGGGAGGTGACTGCCGCCTCCACGCTATACCCTCATGTCCTCTGAATGTGAGCTGCAAGGGAGGAAACACCGCCTTACCATTACCATATCCCCAAAGAAGGGAGCTGAGTCTATTGAAGGATTCACAGCCCCGAATGTGAATCTAGTATTGAGTTAGTTCTGACGGTCTACACGCTGCAAAGAGAACTGAAACCCCACACGAATGGGTCCTGTGGGAAGGAATTCACACATATTAACCGACTTGTCTGGCTACAAATCCATATCAAGCAGCCAGATATAGTAAGAGATTAAACAGGGACTGGGAAAGCACAGGGAAGCCAAGCAAACCCCTGTTTCTGCAAACAAACAAGGCCTTAGAAGCTGGTGGTAATGAAGAAATTTGCTACCAAAGATAATGAGTGCAGAGTCCAATGCTCTAGCATTTTTTTTTAAATCAGGTGATTTCATTGTAGCTGCCTGTTTTTTCCTGTCTAGAGGATCCATGGATTTCTGTGGCTTAGACCAGAGGTTTCCAAGAAGGGGTCCTTCCCCCTAGAGGGCACTTTAGAAATCTTACAGGGTGGTTTTTGGTTGTCACAAAGATAGGGTGGTGGTGGGGTCTCTCCTGGCCTCCTGTGGGCAGGATGGTGGGGAGGGGGGAAGGATCCCACAGAACCCAGGGAAGTCCTGCAGACTGAGCTCCCCAGGGCCTGTCTGGAAAACCTGGTTGGAAGGATCTGTGCCTAGAATCTAACACACTCTTACATAGCAACACAACATGACTTCTGGCACAGTCTCAACGCACGAGGACATTCATAGGAATGCAATTACCACGAAAATGGAGAGAAAATGGTAGTTTGTTCACTGTTTGAGAAAATAACCTGGTATTTAATTTGCCAACACACCCTTAAGTCAGTCTGCATTTTTGGCTCTGGCACTGAGAGGGATGCCCCTCTTGAAGCAAGTGCATGACATCATGATGTTTCTGAGTACATTTGCGTATGGAAGTCTGCATTTGCTGAGTATTTGCATATGGAAGTCCCAGTTATAGTATAAATTACTTTTGTCTTACGTTTCTTTGATGTTATAGTTGAGGCCATATTGATTTTTGTAAACTTTTTTTTTTTTTTAGTATAGCTGACAATGTTACTTTAGTGTCAAGTGTGCAAGATAGTGATTCAACAAGTCTACATGTGATGCTGTGCTCACCACGAGTGTAGCTACCATCTGTGACTGCACAACCTATTACATATATAATATATTCCCTGTGCTGGGCCTTTCACTTCTGTGACTTATTCATTCCATAACTGAAGCTGGTATCTCCCTCTCTCCTGCACTCATTTTGCCCATCCCCTCATCCCTCTCCCCTTTGGCAGCCATCAGTTTGTTTTTTGTATTTATAGGTCTGATTCTGCTTTTTGGATTTTTGGGGGGGTTTGTTTATCCATTTGTTTTTTAGATTTTACATGTAAGTGGAATCATACGATATTTATCTTTCTCTGACTTGTTTCACTTAGCATAAATCTGTCTAGGTCCATCTATGTTGCTGCAAATAGCAAGATCTCATCTTTTTTATGGCTGAGTAGTATTCCACTATATATATATATATATATATATATATAT
>LNAC01000288.1:1572272-1679624 GCA_002007465.1 Ailurus styani | reverse complement strand
ATCCCCCCACCCCCCGCTGGTATGTTCCACTCTGTTCATAGCTCTGTCGTCACAGCACATTTCCCAGGCGGACCTGAAGTCACTTCTGCGTGGTATGTCTGCCTCCTGGCCTAGACTGCAAGGTCCTTGAGGGAGGGACCAAGTGTCAGTGCATCCCTCGTGCTTAGTCCCTTGCACACAGTAGGCCTTGATAAAAACCTCTTGAATCTGACGGATGGTTTAAAATATAGGAGGAAGTAATAGTGCGGGTACCATAGTGGCTGATTCATGTGTTTTCAAAAGTCCAGGCTTGTTTAAACCCCTAACAGGTTCTATCCATCAAAAAAATGTCCTACTCACCAGTTCTGACTTAGAGAAATGTGGAAGCTATCAAAGAGAATTGATCAGTTTATAAAATATTTGTGGTCCTGTTGGCCTACGAGAACAAAACACAATCAATACCATTATTAGAACCGAAGGATTATAAAACAGAAATATAGTTTTGGGATTAAAATATTTTAAAAGTGTATTCCTGATTCATGCACATTTGAGAGAGAAGGATCTTTTCTTATTCATCTGTGTAGCTCCCTTTGCATATCTTGATCTTGTGACACATCATAGGTATTCAGTTCTATTCTGGATTGAAGGATGTGTGTGTGGGAGCTATATTTTGTCATCTTTCATTGAGCAGTACAAAGAAAAAATGCTTTTACCTTGTCCTGGATCTAGCAGTAAAAGCCTTTAATAGGTCCAGAGAAATTATCTTTGTGCACTGACCAGAACCATTTGCAAAGCTCCGACTAAGCGGTCACATCCAGGACTGCAAAGCCCTCCCCCAGCCCCCCAGCCAGAGCCCACCCTGAACATAGCCAGTCCTTGTCATCAGCAAGGAATACCTAACATCACTGAGGGGCTCAAAGGTTAGCACCTGTTTGGTATTCAACAGGACTTGCGAAATGCCTTTTGGCATCAGCAAGGGGAGTTCTTTCATTCAAATGAAAAGCATCTCTAGTTTGCCTCATCAATTGGAGCAAGGCAGGTCGATGAAATGTTCGTAGGCCAATAAACTATCAGAAGAGACATTATTTTCAAGTGCCTTTTTTCATTATCAAGTCTCACCCACTCCATCTACAGATTTAATAGAACACAAACAGTGATGCCTTTTCCTCATCTTTGAACATGAAGAGAATAAAATATTTACGTGGGCCAACAGGAGAGTGCGCCTCGAGGGCCGCTGTGTTGCAGACCTACACCAGAGCTCGATGTCTCAAATTGCCTGTAAATCGAACTGACGAAAACAAACGTATTTGCCCCTTTCAAAGGAGACTCGAATGTTTTATCTGTAATTGGCCATGGTCAGAAAACATAGGATTATGATAGGGGAATTTCCCTATGCTAATTTCCTGAACTAAATGGGAAATCTGAAGAATGGAGACAAGTATGTAAGTAGATCCCACCTGTTGTTGATGAGATTGTTAGGTCATCACAATTTCCCTCCTCTGCAAGTTCCCATTTCAGACCTTAGAACCTTGTGGGGTGCTTTGAGCATTTTATTCACTGTGTTACAGAAAGCTGCTTGGAAAGAAGTGGCTCTTTCGAGTCCCTCTGCCAAAACTTTTATATAGTTGCAAGTACCTCTTCTTTTCAGTGCCAAGGTGTTGTTTTTTGGTTTTGAAAATATAAAAGACAAAGTGTGGTCCTTTCACAGAGAGAATATGCTGCCTAATGTATGTGAATTAGTGGCACCATGACTGCCATAAAGAACAGTTACCGTTTGGTTGTGTGTGAGAGATGTTGCTTCTCCCTGGATTAGGAAAGCCTTCCAGGCTTGCCTGGTTAGACTCTCTAAATGCATGAAAAATACTTACATTCTGGAAATCATTAACTTCAATTGCTTCTTCAGCTCCACTTCCCATTTTAAAGGTCTCCAGGTTGTTCCCAGTATCTATTTCCATTGACCCATCTTGTAATTTTCCATTGATACTCATGGTATAATGGACATTGTAAATCTGGAAAGGAACACAGGAGTCAGTGACGATTTCCTTTTTGAGCAATTCAGGGTTTATCTTGAGACCTGCAGTATATGAGGTGGTTTTCACATCTGTTAGAGATATACCAAATCATCATTAATATATTTATATGTGACGCCTTCATCCATACACCAATCCCTTCATACAATGATTTTTTTAAAAGTACCTTAAAAGTAAAAGCTTTAGTAGTCTCCGCTACATTCAAATAGCGCTGTGATGTGCGATCCTGGCTGCGCTACAGGTTATCTGGGCAGAAGCTCCAGCTCCCGCGCATGCGTGTCCCATCTGGACGAATCAAGTCAGACCCTGTGGGGATGGGACTAGGACATAGATCTTCCTTTTCCTAGATCAGTTCTACTTTGCAGATGGATCAGTGGTTAACTGGGCTGTTCACTGAACAAGTCTGTGGTGGCACCTCAATTTGAAAGGTTTTTTTGTTTGTCTTTTGTTTGTTTGGTTTTTTTAAGATTTTGTTTATTTATTTGACAGAAAGATCACAAGTAGGCTGAAAGGCAGGCAGAGAGGGAGGGGGAAGCAGGCTCCCCGCTGAGCAGAGAGCGTGATGTGGGGCTCGAACCCAGGACCCTGAGATCATGACCTGAGCCGAAGGCAGAGGCTTAACCCTCTGAGCCACCCAGGGGCCCCAGTTTGAAGGGTTTTTAAGCGTCCTCTGGCTACGAATCGGCCCGGGGTGTGGTACATAGTGAGGACTACAGACAGGGCTGGGATGTGCCGGCCATTGAGCAGCACTTGTGGAGAGCAAGGTCAATGTGCACATCTGTTTCAGCTCAAAGTGGGAGTTAGTCATTTTAATGACTATGGGACAGGCATATGGTGCTGTAGGGCATATTGTTATGAGACGCGTGGGGGAAGAAGGGAGGGAGACTTGGCATCAGAGAAGAGCACTGGTCCACGAATCAGAAAAACGAGTGGCCGCACCACTTATCCCTGGGTCTGGGGAGTTGCCTTGGGTGTAAAATGAAGAAGCTGGGCCTCATAGATGGTGTTCATTTCCGTCCTTTGAGCTCAGAGGCTTTGCGAAGGTGGCCCAGAGGAGACCATGGCAGAGCAGGTGGGACCGTGACCGTTGTCCTTTCTCTCCTGTCCGCCTACGATTTAGCCAGAGCAGCTCTGCTTGCTATCTGTGTTATGTGTTGGATTTCTGAGTAAAATCTTAAGAAAAATAACTCCACGAAATATTTGTTTTTTAGCTTACCACTAAATCAGATCATCCAAAGGGCTCTCTTAGTTTAGATATCTTATAAGTATGCTAACAAAATAATTCACACACACAAAAAACAAAACAAAACAAAAAAAACAAAATAATTCACACATTGCTCCTGCTCGGTGTGTTGCTGCCCTACTAGAACTTTCTCTGTGTTGTGGGGTAGTAGGTGGGTCTTCCCTTCCCTTCACTTCCCTTGCCTTCCCTCTTTCTTTTTCTGTCTTAGAAGCAAATGTATGTGTGTGTATCTCTACATACCTTATATAACATAAAATCTTTGAAGAGGAAGGATGGAGAACTGAGGAGAGACACTTGCTACTTCGTGTCAGGTCAGTAGGTCAGAACTGCAAATAGTTCAGATTCAATTCAAGTCTGATTTTCTCCCTCATTATGAAGAAAGACTACTACATGGACAGACACCGGAAGAAGTATCTGTTATTACCAGATCATTACTTGTGGAAAACTCATTTTCACGAGACCCACAGAGCACAGTTTTCTTTTACCAGCTGAGATGTAGAAATGGCTTTGCAAACCAGTCCCCTTCCGGGCAACAGCCTTCACTCCTCAGGACAGGAAATACTGGCACGCGATTTCAGCCAGCCGTCTCTCCCGTGCCCTTCCCTCCCCCTGGCACTTGGATGGCTGCAGTATGCTGTCCCCCACGCTTGCCTGATCACAAGAACCACTTCTAGTGGTTCTGATTTAGTGCAGCTGGAGCAGAGCCCACCAGTCTGTTTGCACTTTGCATCTCGGGGGGTTCTCGTGATCAGCCCAGTTTGGGAAACCTATTTTCTTTGGCCGAGCTGGTGCTTTTTGCAGGTAAGCTTTAGAAAGCAGGCTCTGTCCCTGGGCTCCCTGAGCAGCCACTACTCACACGGGCAAAGCATGACCGTCAAAAGGAGTATGGCAGACCACATGTGTGTGAGTTCTTGCAGCAACAAGCGTCCTTCACTTGTACAATAAGAGGCTGTGTGTGTCTGTGTGTGTGTGTGAGAGAGAGAGTGAGAGAGAGCATTACACAAAAGCTTTTACTCTCAAGGCAATGCAAAATCTCAGAAATGAACCGTTTCCAAGTTCTTAGGAGGTCTTAAGGAGACAAAATTAGAACACTAGAAGAGTGGTTTGTGGTCCTAATTTTCCTCTCCTCCACCCCCGCCCCTTTTGCCCAGACAGAAGCTCCCTGACCAAGCAGAGGACGCGCGTCATTGGTAACGCAGCTTACCCCGTGGTACAGAAGGAGCGCACTGTGCGCGGGGCCCTGGCGGGAGGCCTGTGCCCTGGCGAAGTGAATGGTGGGAGGGTCCACCGTCCAGAGCTATTTCCAAAGTACTGAGCCCTGAGCTCAGGAGGCTGGGCTGGGGGGCCAGTGGTCACGTTGTCTGCTCTGAGCCAGCGGAGCCGTTGGCACCTCGGGCGATTCTCTGAATACAAAGAAGTTTATTATTTGCCAAAATTCTGCTCAGTACGGTGCCTTTTACGGCCAGGAATATTTGCTAATGAGTTTCTAATGAAGCCTGGGTTCCATTAGATTAATGACATCATGTTTGGGACACTATCTAGAAACATCCGTCTGAGAATAAAGGCCGCAAGCACTGATCTCATCCCCTCTCCCCACAGAGCAGGGTTGTCAGCTCTCTCTTCTTGGTGGGACTGTCCCCATATTTCAACGCCTGTTCCGGTTACAATCACGTGGATGAGACATGGCCTCAATATTTGAGCCCACGCACTCGTCCACCAATTCTGAGCACTCTGATGCTTCCCGGCCCCCAGCTGACTTCCAGTAAACCTGTCCTGAGGGGATTGGCCCCTATGAAAGGGAGAGGAGGGCAATGACAGCGGGTTCTCCTCTATGAACTAATAGAGCAGAGCATGGATCCTTCCAGAAAGATGGGGGAGTCCATTTAGCGGAGGATGTCTTTTTGGATTGGGAGACTTACCTTTTTAGATTTACGTTTTGTTTGGGCTATTTATACTTGTCTTCAGGGAGACACACCTGTGCCAGTGCTCCGCAGACAGGGTGCCAAATGGACCCTCTTTCATATTTTGTGATTTGTTTTTTCAGACTTAAGTAATCTAGAGCAGCACCAAATATTTTGGGAGTAAAACAAAACAAACAAAACAAAAATATGATTTTCTTCGTTCTTTTGCCTGTACAGGAAATAGAAATAACTTTGATTGTTGGCAATAAAATGTGATTCACTATTCCTCTATAGTCTTAGATTTTAATACCTCTCTCTTGAACCAGACTCTTGTGGTGAAGTACAAGATGAAAAGAGGGAGCCTCACTTAGGATGATCATTCAGTCTCTCTTTTTAGAAGCTTGTCAGTTAGTTGTATTTGCCTTGAATAATTAAATGCCAAATGGTCTTCCTTTTAATATACAGCATGTCTAAAGTCTCTACCCCCTCCCCAAAAGCAAAGCTATTTTTATCTCCAAATGACCTATACCACTGAGGTTTTGTCATCTAAAAGATAGCATTTATAGTCGAATACCATACAATTTCCTAAGGGATGACAATCTCAGCCCTGCTGTTAATGGAGATGGAGATCTTGAAATTTTTCTCCTGTTCGGATTTGCAGCTTTCAAACATGAGCATCTGGCCTAACTTCTATATTTAAAATACAAATACATTAAGGCACTTTTCAAATATACACAAAATACTGTGCAGTTCTGATCTTACAAATCGATGCTTGTAAATTTGATATAGTCTCTAAAACAGACTCAGTGCTAAATGGCATGATTATCTACAGTAGGCATTTGAGTTAAAAATACAAATTATGCAGTGACTGCAGAAGATGTGATGTGTAAAATGGTTGAATTGCTTTCAGCACCATTTTCTCTAAGTACTGGAATTCGTTCATGCTTTGAATTTCATGGTGGGAGAGAGGGGGTGACAAACAGCAGTCACAGATCCTCTGAGCGTAGTGATTAAGAAAAAGTCCTTTGTGTGCATCCTGGAGATGGAATTCTTTTCCATTAGTGGAAATAAGCTTAAACCAGGCCTGGCAATGGTCATCAAGATAAAATGCCCCCCTTTACAGAGGTGAACAAAATTCAGAGTACTTTGAGAACAGCCTGGAATTCTGCCCAGTCAAGTTAGAAGCGCTTTTTATACGCTTTCAGAGCTGGTGGAGCTTTAAAATATAGTTACATACAAAGAAAGTAGGACAGCAGTTAGTGAAACATTTACCATTAAATCACACATGACTAGGCCAGAATTGATTTTTAAAGAGATTTGCCACCTTTAAAGAAGTTAGCCCATTTCTTTTCCTCAGGGCAAGAGAGAAGGGAGCATTCATGGACAGGTCACACGCAGTAAAAGAAACAAAAACTCTTGAAAGGTCAAATTCATCCCCGATACTGGGTCTGACTATTCCCTCGGCCTATCTTTGTCCTAGGTTCTTAAATTCGCAGCCTTTCTGGGCTGGGAAAGGCCTCGGAGATGCTTTAGCTCCATTTCTTCCCCAAGGCCGAGGCCGACAGGTGGGGGGCCTCACCCACGGTCTCAGGACCGCGGGCTGCAAGCGCCAGGCTGAGGTCCGCGGAAGGGGGCCTCCCTCCAGCTGTCCCCTGCATTCTCCCGCGACTCTAAGTTTTAATAGTCTCCCTCAAAACTCTGACTTGCTTTTCTACGAAGTTGCCGGGAGCAGAAAGCAGCGCGGTGGTGTTGGATGGAAGAAGGGAGAAGGTGCCCCGGGGGACCCAGAGGAAAGCGTGGGCAGGGGCGAGCGGCCCCGCGGCCCAGCGCTCTGGCTCCACCTAGGGGGGGACGTGCGGGTGACAGTGCGGACCCCGCCACCCCGCGCGCCTCTGGGCCCCGCGCACCCAGACTCGGTCCGCACCCCGCGCGCCGCCCTCTGGACTTACGTGATTGTCGCTCCCCTTCCAGAAGTAGAAGGCCCCGATGGCCCCGAAGAGCAGCAGCACCGCCCCCGAGATGAGGACCACAGCTCCGACCTTGAGCAGCCGCGCGGGGCTGGAGGGCTTCACGGTCACCGTGGCGTAGGCCTGCGGGCCGGGGCCGGGGAGGGTCGGGGAGGGGGGACCGGTCACGTCGGCGCCGCCCGCACCCCCGCACCCCCGCACTCCCGGTGTGGGGGTGGGGAGCAGCGCGTCCGCTTTCGCCGCGCTCCCTCCCGAAGGTCCCCTGTACTCAGGCTTGGATGTGCGATCAGCAAACTTTCGGCCGAGGAGGGCCACGGCCCCGCGGCCTTGCACGCTCCGCCCGCCCCAGGACGCCTGCTCCTGCGTCCCGTGCCACCCTCCCCTTCACCGCCGTCTGGGGTCCGGAGCCGCCGGCACGCGCGCGGGTTTGGGCACCGGCCTCCCGCATTGGGTGGCGCAAATCCCTGACTCCGGGCAGTGGATTCGGACCCCCGCGCAAAGGCCGGGCCCTGCGTGTCGACTGACCCGGCAGCGGGACCGGGGGTCCCGAGCCCTACTCACCGGGGGACTGCAAAACTCGACGTCGTCAGGCCCCACCAGGGCGATGGGAACTTTGTCGCAGTTTTCTGTCATGGCTGTGGCCGGAGGAGCGAGACACTGCGGGGCTCCGCGCGCGCCCTGCGTTCTGTCCTGCTGCCCCGACGTGCCGGGCATTTCAAGGCCGCGCACACGCGCGTGCACACACACTGCCCCGTCCCGCCCGGGCCAGCCCAGCGGTCCCCACCCCTTCCAGAGCCTCACCTCTCTCCTCCCTTCCCTCTCCCGCCCCAGCAGCTGGGTGAGCTCGTCCTGCGTCCCGGACGCTCCCCCTTCCCTCCCTCTCCGGCCGGCCTCCTGCCCCCTTCCCCCACAACCCCCACACCCTGAGTGTATCGCGGCGGGGATGGAGATGGGAGGGTCGGGGAGACCGAGGATGCTGAGTCCTGCGATCGCCAACTTGTGACAGTGCCAGGACTCTTTCTACCATCCCAGGATCGCTTCAAGTGTAAGAGGACTCAGGCCAGGACTCAAGGGCCAGAGGGCTCTGCTGTGACACGGGGCTGGAGGCGCGCCTCCTGACTTTGGGTGTGGGCTGGAAGGTGGTGGAAGAGGCCAGAGTGGAGAGGAGAGTCTGGCGTTGCTGGAGGGCCCCTGGGACTAGAGCACGCAGCAGGGCGCCGAGATGGCCCAGGCCACCCACGTCTCTAGAAGGTCTAGAAGGAGGGAAGAGCTAGCCAAAGTGAAAGCCAAGCAGGGGCCGCTGGAGGGAAGGAGTTGGGGCAACCAGAATAAGACTGCGTTCTGTTTGGTCAACTAAGTGAGTTAAACAAACAAACACAATGGCAACGCACACGCACCTCGAAAATATTAAGTCCAAAGGAATACCTAAAACATACATATTTTTAAAAAAGCAGAACGGAGAAAGTATTTTTTCACTTTTGGAAATGCCATCTGCCTGTATTAGGATGACAGAGCCCCTCATTTGGAGCCAAGCTTCATTAATTCGTCCTGAGTTCTAGCTTCGTGCGGAGGTCTCTGCTGGAGGAATTGCCGCGTGTGAGGGTCTAGGGGCGAAACCCAGGTGTCCCGAGCGAGGGGAGATTGGACGATTGGATGGGCAGGGCAGCAGCAGGAGGAAGTGTTCCATTCTGGGATGCTGCAGAGGGAGGCTGTGTGACAAGCAGGGTGCAGTGGGGCTGGGAAAGGAGGCCAGAATGGAACCGGCACCCACAGATTTCTGTAGGACTTGGCAGCGGCTAGGCTGGGGAGACGGAGGGCCTTCCATCTATTGCCGTGGGTGGGTGAACTGGTACAACTCTCATGGAAAGTAACTTAATTCCAAAATGCAAAATATAATTTCATTTCTGTGGATTTATCCCACAGATGCACCCACAAGGGTGGAAAAATCCTATATATGCAAGAATATTCATTGCAGCGTCTTCATTAGAACAAAGCACTGGAAGCATCTTGGGTGTCCACAGGGGAGAATTTATGGTCCATCCTCACAGAGGGCTCTTGGCAGCTATTTAAAAGAAGGGAGCAGCTTTGGATTTGCTGATGTAGAACACTCCCTAACATATTTTACGTGAAAAAAAGCCAAAGGTGGGAAATGTGCGTAAATGCCTTTATTTGTATCAAAAAATGCAAGCAAGAATATATGTACTCATATCTCTCTGGAAAGATACACAAGATACTGACAATGGGGGTTGCCCCTGAGGAGAGTTGTGTGGCTTGAGGACACCACGGAAGGAAGGTACTTCACCGTGAGCCTTCTGGAATGTTCGAATTCTGTATTGCGAACACTTATTAACTTCAAAAAATGAGTGAATAAAATAATAAATAATGGTGAGGTGTGGAGGAAGCGCATGGAGCACATGGAAACAGTTCCTTCAAGAGCTTCGGGGTTGAGGGGAACAGAAAGTAAGGAGGCTAGGTCGCGGGAGTTGAAGGATCAAGGAAGTTCGCCATGCCCGCCCCCCCAATCCCCCCTGCAGCTGGAAAGACCTTTGAAGGCCACAGGAAAAGAGAGAGAGATGACAGAAAGATAGGGAAGGAGGGGGTGGAGCCAAAGTAAGGAGGAAGATAAAGCTTGAGAAGGAGAGAGGGACTGGTAGGAGTCAGTGAGGGGAGGGATGCTTTGGGGACACGTGTGCGCTCTGAGGAGAGGTGCACTGAGGAAAGGGTGAGGAGTAGGGGAGAAACGCAGGTTTCTGTCTCATTCATACAAATGGGGGAGAGCGGTGGGCAGGGAGACCCGTGGTACCCTCTGAGCACATTCTGTTGAAGTGGCATATTTTCAACGGTTTTTAAGAAAACATGTTTATGTGAAGATGGTCAACGGCGATGAGAAGATGGAAGGAGAGCACAGCAGGAGGCCGGTGGAGAAGGGGATCAAAAAGGGGCCCATTTCATAGACTTGCTCCCCTCCCCCCACTCTCCTGATGGACCTGATTCGAAGGCTGGTTCCTTGGAGAAGACAGCCCAACCCTGCCCTGTGTCAGGCACTGTGTCAGGTCTGGGGACGCAGCAGCGAGCAAATGAGACAGGGTCCCAGCTCTTGAGCTGCTTCTAAGGGAGTAGAAAAGATAGTCATTAAGCAGGTAATCACAAAATAATGGTGTCATTGCATTTGTGATAAACAATGTGAGAGAAAAACCCAGGGTACCTAAGACAAAACAACATCTAACTACTGGGTGAGGAAGGCGGGCAGCATCTGAGGAAGTGACATTTAAGCAGAGAACTGAAAGAAAATAGGAATTTTCCAGGGGCAGATGAGTGTAGGGGTGTGGGAAATGTGGGGAGACAGAGTGTTACCATAAAGTGGTGAAGAGTTTGCCACTGGAAAGAAGGAAAGAAGTGTGGATTGTAGAGAAGGAAAGAATGGCAGTCTCTAGAGAGCAAATAGGGTCTGCTAGGTCGTGTTAAGGATTTTGAATGTTTTCTTCCTAATATTGGGAAGTCATTTTTTTTAAGATTTATTTATTTATTTTGAGAGGGATGGAGGGAAAGGGAGAGTCTTTTTTTTTTTTAAGAATTTTATTTATTTTCTTGACAGAGAGAGATTGAGAGACAGAGACCGAGAGGCAGAGGGAGAGGGAGAAGCAGGCTCCCTGCTGAGCAGGGAGCCCAACATGGGGCTTGATCCCAGGACCCCGGGATCCTGACCTGAGCTGAAGGCAGATGCTTAGCTGACTGAGCCTCCAGGTTCCCCAAGGAGAGAGACTCTTAAGCAGACTCAGTGCTGAGCGTGGAGCCCCATGTGGGGCTTGATCTCACGATCCTGAGCTCATGACCTGAGCTGAGACCAAGAGTCAGATGCTCAACCGACTGTGCCACCCAGGTGCCCCTGGTCTGCATTTTAAAAACATCATTTGGGCATCCAAGTGGGATGATGGTGGCTCAAAAGGTCATAAATGATGGAGATGGGGAGGAACAGACTTGAGATTTGTTTAATAAGTAGAATCAACGAACTCTGGAGATTGAGGAGTGTGAGGTGCACGGCAGAGGGAGATGTCCAGATGATCCCCCCATTACAAGCACAAACAACTAGAGAGATGGCGGAAGCGTTGGCTAAGTTTGGGGCCCATTAAGTTTGAGAGCTATGAAAATTCAAGGGGAGATGTTGTACCTAGTGTCAGTAAAGAGGCAGAAAGGACCATCTGCTGAGATGGAAACGTGGGGAACTGAACGGGGCTTAAAAGTATAGGAGAAATTGATAGCGTATGAGAGATACACAATGGAGTTTACAAAAGCAATGATCCTGTGGGGCTGGAGAACAAGACATTGGCACCAACTGGCTATCGGCCAATTGGCATCGAACAAGAGAGAGGATGATGGATGATGTTGGGGGAAATTGGGTGTATTAGCCAGGGTTCTTCAGAGAAACAGAACCAATAAGGTACCTATAGGTATATAGAAAGAGATCATTGTGAAGAATTGGTTACACAGTTAATACTCAGTCTACCCATTCAAATGCTAATCTTTTATGTAAATGCCCTCACAGACACAGGCAGAAATGATTACCAGCCCCTTGGGCATCCCTAAATTCAGTCAAGCTGACACATAAAATTATCCATCACAACGTCTTAATGAACTGGACGGGATGGGGGGAGATCCTTTCACAATGTATATGTGTATCAAGTCACCACAGTGTACACTTTATTTTTTATTTATTTAATTTTTGCATTGTACACTTTAAATATTCTATAGTTTTATATGTCCACTATACCTCAGTAAAGCTAGGGAAAAAAATTAACCATCACCTTGGGTGTTGAAGATGGTCTTAGAGAGGGCAGAGAGTCAGGGGGCCAGATGATCATAGGGTGTGGGCTGGGAGGGGAGTTCGGTTAAGTAGGGACAGGCTGATGACTGGGAGGAGAGGTGAGAGCTGGCCTGATGGCGGTGGTCTGAGGGGCAGGAGAAGGAAGAGTTAACCAGAGAGGAAGAACTCAGTCTTCGAGACCTTACAGGTAGACCGGTTCTGTGTGGGAACATGGTCTAAAGTGTAGGCCTGGTGACAAGCGGGGTGGGGTGACAGCTTCCAGGATCTGAGGCTACTGAGGTCGGGGCTTCAGAGTCAGTGTGGGTTTTGAAGTTGCAAGTAGGCCCGGTAGAGACGTGGCAAAGGAAAACCGTGAGGGAATGGCAGAGGTGGTTAAGGAAAGTAGGAGGACGTTCCACATGGAGCTCCCCAGCCAGAGGTGAGGGCATGACCGAGGACATAAGAATGGATGTGGGAACTTCAGGGGAAAGACTGTGGCCAGACGAAATCCTGGAGTGGAGTGGACAGGGGAGGACCAGAAACTGCGCTTGTCTGTGGGGAAGGGAGGCCTCAGAGCTGCCCTTTTCCAGGAGAGGCGTGGAGAGGGGCCCAGAGCTCCAAAAGCAGGATTTTACACATAGCTTTCTGCCACTACTTTTTTTTTTAATTTAAATTCAATCAATTAACATATAGTGTATTATGAGTTTCAGAGGTAGAGGTCAGTGATTCATCAGTCTTACAGAACGCCAGTGCTTATCACATCATGTGCTCTCCTTTTTTTTTTTTTTTTTAATATTTTATTTATTTGACAGAGAGAGAGGGACCACAAGCAGGGGGAGCAACAGGAGAGGGAGAAGCAGACTCCCCGCCGAGCAAGGAGCCTGACGTGGGGCCCAATCCCAGGACCCCGGGATCATGTCCCTGAGCCAAAGGCAGACACTTAACGACTGAGCCACCCAGGTGCCCCTCACGTGCCCTCTTTAATGTCCATCGCCCAGTTACCCCAACCCCCCCACTTCCCCCTCAGTTTGTTTCCTATGATTAAGAGTCTCTCATGGTTTGTCTCCCTCTCTGATTTCATCTTTTTTTTTTAAAGATATTATTTATTTATTTGACAGAGAGAGAGAGATCACAAGTAGGCAGAGAGGCAGGTAGAGGGAGAGGGGGAAGCAGGCTACCTGCTGAGCAGAAAGCCCGATGGGGGCTCCATCCCAGGACCCTGAGATCATGACCTGAGCTGAAGGCAGAGGCTTAACCCTCTGAGCCACCCAGGCGCCTCATCTGATTTCATCTTGTTTTATCATTCCCTCCTTTCCCCTATGTTCCTCTGTTTAGTTTCTTCAATTCCACATCTGAGTGAGATCATATGATAATTGTTTTTCTCTGATCAACTTATTTTGCTTAGCATCATACCCTCTAGTTCTGCCATGACTTCTTTCTGTACACTCAGGAGTTTAGGAGGAGAAGGCAGGCAGTTTAGGGACAAGTCGTCGAAGATAGAAGAGGGGATTCCACAGAGCCGCTAACACAGAATTACTTCACATAGGCGGCAGAAGTCTCTCTAGAATTTTCGGACGGTGACACTCCCCAATTTAGGGAGATGAAGAGGACATTGATGTAAAGCTATCATGGACAATTAACTTTTTGTGCTTTATTCCAGAGTCCTCATATCCCTGTGCTCATGAACTGATGGGCTCACGGGGCCTATTTGCTTCTCCCTTCCCATTTCCTGCTATCTGGCCAGCTTGGAGTTAATATAGCAAATATTTCCATATTGGCATAATAAAAAACATTTGCATTGATGGTAGATGCACTGGAGAAAAAAAGAAAATGTCCTTTTCCAATGCTAAACACCAGGGATTATTTGCCTTTGGGGATTATCAAAGCAGGGTTCCTTCTCTTCAGGTTAGCCAATGTTGAGCCTTTCAAATTTGTGTCAGTCCACATAGATCAATTAATTTTCAAGCTATCCCTACACTTATCCTGCTCATCCCTACGAGGCTTCCTCCTTCTCCTCAGCTAAATGCCAAAGTGTACAGAAAGTGCACAGAGCACAGTGATACCGAACTGTGGATGAGTAACTGGAGCCATAGCTTGCTCCTGCCTCCCCTGGGAGGGGTGAGGGTTGGGGGTGGGGCGGCTACTTCTTGGCTTGTTGGATCCACCTCAGCCCCTTCCACTCTCATGAGCTGTCGTCCCTCTCAGGGGAGCTTTATGCGGCAGTCATCCTCAGTAGGGCATGAGACCGTCCTCCCCATCTGCCCACCTCCCTCCAACCATGCCTGCTTCCCTCTCCTGGTACCTTCTCAAGATCCGACCTTCTGAAGTGCGACTCATACCCCTTCCCACCTTGGCTTAGGAGGACCCCACAGTGGCTGGTGGAGCCATCAGAGTTAAGTCTAAACTTGAAAGAGGGACACCTGGCTGATTCTGTCGGTTAAATGTCTGCCTTTGGCTCTGGTCGTGATCCTGGAGTCCCAAGATGGAGCCCTGCATTGGGCTCCCTGCTCAATGGAGAGTCTGCTTCTTCCTCTGCCGCTCCCCCCACTCTCATGCTCTCTCTTGCCCTCTCTCTCTCAAATAAATAAATACATAAATAAAATCTTAAAAAAAAAACTCCTTGAATGTGTGGGTGATGCTCTGGCCATTTCCCCAGGATCATCAATGCCTTTTTTTTTTTTGGATCTGTTTTCTTCACCAGTCATCTAAGCTTCTGAGAGGTTAGGACTGTCTTATTCACCATTGTTCATTTGACAGTTGCATAGTTAATTAAAAAATGAGAAGAAAAGCAGTGTAAGGGCCATCGAAAACATCCGCCAAGTCATGGTTCAGCAAACCTTGCTGAGAAGGCTCAAGCCCCTCACTAATTCCGTGTTGTAGAATTATGATCGGTCAGTCACCTTACGGTATAAGCTCCTCGTGTGCTCGGTGACCACCATTTTTAGCTAAGAATCAGAAGATTTTTGCCTTGCTTCCAGACAGAAGAGGCAGTCTGAGAAATGTCGCCTGGGTTCTGACTTTTGGAGAACCTCAAAGATTTATTAGGGGGGATCATGACATAGAACACGCACTATCAGAACTAACCCAGAAAATCTGGGACCTATGATCACAGGTCCCAAGAATCACAGAAAAGTTGGCATGCGAACTAGATGATTTTGTGTGGTGGTTATTTTGTGAACTCCTGATCGCTCTTCTAAGACGGCAGGTTTCTGGCTTGCTAGGGACTGCCTCATATGTCTTTGGACCCTTCCAATGTTTAGTATGGTGTGTTGGACACAGTAGGTCATTGATAAAAGTTTATTGAATGGCTAAATAAGGACTAAGTCATTTCCCCTGTGTCACACATGATTGCTCAGGGGAAGGGAGACAAACTACTCGGGAACTTCCAGACTGTTCACAACAGAGCAATTACCACCTGAGCCCCCTGGGATTTGCCCTGGGGTCCCCCTAGAGAACGGCTCCTCCAATTAACAGTGTATTCAACATGACCATAACTTTAACGTATCTTGCCTTGGAATCACTAAGGTATATGGGCCAAGCTGATAATTTTCAAGTTCCATCTGTATGGATCTTCATGGGTTTTTCCCCCCATCCATACTCATCCAGATACCTTTTTCCGTCAATTGTGGGAAATTCTTTCTAAGAATAGGGGCTGAGAAAATAGATAGGGAAAGCCAATTGCATTCTCTTTGCTGAAAGTCATAAAAATAGGAGTGGAGAGAAGTGAAGATGGGGGCATTCAGAAGGGTCATTAGGTCTGCCTCCTCTTTATCATTGTTGAATAGCTACTGCGTGTCAACCCACAGCGTGCACAGTAAGTGGGTAGGATCCCTGCACAGCAAGTTAATCCATATGCAAACACGGTGACCCCAATTGCTTTGCAATAGGGAGCCACATGGCCCGTGCCCTTAAAATACATCATTTGGGCAGCTGCCAGTGGGCTGATTTATCCCAGCTGGCCAGAAGCAGCCCTGAAATCATCAGTGCCTTTGTTAATTGGGAGAGAGGGGCAGAGGAATCAAGATATTCCTGGGCACCGAGCATTCATTAGCCACCTGGTCTTCCTAAATTATGATCCTGCCATGATTTTTTTCAGTGCTTCCACTGAAATTTTAATATTTGGAATGTATTAATAACTCAGAACATGTCATTTTCTAAATAAGCAATGCCCTTCTGGACTCAGTGGAGAAGGGAGCCCAGAGAATGGATGGTTAAGCAGCACAGATATTGGCTACCCAGTGGAATGAGTGATGTGGGGGTGACCCTACAAGTTCTATCCACGACAGCTAATACAAACAGAGGGGAATGTATGAATGGACCTCTGGGTTAATGCCCCTGATTTCTATTCATTTGTTTTACTCATATAGCATCTTCACAGGACCAACTCTGGGAAAAATGATGACACATGATAATAGAAGTCAACAGTTCTAGAGCACTTATTCTGACAACCGCCGTGCCATGTAGGTTACACTGGGAACTCCTCAGAGCACCCCCACGGGACCCCCACAGGACCTCAGAACACCCCTACCCCCCATGGTGATGGGCATTTCACGAGGGCAGGGACTTGGCCAGTCTTGTTCATCTTTTAATCCTTAGCACCTAAAGCAGTATCTGGCACATAATAGCTACTCAATAAAATATATGGCGAAGGAACAGGTCTTCATTTTAGATGAGGCAGTTGAGGTGTGACAAAGTTAGTGACTGACTTGTCCATGTCATGGAGCTCTAGAAAGTGACAGAACTGGGACTCACACCCTCATTCACTGTCCTCAGATATCCTCTTGTACTGGGTACTCCGAGTTCCATCAACCTCCTGTGTAGGTCTGTTCCTGTCAGTGCTGCGTTCTCCCTTGTTATGGACTGAATGTTGTGTCCCCCTCACATTCAGAGGTTGAAGCCTGAACCCCACCCCCACCCCAGTGGGATGGCATTTGAAGTAGGGGTTTGGGGAGGTAATTAGGTTTGGATAAAGTCATGAGGATGGGGCTCCCATGTTGGGATTAATGCCCTGATAAGAAGAGAAAGAGACACCAAAGCTCACTCTCTCTACCTTATGAGGACACAGCAAGAGGTGGTTGTCTGCAAGGAAGAGACAGGGCCCTCACCAGGAACTGAATCTGCCAGCAAGTTGATCTTGCATTTTCCAGCCTCTAGAACTTTCAGAAATAAATGTCTGTTATTTAAATCACCTAGTCTATGGTATTTTGTTATATGGTATGTTATTTGTTATGGTATTTTGTATTTGTTATCGTTTATTACGGTATTTTGTTATGGCCCAAGCAGACGGAGACAACCCTTCAGGCACACTCACCAAAATTTACTTGTCCCATGGCCCATTCATTTAAGGCTTTGCTTTCTACCAGTCAGCAAAAACCGGTGATGTGATCAACTTCCTGCCTCCTCTTTCTACTCTCTAGCCCATCTGACACCTGTGCAGTACATCAGAATTTACAAAGAGATTCACATATGTGATTTCACATGATACTCCAAAACAGCTTGTGAAACAGGTCGGACAGGCCTCATTATCCCCACTTTACAGCTAAGTAAACTGAGGCTTGGCAAGATCAAGTGATTTATCATGACCACACCGGAAGGACTAGGACTCAGTTCTCTGACTCCCTAGCCCGGTGCTCCGTCCTCACCACATTGGGGAAAATGTCACAATACGTCATTCAATCAGGAGCAGGTTGTCTTGTAATTGGAGGCCGATGGAGAGGCAGGATGTCACCTTTAATGAATGACTCCCTCTAGAGGCATTTTGGGCAGGTGAGCTTGGAGATTCTGGAGTCCTTCAAATGACTCCGAGTTGGCAAGAATCTGTCTTTCCTAACCTGAGCCTGGGGCAGGATCTTTCTTCTGAAAATCTCCAGAGAGCTGGCCAACAGGTGCACTTGTCTAATCCACACAGCGAATTGATCTTCAAGGTCCTCACCTTTCTAAGAAGTGTCACCTGCATTTTCCCTTTTCTGGACATCCCCACTCCACCTGCCATGCCCACCTCGGGGCCTCATGCCATCCTGCCTGACCTCCTGCTGGGGTCTCCCAACCGGACCCCAGCTACACCTCTACTCTGTCTAAGCCACCTCCCATGTTGGGGACCAAGTGATCTGCTTGAATAACAAATCCAATGACCCCAACCTCCTGCTTAAAAACCCATGTTTGAAGAGTATAGGAGGTGAATGTAGCAGATTTAAAAAGGGAAAGATAACAAAACTTTTTTTTTAAAGATTTTATTTATTTATTTGACAGAGGGAGACAGTGCAAGAGAGGAAACACAAGCAGGGGGAGTGGGAGAGGGAGAAGCAGGCTTCCAACCAAGCAGGGAGCCTGATGCAGGACTCGATCCCAGGACCCTGGGCTCATGACCTGACCCGGAGACAGACGGTTAATGACTGAGCCGCCCAGGTGCCGCAACATAACAAAAATTTTAAGAAAAACTTTGTTTGGGGGGAGGACACGAAAATGATTTTACTCTTCTTAAAAGAAGTTCTCTTTTTATTTTCTTTTACAAAGTACACTCATAGAGTGCAGAATTTTATCTCTTTATGACACAAAGTTGTGGGGCACCTAAATATTAGTACATGAAAGAACAGCCACACCTGATGTTAATTCTGCTAAGGATGGGGATCTTTTGCATGTCGCAAAATTCAAAACAGAAGTCATTGACACTGACTTTGTTTTTTAAAGAGTATGCTAATTTTTGACTCCCAGGAGATAATCCAAAAGAAGGGGGAAAAGTCAATAAAAATCAAGATGATCATCGTGGAGTAATTTATAATAAAGAAAAATTAAAACAAGAGTAGTTAAGGAAATTATGTTGTGCCAATTTGATGGACTCTTGTACAGTCACTAAAAATTATAATTACACAGACTGTGTAGCAACAGAAAATGCCTATGATATGATGTCAAGCACGCAAAGCAGAAGAGCAAATTGCACGTATACTTGATTACAACTCTAAACATCATGTTTACATGTGGGCAAGGACTAGCAGGAAACAAGAAGAATGAAAACAGATTAGTTTGGCTGGTGGGATCGTGAGGGATTCCTCATCTTCTGGAATTGGTGTTTTTCACATCATTTGTGCCATTTTGAAAGGATGCTATTTAGCTCTTTCGGGGCTCATTTCGAGAGTGTAGGTCCCGGGAAGGCACATAAACAGCAACAAGGACTGCGCTCACTGCCGGGTCTCTCCTGGGTGCCTGGCTCTGCTGGTGGGAATACTGTGATCCAACCTGACCATGGATGTTTGCACAATTGTTCCCAGTGCAACGGTGCTGCCAAAACTCAGCCACTGGATGTATATTGATACATAAAGGCGATCCTATCCATAGCGATTCTTCTTCTTCTTTTTTTTTTAACTTTAAAAACAGCTCAGGCACAGGCTGGGAAACCATTTACCTAGACTGTTGCAGAGGGAATTGCTGATTGGGGTGCTGATTAGAAGTTTGAACTGGATGATCTCAAAGACCTGCTGAGTCTATGTGTCTCACCCATGATCGGAGTGACCTTTTTGTACACGGTGTTGAGGCTCTTAGATGTTCATGTGCTCTTTTCTGCTCCAGGAATGATGTGGCATGTCATTTCAAATAGAGCACATGGGAATGGATGGGCCAGTCTCTGCGGTCTGTAGCCCCGGGGTCAGATCCCACTTTTCTCACCGGTAAGCTCTGTGGCTGTAGATGAGTTACTTGCCACGAGTTACATGACCTCAGTTTGGTCATTTGAAAAATCGGGGCATCAGAACCTATCCCTGAAGGATGTGGAAAGCCGGGAGATAAGCAGGCATGTAGTAGGTGCTGAATTAATGGGAAGGAATTGGAGGCACATGATAGTGACAGACCAAAGCAAGCTGGTGGGCCTTAACACAGGGAAGCACAGGAAAAGTGAGTTTTAAGTAGGGATTTAAAGGAGCAGATCCAGTGCAGGCAAAACAGAAAACTGTTGAAAACATATGCTGCACCATAAAGAAAAGCTGGGAGTTACTGCCAATTTACAGATGGCAAAAATACCGTTACTCCAGGGAGCAGCTGTAACAGAAGCAAACGTGAGCAATCAAGAGGCTCCTACATTTTGATTTAATTGCAAAAACAAGAACAAAAACAAAAATCAAATGCATAATCTGAGAATCACCATAGGAACCTGCTCTACCTTCTCTCTCCAAAGTCAAGATCTCTCTCTTAACTACATCAGCCTTTCATGCTGCAATTCAAAGAGAAGTTTCCCTAATAAGCCAGTTTCTCAGATTTATAGCGGGTACGTGTATCATATGAACTATTTTCTGTTTTAAAGCCCCAGCAATTCTCTTGGGACCAAGATTTCCACTGACATTGAGACTCAGTACTAATTCAAAGACTACTTTCCTAGTGGCATCAGAATTCGATAAACTAAAACAGAAAAACTTTGGACTTTTGCAAAGCACTATTCGGTTTTACTTTTCTTTCTTTTTGCCTTCACTTTGTTTAGGAAAGTAAAAATGTTGAAAGGAGAGGTAGTACTTAGTATTTATACAAAACTTAAAAAGCAATAAACCATTTTGATTTCTCAAAAGTGCACCCTGAGCACACAAGAAACTTCTGGTATTTCAGGAATGTAGAAACTAAACTAATGAGCATGTCGCGTGGAAAGATTAAATACAGTGTATGGCATTTCCAGAGTCAACGCAAAACCCATGGGACATTTATGGCATCTGAAGACTGGTTTTATGAACTCCACCGAGCCAAGGTTTGTGCTGAAGCTGGGCCCGGACAGACATACTATTCAGAGCACTCGAGGATTTGTGTGGAAACAGCTTACGGATTTTCTGACAACCTTGTCTTTCAACTCAGATGAATGAAGCACCATTGTTGGGTCATGAGGAATTTTCATAAAAAAGTTGTCACCAAAGCTGCTTCTCACTGGGGGTGAGGGGTGTAGAAATGGCGGTCTTTAAATTTTGCTTGAAAAATGAAAATATGTTAGACACCCAAATCAGTGCCGAAATAAGGTTAGCTTTGAATGGAAAAACAAGAGAAGTAACCAAATGAACCAAATGTCAAGTGAAGACTAATAACCTTTGGGCTTTGTTAGTAGAACCAACCGCCCCCCCCCCCGTCTCCCACATGGACCCTGACTGAGATTACCGTGAAGGGGGGTGTCTGAGGCACACAGACAGCTGGACATTTTGTAGGTAGACACTTGATATAGCATAGTTTGCTATTATTACCTCACCTACGCTTTTTCAAGGACATTGGCTTGGTTCAGGGCTTAGAGATGGCACGCCAAGACACACTTAGCTCTTCTAAAGTCATGGCCTTTCTTGGCTGGATCTAAAATGCCAAATATTGTGCTAGCCATGGACATGTGAAGACTTCTACAAGTTGTCAGGAATCCTCTCTTTGTAAATCAGTTTACACTGACTGTCGGGTAGACTGTTGCTGAAAGAATCAACATAGGGCCCAAGGACTCTAAGGCCTTCAAAGCATTTGGCTCAACAATAGCCAGTCAAGGAGGAGAAAGAGGATTTATTTCTTTTTCTTCTTCAAGGGCAGATGACTTACCGGAAAGCTCAACTGCCTTGGGGACAATAGACCAGAGTTTGAGTTCAAGCGGGAAGAGGGTGAGATTGGGATTTGGGATCTGGGTCTTTATGGACAGTGTTGCCCCCCCCTCCCCCCGTGAACACTTTCTCACCTCTCAGAGCCTCTGTTTGCTTGAGAAATGAACCTACTAGTAGCATTATTCTCACAGGACTGTTGGGAGGCTTCCATGGGGTCTGATGTTTTCAAAGGTGCTTCATGTCTTACAAAGTACTCTACCGAGTTACGCATTATTCCTGCTAATTGTGGGACTTTGGACAACCTCTTAGCTTTCCTAAGCTTTGGTTTCTTTCTTCATAAACTGGGGAAAGTAACGGCAGGCCTTATTCACTCCCTAAAGGTATTGTAAGGCTCAAAATGGAACAAAGGGAGAAAAACTAGGCATACGGCAAAACACTTTGTTATTTTAGCAACTGAGAATAATCAATTTAAAAATATTCCAGTGAAATGCCTTGAGTGTTATCCACTTTGGGATGATTTAATGATTTCTACTGCTTGTTGAATGTTGGCGTTTGTTTCTTTTGATCTGCAGGTGGTTTCCGATATTCTAATAATCTCTTAGGTGGTTTACGGCATAAAAACAATTTGGAGGCTTAAGAAAATAATATTCTCATGTTACCACAGAGTTGTTTCCAACTACTTCCCAGGACAACCGCCTCATGAACGTTGGCCCGTCATTGTACCTGTCTTTTCTCCTTTGGGTAGTTGTGGCCCCCTGCTTCCTGATCTCTCTATTGTCTGCTTCAGCGACATACAAGTGGCACACATCAGCCTGGAGCCACCCCTAATTCCCTCATCGCTCCTCTGGAAGAGGTGATCTCTGCTAGAAGGTGGGCATTAGCTGCTCAGGACCTCGGCAGAGTGGGAGGGGAGTCTCTGAGACACTATGGAAACCAACATGCTGAGAACATGTAGTCGGACAGATAGAAATTAATCACATAAATCTGCATCTTTGAAGAACCTCCTCTTCTTGCTGTGTGGAAGCATTGTACCCTTTGAGGGGTGTTTCATGGGTGCTCTCCGAGTCTTTTCAGTGCCACTGCGTGATAGGCATCGTTCGCCTAAGAGCCAATGCATCTTGAAAGTTTCTGTCATTGCCTTTATTCAGAGAGGGTTGGCTCAGCCCAGCTGAATATATACCGTTTCTTTAGAAAAAGCCCAAAGACAGGCACTGTTGACATTATCTTTGCCATTTCAAATAAAACATTTCCTGGTGAAAGGCAGTCTTGTTCTTATCCCGAGATCTATCAATATTGGCTCCCTAGCTGGTCTTTGCATTTCACAGAGGAGGCGAGGTACCTGCGTTTGTGCTTGTCTGTGTCTCCGCAGAACCCTCCCCAGCAGGCCCTTACCTAGTCAAACGGGCAAAAGATGGTATTTCTATTGTAGGGGATTTTGACTTCCAAAGAATGACGGGAGGTTAAAGGGCCATAAGAGTGAGCGAGTACAGCAGAGTCAAGGACTCACGGATTTCTCACATTTCTGTGTGCAAAGCTCCCAAATGAAAAGCAGGAAATGGCCCATTTATTTGAAAATTGAGACTGTGAAGTGGTAGAAAGGACAAAGTCTTTCTGAAAAGTAAAATAACAACCCCCAAAAAGCAGATAGTAAAACTTGTTAGCAGCCACCTAAGAAGTGAGCGGAAGGGATGGCACAGGTAAAGATGGCTGTGTGTGTGCGTGCACGTGTGTGTGCCTGTGTGCATACCACAGAAGCTTTCTTCTGGCCCCTGCATTGTCTGTGTTTCTTCCACGTTCCCTTGTCTTGTGTATTGCTTCTGGTCTCTCTTTCCCTGTAGTGGTTTCCCTCACTTGTCTGGATCCTTGGCTGTCACCGATAACTTAACTGTGAGGCCCTGAAAAGCTAAATGAAAGCTCCATGTGCGTGGGCAGGACTGCGAACTGGTATGGTCAACAGATGGGGACTTGGCTGTTTGTTGGGGATATAGAAATGTTTTTTTCTGTGCCTCTTTCACTGGATCCTAGCAGTTTTCTCAAAACGGAACATTCTATCTACTCTTGTCTTCAGAGTTTCACTTAAGTTCGAGGAGCAAGAAGAGAAGGGAGCAGAGGGTTCTCCATTCAGCCTGTAGTATTGTCTTTATTTTTAATTTAATTAATTTTAATTAATTATTTTTAGAGAGAGAGAACGTGCCGGGGGGAGGTCATGGGATGCAGAGGAAGAGAGGGAGAGAGAATTTCAAGCAGACTCCACACTGAGTGTGGAGCAGAGCCGGGGCTTCATCCCATGGCCTTGAGATCGTGACCCAAACGGAAATCCAGAGTGGAACACTCAGGTGACCGAGCCTCCTATTTTAATTTTTACTACAGTGTAACTGACTTACGGTATTATTTTAATTTCACGGGTACAACACAGAAATGATCACCCCGGTAAGTCCAGTTAACATCTGTCACCAGACATAGTTTTTACAGTGTTATTGACTCTATTCCCCACGTTGTGCATTACATCCCCAAGTCCTTTTTATATCATAACTGGAAGATTGTACCTCTTAATCCCCTTCGCCTTCTTTGCCCCTCCCCGGGGCCCCCTCCCCTCTGGAAACCACCACTTGGTTCTGTGCATCTATGAGTCTGTGTGGTGTTTCCTTTCATTCTTCTTTTCTTGGCTGCAGCTCATCTTGCCCTCACATGTGCCTGAGCCCCAGACTCCAGCACCAGCTCCTTGATTGTCTGTGAGGGAACCTCATCTTCTGCCTGGCCGGGTAAGGGCTCCTGCTGGCTATGTTGGGGGGTGGGCAGGCACCTGGGACACAGATATCCTCACGGGGACCTGTCGGGCTTCCTCTTTTCAGTCCTGCTCTGTGTCTCTCTGCCTTCAGGAGAACCTAGTATTTTGAATTCCTGAGCTTTTTGGGTTCCTGGGGTATAAATAGGCTTGCCTCTGGTTGCCTTCCCCCGCAGGCACTTGGATCGGCTTTCTTTGCTACCTTTCCCATACAATTTCCGTGGTACAAAATGTTATTGACATTTCTCATCTGTTTAGTCTTCTCCTGTTTGTTGTTTGTTTGTATATTTTTAGCTCTTTAATTCTTTTGCTGTCATTTTATCAGGTTTGGGGAGGAAGTAGAGATAAACACCTGTGTTTATTTAATCAGAAGTCCAAGAATGGAATTTAAACAAGATACAGACACCGAGGCCCCATCCCTAAAGATTCTCACTAAGCGGTGTAAGGCGGAATCTGGGCATTCCTATATTTTAGGGGATCCCAGTAGGGGGATGAGGTGAGCTGACTTCACGGCCCACCGAGCCCCAATGGGGTGTGGCTTTGAATACATTTCTCATGCTTAGTTGACTTCTATCCTTCCTGCTAGAAGCACAGCAATGGGCAACTGTTACGTGTGAAAAGCATTTACTGGGTGCCTTCTATGTCCCTGGAATTGTGTCAAACATTCTTTTGGTTGCAGATGATTAAATTAAACAGCTTTGGCAGTGAATTTTCAGCCAGTGTAAATAACGGTGGAAAAAACAGGTACTCAAACCCCAGATGGGCTTCCCCAATCTTGCACCAATTCTCTTCTCTGTGTGTTGGCTTCATTCTTCATGAGGCTAGAACCACCTCCATGGTTCTACTTTCAAACCACTCTCTTGACCTTCACCCAGCCAGTGCCCCTTTTTAGGATCTGTCACTTTAAACATCCCTCTTCTGGTTTTTATAGGATTCTTTGGTTGCTCATGAGTCGAAGGATCTGATCTTCCATCTTTACAGATTCAAGTATTGAGAGGAAGAGTCTTTCCCTTCGCCCAATTATTCTCATCCTGGCTCAAGTATGAACAATGCCGGGGAAGGCCCTGGGGTGGCTCAACAAGGCCAGGTTTGTATCTCCTGATCAATCATAGTAGTGAAGTCGGGTATTATACACCCTTGGCTGTTCAGTACCTGGTGTCCATGTGCACCATCTGTGCAAAACCACAAACATGCTTTTTGCCTTTGCATTCCGAAATGTTCCAAAGTCATGTCCACTCCTATACATCATTCCTTTTCATTAGTTCTAGATGTAGCTTCTTCTTCTTCTCCTTTTTAAAGATTTATTTATTTTAGTGAGACAGAGAAAAACAGCGAGCATGAGCGGGAGGAGGGGCAGAAAGGGGAGGGAGACAGACTCCTTGCTGAATGGGCAGCCCGCTTCGGGTCTCGATCTCAGCACCCTGAGATCATGACCTGAGCCGAAATCAAGAGTCAGCTGTTCAACCTACTGAACCACCCAAGTGCCCTAGATGTAGCTTCTTATGATTCTGAAACTTAGAGGCAATATGAACAGTTACTCTTTCTCAACTGACCCAAGCCCCTAGAGCTCTGGTCTCAGTGGGCTGAGTCCCCAGACCTGGCAGATAATCGTGTAACAAATAGCTTAACTGACTCTTTTTTTTTTTAAGATTTTATTTATTTATTTGACACAGAGAGGGAGATTACAAGTTACTAGGCAGAGAGACAGGGAGAGGAGGAAGCAGGCTCCCCGCTGAGCAGGGAGCCCAATGCGGGCCTCGATCCCAGGACGCTGAGATCATGACCTGAGCCGAAAGCAGAGGCTTTAACCCACTGAGACACCCAGGCGCCCAGCTTAACTGACTCTTAACAGAAGATCTGCAGCGGAGTGAGGGGATGCTAACTGCCTTCTGTTTGCTATTCTGGCCATCAGTTGCTGCACAATAAACCACCTCAGTTTTCAGTGGTGACAATAGCCGTTATTTATTTTACTTCTGGTTCTGGAGGTCAAGCTCAGCTAGGTCATTCTTGACCATGGCCTCAGATAGCAGCTGGGCCTGGGGTCCTCTCAAAGGCTTCTTCGTCCCACAAAGGTTGCCTTTGTGGCAATGGCTGGGCCCCTCGGGCAACTCTCTCTCCTCCAGCCTTTTCTGTCTGGCGGCGTCAGGGCTCTGGACTCCGTACATGGCAGCTGAAGTCTCCCAGGCTGTGTCCCAAGATACAGTGGCAGGAGCTCCGTGGCTCTCTCTGTCCCAAACTCAGAAGTCAAAGTGTCATCTCCACCCCACCTTGTTCATTGCGGCAGTCACCAAAGCCGGCCCAGTTTCAAGGGGATGTCAAAACCACTCTCTTGACCTTCACCCAGCCAGTGCCCCTTTTTAGGATTTGTCACTTTAAACATCCCTCTTCTGGTTTTTATAGGATTCTTTGGTTGCTCGTGACACAATTCAGATTAGATGAGCACTGGGTATTATATGCAACTAACGAATCATTGAACACTACATCAAAAACTAATGATGTACTGGAAATAATAATAAAGAATTAGCATAGAGCTAAATAAATAATAAAGAATTAGCATAGAGCTAAACCACAGAGGGCGGGGGAGGGCGGGGGACTGGAGCCAAGGACTTCAACATCTGTACTCCCTGTTCCTTTTGAAGAGTCCTGGTGACTTGCTTAAGGACACATGCTCTCTCTGGACCAGTGACTGTCATTGTAGGGTGTCTACTAAGCTTGGCATGTCTGAAAAAGGGTGATTGCTTCTCCATCAGTTACTGCGGTCCAGGTTGTGTTAAAGGTAGCAACTCCCACGTGGCCACCCCAGTGAAGGTGTCAGGAAGGGCAGTTCCTTGAAAGAGGAGGGGTGCTTTTCCAGGGGAGGAGGGAGTGATGGGCTGACGGGACAGTGAATTCCTGCTCAGTTTTTACATAGGGTGTCTCATTGAATTCCAGCACCAACCTGCCCCTGAGGTAGGTATTAATGTTATTCCCTTCCAACAAATGAAAACACCGAGGCTTAGAGATACTCAATATCCTGTCCAAGGTCACTCGGGCAAGCCTGGCAGAGTGAGTTGCTGAGCCCCCTTTCTGTCCAAATACAAGTCCCTGACCTAAACACCTCTCTTTCCCCAGTCCCCAGCCACACTCTCCAGTGCAGCCAATGGAGGTGAGAGGCCAGAGTAGGTAAGTGGGGGAATGGGGGATGTCCCCAGGAGGACGGGTCTCTGACCTCCAGCCCCCACATTTCACTTTTCTCTCCTACCCACCTGCCCGGCCTCCACCTCAGCGGCCGCCATGGCCACCGCCCCTCCAAGTGGCCAAGCAGTGACCTGATCGCCCATGGGTATGTTGGTCCAGCAGCCTGCACCCTCTCCTCCCTTTGTTCAGCTGAAGTGAGGATGGACTGTCCCCCAAAGAATCTTAGGAGGAAATGCATGAACTACGATTCCAAAGCAAACAACACAGAAATACAAGAGTTGAGGAGACACATGTGATCACAGAGAGTTGATTCCTTATCTTCGTTTCAGTAAAGGTCTGCCCCCCACAGTATGGCTGCTACTGCTTGCCAGGTCCCCGGACCTTTTGTTTCTTTCCCAGCTGTCAGCTGAAAGTGCTTCCCAGAGGTGATTTCACCAGCTCGGTTCTTGAGGCAGGTCCCACCTCCTTGGTCTTCATTTCACTGGCCACACAAGAGAGCTCACCAGGCCACGTGATCTCCCCGGGAGGGCATCCTTGTTGAAGCCCCTGTCCCCCGAAGAAGACTGGCAGGCCCCTTACCTTCCACGGTCCAGGATTATGTGGAATCGCTTCTGCAGTTCCTGAGTAGCTTCCATTGAGCTCACCTGCAGGACCAAGATCATGTACATGACTGTAGCCCAGTAGAGGTCAAAGCTTTTTGCCTGAACATGCGTGTTTATGTTGGGGGGGGCGGGACAGAATTCTGATCATTATAACTTCTCAATTTCAAAATGCCTCACACGTATGTAATGACGACCCACGTAGAGTCGGGGCGGGGAGGGGAACCACAGATTTCTCTCTCTAGACCTCTGTAGACCCCATTATTACACGAGACCCCCTTGTTTGTGCAAGAGAGAAGCAGAAGGACCTGAGACCCGTACTGTTTCCAAGCAGAGAGCTCAGGGGCTGGGGAGGGAACAGATTTTTTTGTTTTTTTATTTTTTTTAAACAGCTGAGAGCAAGATAAAAGAAAATTACAACAGTTTGACAGCATAATTTTAATAAGTTTTGTTTTTTTTCTCTGGCACAGAGATTCATCAAATCGTGGCTGGAAGCAATAGNGGGGGGGGGGGGGGGGGGACAAGTGTTGAGACAAGCAGTCACCGCGGTGGCCGCCTGGAAATGTTATTGGGTTGTGAGGGTTGTTCACACTGTTGCTATTCCCAAATGCTTTACCGACTCAAATTAAAAAATGATTATTTAATGTATTCAGTTGTTCTGTCTGCTCCTGAGAGAGCGGCTGTTACGGCCTTCCCAGTCGGTGGGGGTGGGGCGGCGGTGGATTCCTGTCTCTGCAAGCCAGTCCTCTCCCAGCCCTTTCTCCTGCTCCCCGCTTCTTCTCTCCCCTGCGGTGGGGGTCATCCTCTGCCCCCGCTCAGCTTGCAGCTGAAACCATGCGAAGCTCAGATTTTCTGGGGTGCTTCAGGAGCGGGGGTGGCCGGGATGCCAGCGGAAGGAGAGGGGTGGCACCTCGGGAGGGGGGGCTAGGCAGTAGGGTTGGACATTCTAGAAATCCTAATGCATTCAGTTCCTGGGCGTCTCTATGCACGTGGGGCTGTGTGCCAGCTGCTGGGGGCGCCAGTGAGAAACAGGCAGCCTCGCTCACTGTCCTCTAACACATATGCTCTGTCCCCGTCCCGAGTCCTGGGTCTGCTCCCAGGGGGCACCGTGAGGCAGGCTTGTCTCTGAGTGCAAGGCAGCCCAAAGGGACCCCCAGCCAAATCACGAACGCAGTGATCGTTCGGCCTCCTACAGGGCTCTTCCGCTTCCAGAGGTGCTGGGGGCCTAGGAGTCTGATGTGATCTCTGGCATTGCACTGAGTCAGTGGCTGGCCCTGGAAGTGGCCTGCCCTGTGATATTTCCCCACTGTTCTCGCCCTGCAAGCAAGGGCCCTCTGAGTGTCCAACAGCCTGCTTTCGATGGGGATAAAAATCTGTCTCACTTCTTAGCATCGATGACAGATGGTCTACAATCTTGACTACCCTAAGTAACACCAAATAAGAACGATACACACTTTGGTGAATGATTTCACGCTTATAGTTGTCAAAGCCTGTCAGTTGCTACCTCTGCCGTATGCCTTCTGTCCATCAACCCCCTCCCGCCCGTTCCCACTGTCCTAATTCAATCCCTCATTATCTGCCACCTAAGATGATTTCCTCGGCTTTCTTACTCGTTTCTCTGCCTGCCTTCTCTCTGCCTTTGAGATCATCCCACATAATGCCGATGGATTAATCTTCTTAAAGTGTAGCTCAGATCGCGTCATTCTTTGGCTCAGAAACATTTTGTGACTTCTTCCGGCTGTTTATTGAATTAAGAGAACGCTGTTTTGGCTTTGCACCAGGCAGGCGCAGCGTGGCCACAGCTTCTCTACCTGCCTTTGGTTGCTCTTCTGCTTTCGCGTCTTGTCCTCTGGCTGGAATGTTCCTTTTTGGGATCTTGGCCAGCTGGAACTCTCACTGTCCTTGGGTGCCCCGCGAAGATGGGCTCCTCTTTCACAAACCCTTTCCCCTGTCCCCAAACGGGCTGTTACTGTTCCTATCCTGAACCATCGTGGCAAGGGTTTGGCCCTTCTCTTATGACAGTTGTCAAAATTAGTGGTAAGTGCCCTCTTTGGATAGCAAACTCATGGCGGGCAGTGACTTCCATCCGGAACTCAAAACATCTATTGATTCTGGTGAATGAAAATGGTATCCGTCTGTGCGTTCCTGGCATGTAATGCCTATCAGAGCAGCCTTATTGTTTTGTGGGAAAATAGAACTGCGGCCCCTTAGATGTTCTACCAATGTGATTATAAAGGATTAGCAATTTCTATATTTGTATGCATGTTCATTGATGATTATGTGTGTGAACAAAAATGCAATGCAATCCAGCTTAGGCAGAAAAGGAGTTTATTGGAAGGACCCACGTTTGCAGAACTGAAGAGGAAGATGAGTTTTTCAGGGTAGTTCCAAGGACCTCAGGGACAGAGATTGACAGCTCTGTGTTGTGCAGACCCTATTTGGATCTCATTTTGTTTCTCTCTGGGAGTTAACTTTAAGGTAAGGTGGGAAGAGGACTCGATACGGCAGCACATATAAGGTGAGGTGGAAGGATAAGGGATGAGAAGGATGAAGGGGTGGACTCATCTGGGTCATGTATGATCACAGAAGATGATTAAGTAGATGACAGAGCTCTGTCTTATTACTTTAGACCCAAGCCATAAGATTTATAGGACAATCCCTAATTGTGTCCTCTGTTTCCTGCAGAGGAAGCAGACCCACAGGGAGAGGACTTTCTTTTCCAGATTGGGGGGCAGAGAGAGTAGAAGCTTTGGAAGGAGCAAGGAGCAGACAAGTGAGGGACCGGGCTGGAGGTGCTGCTGGTGGTCATGGAAGTGTGTGGGGGGGGTGGGCCAAGGGCCAAGCTGAAGAATTTCAGACGAGTTCTGGCTCTAGGCACAGAGCACTGGAAGGTAAGCCTTTTAATTAACAGGAGTTGATAAAAATGTCCTGGCTGCTGGAGCAATTAGATGACTTGAAAGGGCTTAAAAGAATAACGAAAGAAGCAGGTAATGAGAGATACGCGCATCTGTGAGGCAGGGACTGATGACAGGGAGCATCTGCCTACCAGAGGTAACCTGAATATTTAAAGTTGTGAATCTATAAATATTTAACTATGTTCAAATATTTAGCTACTGCAATTGCCTCCCTTAAAAAATGAGATTTATTTTTCCTGAATACAGGGTCATTTTTCTCAAAGCGCAATGTAGTCTAAGCAATTCATTGAAAAAATCATTTTTGACGATTTCCTATCAATTACAGAATACAGCCCGATGGGTGTCGGGATCCCTCTGATACACGGGTTGGACGGAGTGTTAACGGGAGCTTTGATCTGGCTCTCTTTCACCACACACAGGAAGTTAGGACACTCCTCACAGTCTCCTGACATTGACCGATCATATCTTTTTCTCGCTCTCCCCATGAGAATCTCACGAGACTCCCCTCTGGGCAAAATCATGCCCCAATATAGAGAATCTATGCATTTGGGGAATGGTCAACCAGCACAACAAAATAATAGCTAAACATGGGGAATGTGTGTTTGTTAAAGGAAAGGTGGGGAAGGAAAATTTCCAGGACAGACATTTGGCCACAGACATGTTCTTGGGAATATGAATTCTACGAGAGACTTTGCAAGGAAGAAGAGCATGTGAAACNTGGTCAACCAGCACAACAAAATAATAGCTAAACATGGGGAATGTGTGTTTGTTAAAGGAAAGGTGGGGAAGGAAAATTTCCAGGACATTTGGCCACCGACATGTTCTTGGGAATATGAATTCTAGGAGAGACTTTGCAAGGGAAGAGGAGCATGTGAAACTTAATTTCCTCTGAGCCATTTGTGCTCACATACCCTTTGGAAAACCTTTGTATACCCCTGGGCTCAGGTTCTCTCATTTAAAGATTTCTGCTCTCCACATACATTTTGTATCTCAAATTCTCTGCTTCTGAGGGCATTCCCTTCTTCCTCAACACCTTCTCTCCCTTCGGATTTGAGGGGACCCTTTCCACAGCCTCTAAGCAAAAGGAAGGTAAGTTTCCATCTGTCTGTCTTAATTCTATCATTATTGTCTACAGCTCTTGTATTAGTCAGGATTCTCCGGACAAACAGCACCAGTATGGTAGAGATATAGATACAGGTAGAGAAATATAAAAGGATATTTACTATAAGAATAGGCTTATGAGGGCGCCTGGGTGGCTCAGAGGGTTAAAGCCTCTGCCTTCGGCTCAGGTCATGATCTCAGGGTCCTGGGATCGAGGCCCACATCGGGCTCTCTGCTCAGCGGAAAGCCTGCTTCCCCCCCCCTCTCTCTGCCTGCCTCTCTGCCTACTTGTGATCTCTATCTCTGTGTCAAATAAATTAAAAAAAAAATCTTTAATAAAAAAAAAAGAATAGGCTTATGAAATTATGGAGACTGAGAAGTCCCACAATCTGCCTTATGCGAGCTGGAGAACCAGGAAAAGGTGATGGTGTAAGTCCAAGTCCAAGAATCCTGGTCTGAGTCCAAAGTTCTGATGAACCAGAAGCACCAATGTCCAGTGTCCAAAGGCAGGAGCAGATGGAGGTCTCAACTCAAGCAGAGACAGCAAAATCATTTTTCTTCTATCCTTTTTTTCTGTTCGAGCTCTGGGATTTGGATGGTACCAATCTGCACTGGAGAAGGTAATCTCTTTACTCTGTGTACCAATTCAAATGCTAATTTCTTCCGGAGATACCCTTACAGACACACCCAGAAACAGCTGTCTGTTCTATCTGCTATCCGGATATCCCTTAGCCCAGTCAAGCGGACACATAAAACCAACCATCACAGAATACAGCCAGTCGCTTCTGTTCCCGTCACTGCCTCCATGATTTCCAAATGGCTCTCGTCCACCTTAAAGAATCCTGGTCTGAGTCCAAAGTTCTGATGAACCAGAAGCACCAATGTCCAGTGTCCAAAGGCAGGAGCAGATGGAGGTCTCAACTCAAGCAGAGACAGCAAAATCATTTTTCTTCTATCCTTTTTTTCTGTTCGAGCTCTGGGATTTGGATGGTACCAATCTGCACTGGAGAAGGTAATCTCTTTACTCTGTGTACCAATTCAAATGCTAATTTCTTCCGGAGATACCCTTACAGACACACCCAGAAACAGCTGTCTGTTCTATCTGCTATCCGGATATCCCTTAGCCCAGTCAAGCGGACACATAAAACCAACCATCACAGAATACAGCCAGTCGCTTCTGTTCCCGTCACTGCCTCCATGATTTCCAAATGGCTCTCGTCCACCTTAAACACTTCCTGTTCTATTGCTTGATCAATGGCAACACCTATGGACTTTGGTTCTGTCTACCACCTTTGAGAAGTTGGGAATTAATAACGCCCCTTGAAGATGAAGGAGATATGTGCCTATCAGTGTATTGGCACTTCTGACAATATCAGCAGTAATAATATTTCCACCTAATCGGTATTGAGTTCTAGCTGGGTGCAAGGTCCCTCACGTAGCTCCTCTGGAATCTTGCAACAAGCCTGAAGGTAGAAGTAGACAGTGTTATCTCCTTTTACATCTGAGCCCACTGGCTGCTGAAGCCCCTGCTCTTCCCTTCCCCACACATTGAGAGGTGTCAGATCACTGTCATTGGAGAGAAGAGGGGCTGAAGATGACCTGCCACAGAATCATCACCCCAGGAACAGACAGTCCAGGAGCTCTTCCATGTGCCAGGCCCTCTTCTGATGGCTTTGTGCATACAACCTCATGTTATCCGCATGGCAACACCACGGGGTGTAAGGCTATTATTATCTTCACTTATCAGTCAAGACACAGGGGTGGTAGATGGTTGACCTGATGTCCCACTGGGAGTGAGTATCAGAACTGGACTCAACCCCTGGCCATCTGGTTCCAGATGAGCAGCCAAGGGCCAGAGCTCAGGTGGCTCAGAATTGGGTGGAGGGATGGTGAAGTCCCCCGCCCTCTGACTTGCCCTTCGGTAGAGAGACATGACTTCACACAGGGCCATAGCCATACCCACTGTCCTCAGCACCATCACAGCTCAGTCACCTATAACAATCATCAATGGCAGTTTGAGGAAAAAATCACAGGGACAGAAACTAAGACATAATGAGGTCTTGTGGCTGCCTGGTCCTTCCAAGTGCAATCAGCCCCCAAACTACATTTTGGCGTCATCTGCTAGTGCCCTAAATTGTAGGGTCCAGGAATCACCGTGCTCCTTACTCCTACAGCTCTGCACCCTTTCTCAGGCACTGACTGGAAACCCTAGCCCCCTTTTCCTCCTGATCTCCAAGGTCAATTTAAAATCTATTTCCTCTAATCTAACAATGTTCATTAGATGTAAAAGCTTTGTATCTTTTGATTTAACGATTCTACTTTTAGAGTTTTAAGCTAGAAAACACTGATTTTAAGGATTGAAAGATCTAAGTTCATGGATATTCCCTGCAACTGTGTTTGAAATGTCAAAAAGTGGAAGCAACCTGATTGTCCATTCACGAGGGGGAGTGAGATAAATTACAGCACCTCACAGTGGAATACTGTGCAGCAGTTTGAGAAGAAGAGATGGACACAGCACAGAAAGATGTTCAAGATATATAGTTAAGTGAAAAAAAAAACAGGTGGTAAGACAATACAGGTTGTAAGAACAAATTTTCTTACAGAATAAATAGAAGAAATGGAAGCATATGCATTGGGAAAGTCTAGAAATACACTAAACTATTGATAATGTAAATTATCTTTGGAGGGTCACACTTTGACAGACTTTTTCATTTTTCTGATACTTGTGTAATATTTAATTTAACTTATTTTTTAAAGATTTTATTTCTTTATTTGAGAGAGAGAGCATGAGCCCAGGGAGAGGGGCAGAGGGAGAAGGAGAGGCAGACTCCTGCTAAGCACGGAGCCCAACCTGGGCCTCAGCCCCAGGACCTGAGGATCATGACCTGAGCCCAAGTCAGACACTTAACCAGCTGAGGCGCCCCAATTTTATTTTATTTTATTTTATTATTATTACTTATTTTTTTTAAGAAGCTGGTACTCTACTTCCTTGGGGCATCTCTCTGCTTTCCCCCATCAGCCCCTTAGTGCATCGCTTGTACTTTTTAAAGTCCTTATTTCAATCTTGGTTGTTTAACATCTTAATCATTCCTCCTGACCCCTAAACCCCTTGAACCCAGGGTTTGTGTCATTCATTTTTGTATGAGGTTGAATCACAGTCAAATGCCAATATCTGACCCTATTTGGCCTGTAGAACTGGCAGATCCACGGGGTTGGGTCTATTTGTCCTCAGCATGGAGCCTGGCTCATGGTGGGACTGACTTGAATTGATTTCATGTTGGCATTTGGTATTTAGAAATCAGCTGATTTGCTGCTTCGCATGAACACATATTCATACTTACAAATTATATTTATATATTTTTTCACATATATTTATACACTTATATTTATTTACACTGTTGGTGCCATTTGCCAATAATTAATTATTAATGTATTAATGGTATTAATACTCACATTTTGTAAATATGGTTCAGAGAACTATTGATTGAGGGGGGAAAAGTGGAACTTCAGGATGAATCCTAGAAGCAGTAAAGCCTCTGAATGGGGGAAAAATAGTCAGTCCTCTCATTCTTTCTGGTTCTTGATTTCTTTTTAAGACTTGTCAGCGAGAGAGAGTGAAGAGACCTGAACCAAGGCCAAGGCAATTTTTTCCATCCAAAGCAAGCCTTGAAACTGCCTGGCTATGAGCAAGAACACTGACAGCAGCATTGGTTTGGGGAGACTGCTCATCAAATCACTTCTTTAAAGACAACCCATCTGTCTGGAGGGGTTGGCTGAGTTTCTTGGTTAAAGATTTGTTCTTTCTTTTCTACATCACAAACTGTTATGATACTATACCTGAGTGATTAATCTCTGACCTCAAATTTTCCACAGGTTCAGGCAAGATTTCTCCTTTTGAACACAAGAAAAAGCCTTTCATTTTTTAAAAGATTTTATTTACTTAGAAAGAGAGAGAGGGAGTGCACAAGTAGGGCGGAGGGTCAGAAAGGAGAGGGAGAAGCAGACTCCCCGCTGAGCAGGGAGCCCAATGCAGGGCTCGATCCCAGGACCCTGAGAACATGACCTGAGCCGAAGGCAGATGCTTACCTGACTGAGCCACCCAGGCACCCAAGAAAATATTTTAGGTGGTCAGTTTAGTATTGGAAAAAACAAAATCAAATGTGCGAACTTGGAAACCTAGACTAGAACTCTCTGTTTCCAAGGCATGGTTGTGTTTTAAGTTGAGATTGCCAACTCTCCATTCAGTATTTTGGGAAGAAAGCCTAAGAAACAGATATCTATGGATCCGAGGGATGGCAGTCTCTGTGATTTCCACCTGCCAGGTCTGGACAGAGTCTGTCCCCCACCCTACCCTCCACTCCAGCCCATCCCCCACCCCAGGGAAGGAGCCAGCCTTGCCTAGCATGTGAACATAAGGTCAAGGGTCAGAAACAGAATGGCCATTCAGCTCTGAACAGGCATCATAAGTAATTTTTAAGTAACAAAAATCAGAGCGCATTAGAACATTAGAACCAGAAGGGATCCTAGCAATTGTCTTGTTTCCCAAAGTTCTGCAGGATATTTTTAGGTGTTCAGAAATAAGGGAGGAGGCGTTCCATGGCCACATGAGATTGAGAAATGTTGGATGGAGCAGATGCTGTTGGTGTCCCGCTTCAGCACAAGACACTGAATCCCAGCAACTCTTGTCTATTTGTCTAAGGCCCTTCCTGAAGCCGATCTACCCTCACATATTGGGCCATGGGTTCCAGGAACTTGACACCCCCACCCAAAGCAGCCCTTAAACTCTGACTAGTGAGTATCAGCATACAAACATCCCAGCAGTCTTGCCCCTCAGGTGGGAAGACTGAGGTGTGTGCTCCACACTGTTTCCTGCAATTTCCCCAGTGGGGCTGCGTTCCAGCTGCCCCCCCTCCCCACAGCTGCCTTAATAATGCATTCTTCAAGGCTGCCTACCCGTCTCTGTCTTGCTGCCCAATTTCCTTGCTGTGTCTCCCTTCGTTTCCCAAATCAATTACTTGCACTCAAATCCCTGTCTCAGCTCTGCTTCAGGAGCCCAAAGTAAGATAACTGGGTAAAGACAAAAAAAAAAACAAAAAAACCAAAAAAAACAAATTTCTTTACTATAGAACTTTCCAGAGCCTTTGCTATGCTAATGCGCTTCGCGACTACTTAAGAGGGGCATTCTGCAGCAGTTCCCAAATAATTGCCTACAAATCCATATCCCCTGCTCCCACAGATCTCTCTTGAGACTAGTATTGCAAGTAAAATATTTGGGGAGTCAATGTCTGTGTTTTACTGGTGAGAATGTTCAATCTCTGCATTTTACTGACAAGAGATCTAATCCTAGGAAAGTTAAGTATTCATCTAAAGCGGCACAGCCACAAGTGGCAGAGTCATACTTAGCATCTAGGTTTCTTCTTCTCTCTTCTCCACATCATTTTGCATCTGTGCCTCATTCCAGATCAACCCCGTGTCAGAATTGGAAGGTCACGGAACATGGAATGCGGAGTTCACTTTCAGAATTTGCATCTGGTCTCCATCACCAACCAGCTCTGCCCCTCTGCTCCTTCCCTCACAGTAATCCTTTGTCTTACCTTCTTCATCTAGGAAACCAGATGGTGAAATTAGCTGACTTTAAAAAAGAGTTGAGGTAAGGGCGCCTGGGTTAAAGCAGTGGGTTAAAGCCTCTGCTTTCGGCTCAGGTCATGATCTCAGCGTCCTGGGATCGAGGCCCGCATCGGGCTCTCTGCTCAGTGGGGAGCCTGCTTCCTCCTCTCTCTCTGCCTGCCTCTCTGCCTACTTGTAATCTCTCTCTCTCTCTGTGTCAAATAAATAAACAAAATCTTAAAAAAAAAAAAGAGTTAAGAAAAAGAGGTAAAATACATCCAATATAAACTTCACCATTTTGACTACTTTTAGTTGTATGGCTCAGTGGCATCAAGAATATTCACAGTGCTGTGCGCCCATCATCGTCATCCAACTCCAGAACTTTCCCGTCTTCCCAAACTAAAACCCCACACCCATAAAGCACAAACTTCCCATTCTCCCATTACTCTAGTCCCTGACAACCACCATCTTATTTTCTGATTCTGTGAATCTGACTACTTCAGGTACTTCATGGGAGTAGAATTATGCAGTTTTTGTGTTTTTGTGACTGGTTTATTTCACTTAGCGTAATGACCTCAATGTTCATCCATGTTGTAACATATTACAGAATTCCCTTCCCTTATAAGGCTGAATAATATTTCATTATATGTATAAACCACATTTTGCTTGTCCATTCATTTGTCAATGGACTGTTGGGTTTGCACCCACATTTTAGCCACTGTGAATAATGCTTTTATGAACACAGGGGTACAAATAACTCTTTGAGACCCTGCTTTCAATTCTTTTGGGTCTATACCAATAAGTGGAATTGCTGGATCATACGGTAATTCCATACATTTTCTCTAAATTTTTTAAAGTCTGACTCCCTAAAGGGGAAAAGGAGAAAAATAAAGGTGGGAAGGGGAATGATGTCAACACTTGAAATCCCTGGGAAGTCACTTTAGTCGGAGGGGGAGGGACTTGGAGCAAATGAGGGCAGGTGCACCAGCAATGGCTGCCTGCCTCTTTGTCAGCCCCTCTGATCAGAAGCATCAATGAGGGGCGCCTGGGTGGCTCAGTGGGTTAAGCCTCTGCCTTCGGCTCAGGTCGTGATCTCAGGGTCCTGGGATTGAGGCCCAAATCGGGCTCCCTGCTCAGTGGGGAGCGTGCTTCCTCCTCTCTCTGCCTGCCTCTCTGCCTGCTTGTGCTCTCTCTCTCTCTGTCAAGTAAATAAAAAAAATGCAAAAAAAAAATCTTAAAAAAAAAAAAAAGCAGCAGCAATCAGCAATCAGAGAACAGGTCCTTGATATTTGAAGGACAGGGTTCTTGTTGCTTACCCTGACTCCAGCAAGCTGTGTGTAAGTTGCTCCAGGAACACATGCAAAGCTTCTTGCCTCATTCCTGGGGGTGAGGAATAGGTAGCTGCTGCTGCTCTAAGAGCTGAAATTGACTGACATTCATCCATTTGTTATCTAAATCTGAAGTTGCAAACCTTCAATAGACTCCAGAGTTTCCAAAATAGTTGTATCAGATAGTTGTATCAAATAGTTGTACCAATAGTTTGCCAGTGCAGTGGTGGCCTACCTGGGGAGACCAATTCCTGGTCCTTCCTACCTTGCCATCTTCCCAGAATCCTCTCTTTATGTTTAATTTTTTGAGGAACTGCCATACTGTTTTCCACAGAGCCTGTACCATTTGACATTCCCAACAGCAAAGCACAAGAGTTCCAATTTCTCCACATCCTTGTCAACATTTGTTATTTATTTCTTTTTTATAATATCCATCCTGATAGACGTGAAGTGGTATCTCACTGTGGTTTTTTGTTTTGTTTTTAAAGATTTTATTTATTTATTTATTTGTTTGACAGAGAGATCACAAGTAGGCAGAGAGGCAGGCAAAGAGAGGAGGAACCAGGCTCCCTGCTGAGCGGGGCTCGATCCCAGGACCCTGAGATCATGACCTGAGCCAAAGGCAGAGGTTTTAACCCACTGAACCACCCAGGCATCCCTCACTGTGGTTTTAATTTGCATTTCCTTAATGATTAGTGATGCTGAACATCTTTTCATAGGTTTATTTTCCATCCATATATCTTCTTTGGAGAAATGTCTATTCATGTTTTGCCCCTTTTAAAATTTGTTGTTGTTGTTGAGTTGTAGGAGTTCTTTATATGCTTTGGATATTAACTTTTGTTATCTTTTTTTAAAATTTAATTTAATTTAATTTNTATCTTCTTTGGAGAAATGTCTATTCATGTTTTGCCCCTTTTAAAATTTGTTGTTGTTGTTGTTGAATTGTAGGAGTTCTTTATATGCTTTGGATATTAACTTTTGTTATCTTTCTTTTAAATTAAATTAAATTAAATTAAATTTTTTTAAGATTTTATTTATTTATTTGACAGAGAGAGAGATCACAAGTAGGGAGAGAGGCAGGCAGAGAGACAGGGGGACGCAGGCTCTCCAAGGAGCAGGGAGCCCGATTCGGGGCTCGATCCCAGGACCCTGAGATCATGACCCGAGCCGAAGGCAGAGGCTTAACCCACTGAGCTACCCAGGTGTCGTTTTTTTTTTTTTAATTTTATTTATTTATTAGACAGAGAGAGAGAGAGCACAAGATGATGAAATGGGAGAGGGAGAAGCAGGCTCCTTGCTGAGCAAGGATCCCGATGTAGGGCTCCATCCCAGGACCCTGGGATCATGACCTGAGCCAAAGCAGACATTTAACCAACTGAGCCACCCAGGCACCCCAACCTTTGTTATATTTTTGAGGTTCCTTTCTGTCTTAACATTTGTGCTTTTTTTTTTTTTTGGCTTCTTTTAAAAAAGTTTTATTTATTTAAATCATCTCTACACCCACGGTGGGGCTCAAACTCATGACCCTGAGCTCGAGTCACTCGCTCCTCTGACTGTACCCCAATAGTTATACATCTTAAAACCACATTAAAACCATACCAACCATGAACTCAAATGAACACTAGGCTCTGTCATAGAGAGCTTCGAAAGTGGCTACTCAAAGTGTGGTCCCCAGATTGTCAGTATGGGCATCATCAGGAAGCCTGATAGAAGCACAGAATCGTAGACCTCACTCCAGAGCTTCTGAGGGGGAATCTGCATTTGAACCAGGCCTGCAGGTGGTTCACGAAGCCTGAGCCGCACCGCCGTAGAGCACAGTGTGGCTGTGTAAGATGTAAGATGAGTCAGGAGTTTGCTTTTTTCAATTTTTGACTCTAGCATGATCCCATCTTGGCATTCTTGCCCTTTCTGCTATTAAATTGTGCATTTCTGATGGCAATGTCACAAGTGTATGGCCCTTCTTAACCCTGACATGCTGAGATGATGTTTTTCTCCGGGGCTGAATCAGATCAGTCCATATGTCTACATCTTTTTCTATCTACTTATCTTTTTTTTTCCCTTTTCCCTGCTCCAAAAATAAATGTAGCCAGTGGCTGTACCTTCTGTCTCTTTCCAGAAAAAAAAAAAAAAAGAAAGAAAGAAGGAAAGAAACAGATTCCCATGCTGGTTTTCAGTGGCCCATCTAACACTGTTTTATTTCTTAGCTGCTCTGTGTAAATTGCTTGTAGGCAATTCTCTTCTTAACCTCCAGCAGGGGCTTTGTGCAGCCGAGGTGGTTATTATCTCAGCAAGTTAGTGACATCAATCCATCCTTTCTCCTGCGGGTTCGTATACCTTTAATGAGAATACTCCCTGAGTGTCCACTTCTGAGCTGCTAGGGCAGGTGCAGTAGCCAAGGGTGAGACCTCTGTACAAGGAACATTTGAGTCAATGAGACTCTTCCCTGACACCTGTATCCTACATACTTCATTTGATCATTAGCCTTGAAAAATATCTTTGGCTCACGTAGATTTCTGGGAAGGACAATAATGAACACGATACCCACGCTAATAGACATATTCACCTGAACATGGGCTGGCTGCTTATTATTATGGTGTTCTCTCGTGGAAAATCTTGCTTTTAATGGCTTACTGAACTCCCACTTACTCAGTCTAAGTTGTCTTTTAGTGATGTGAGCATTATCTTTGTTTATATTTATTTCTTTTTTAAAGATTTTTTTTTTTATTTATTCATTTGACACAGAGAGAGAGATTACAAGTAAGCAGAGAGGCAGGCAGAGAGAGAGGAGAGAGGAGGAAGCAGGCTCCCTGCTGAGCAGAGAGCCCGATGTGGGCCTCGATCCCAGGACCCTGGGATCATGACCTGAGCCGAAGGCAGCGGCTTTAACCCACTGAGCCACCCAGGCGCCCTATATTTATTTCTATCACATAGAGCACACAGGTAGAAGGAACCTGAAACTAAAGTACATAGTTTCTCACCACTCCGCAGCAGGAGTAAATCCGAAAGGAAGGAGGTGGGAGTCAGGGATCTCTATGTAAACAGGCTCATGATAAGTCAAAACCTTCAGTCCATTCTCTTGTGATGCCTCTCACCAAGGGGCTGCAGGGAGGGGCTTCTTGGGAGAAGGACAATGTATGTAGTGGAGGTTGTGTTCCGTCAATATCCATTCTCCTCCCATTGATTAGCCTCCCCCACCCCCGGGCTAATGATTGGTTCTGGAATGGCAGGTGATGAAGTAAGGCAGGCAGTGATGTCTGGGGGTGGGGTAGAAGTGGGGCAATTTTGAGAGGCTCCCTTGTTATATGAAAACAAAATGGTTCCTCTTTTCTTGCTTGAATCTGTTGTGTCTGGAGACAATGTCTGGAGACCTGCTGCCATATTGCCAAGGATGAAGCCAGTACTGAGAACATGCAGCACAGAGGGCTGGAAGGTCCAGGGACCTTGATGGGTTTGCTGAGCTACTAGATCAACAAACCCTGAGATGCAGACCCGTGGTCTGTCCATTTTGTGCGATAGTAAATTTCCTTATTGTCTAAGTCAGTTTCAGCCAGGATGTTGGTTTCCTGTAGCCAAAAGCATGCTAGCAGATACAGAGAGAAAATATGGACAGTTTCCCACTATTTCAGTGTTTTGGGTTTATTTAGTTTGCAGTGTTGTAAGTTCATGGGATAAAACAGGTCCATATTCCAAAGTGGGCAAACACATTCCAATGCAAACTATAAATGAGATGTAACTTTTAATCTTTACTCACATTTTAAAGTACCTACTCCATGACTTTCCTTCACCAACACAGATAATTGCAAGCTGGCTATTTTATGTCCACTGAACGGTGCGGCTTTGTGTGCAGAGGGGTGACTGCGGTCAGCATCTCTCGTCTGAGTCTCTTCCCTGTGAACTTGGCTGTGGGCCCATCTAGGCATGCTTCTCACAAGACTTAAGGATCACAATAATCACAATGGATGTTTCAACTCCATTAATTTGGGGGTAAGATAATGTTGAGTTATAATAGGAAATTTAAAATTACACTTGAACTTTAAATTACAACTAAACTAACATTTCAAATTAAATTGTTAATCATTTTCTGAGTAGTTGGGTCACATATATGGTACACAGGTCAAAGGCACAGAAGCATATACAGTGAAAGGAAAATCTTTCCCTTGCCCATGGCTTCAGCTATCTTGTTCTCCTTCCTATTGGCAATCATGGTTACTGGTTATGAAAGAAAACTTATCTCTCTAATCCACTCAGGCCTGGGTTCAACCCAGGACAGGAGCCTGCTGGTACATCAGAGATTCTGGAAAGTTGGACAGAGCACTAGATCTAGACTTGCTAAGATTGTGCTCTGGTCTTGACCTTGAGAGAACAGCTGAGCCCCTCACCTTGGTTAGGTCATTGGCTTCTTTTATAAAATGGGGGTTAATAATGCCTGCTTTACTCTTTCCATGTGCTTAAACTTCAGATGAGTTATAATGATAAACGTTCTCTGGAAAGATGAAAAAGCAACAGCAGCTGAATGCAGACAAATGAAAGTAGTTTACAGCACTGGGATCCAAAAATGAGATAAAGCTTTTCTTGCACCTATTTAGAATTCCGTTTAATGTTTCAATAACTCTTGCATGACTGAAATATAAATGGAAACATCAAGCCTATGGAACCAGTTGTCAAAGGGTTCTCACTAATTGGCTCTACTATTTTTGACCCCTTCTGAGGTACAGGAAGCTTTAGGACTCTGGCAGGGTTGGTTTTTTTTGTTTTGTTTTGTTTTGTTTTAATGTGTGTTTTTGTTTTTTTCCATTCTAGGGGTCTTTAAGTACTTTTGTTGGCTCCTCAGTGCAGGGGTAAAAGATGGAAAAGCAGGACCTGGTTCACATAATGTCTGGGGAGCCCCTTGGCCTGGAATAGCAGGGCGATGGTGGTGGGCCCACCCGATGGGGGAGGGCAGCTCCTGCGGGTCCGGTTCCCGGTCCCAGGTCGTGGGGTTGCCCTGCTGGTGTGTGTATGGTGCACGGATGCCTGCCTGGTGCTGGGGGTGGGGCAGTGAGCCATTAGCCCTGGGGACAGGGTGGTGGCATCTGGATTCCTCCTGTCGGGAGCTGAGCCGGGAATTCTCATCCAAGGAACAAACGAACGGGTGAGCCACCCCTGGAGAGGAAGGACACACCCAGCCTCTGTTGAACTGGCGGTTTGCAGGAGCCTGCGGAGCTGCAGGCAGAGCTGAGCGAGGCTAGGTGGGAAAGCACCCACAGCGGCCAGGGCTGACTCTGGTCTGATCCATGAGGGTTGACCGGCCGGGAAAAAGCCAGCATTGTGAGGGTCCCACCGCAGGCTGCCGCAGGAAGCCCGCGACTGGCACGCGGACCCTGTCCAGGGGCGTCGTATTTATTCTGGCGGGCTCCTTGCTAAGTGGGCGCTGAGCCCCAGCTGGGACACGGTCCTGTGAAAGGACGCCTCGCCTTCTGCACGGGGCTTTTCATCGGCCTCGGGGCGTTCGCGGTGTATCTGTTTAGACTTTGAGCCCGGCAGACACACTGTCCCTTTGTGCAAAGCTGCTGTGGCGGAGAGACACTCTGATTCTTTTTTAATTCGATTTCATTTTTCCCCCCCTGAAAACCAAGCCTCTCTGAATTAGGAGTCAGTCTACTGCCCTAGGATTGGGCCAAGATTTTTGCGGTCGCCATGGTAACAGCACCCTCTGTACCTAAGAATGATTCCTTTCTCTCAGAAGTAAGGCAGCCTGGGCCACCCCCGCCGCCCCCAGCCCAGGGCTCGGTGGGTGGGGTCCCTGTGTGCACCGGCAGTCATTTCTGGAATGTGAACGGAGGGCGCCACTAGCCCCGGGGGGTCGGGGGGGAGGATCGTTCCTGCGTCTTCCCACCGTCCCCTCCCCAGGTCCAACGGCAACACGCTATTTGTGAGTTTGGCCAAGCTGGGGTTTGACGGTTTACCCCCTGCCTTTACATCGCTCCTTTTCCAGTTCCAGTCAAACCAGCCAACTTTTACTGGAGCAGCTCAGCCCAGAGATCATGCGGGAGGCTCTGGGCTAAAGGTTTTGAGTTTGAATCGCAGCCTCCACATTTCCTAAGTATATGCCCTCAGGTGCGGTTCCGAGGCCCTCGGTTTACTTATCTGTGGAATGGGGCTAATGATAGTACTTTCCCCACCGGTCTTCCGGGAGGATTAGATCGGGACTATGTGTGGAAAGTTCTTGGCGCCGCGCCCCGGTTGGTAAGAACTCACAAATCGGCTGCCTGTTACTGTGATGGTGCGTGGGAAGCTGCGCACAGCTCTTCCAGGCTGAAGGCGGAGGGAAGGCAGCCAGCAGGGGCAGATGCGCGCAGCCCCCGGCCCCCGGCCCTCCTCGCTTTAGGCAGCACGCCCAGGCCCTTCCACACTCACGCTGGTTCCTAACCTCGTTCTCCTTGCTGGGTCTGCAGCTGCTCTCAGTCCGTTCTTGCAGTCCACGTTCAACAAGCATCCAGCCTGGCTTGCCCTGACCTTGGCGACTGCCGCTCTTTCTAGAATCCAGCCTCACATCTGTTTGTGCCTGCTGCGGATTCGTTGGCAAGTTTCGGTCTCCCGAGCGGGGTCTCTGTTGCTCCTGCTTGTTGGATATGCCTGGATGTAAGGTTCTTGTTCTAGGCGGATGTGGCCGACTCAGGAGCTCTGCAAACAAGTCCCGCTGACTCTCCTGTCAGGCTCCCCTTCGCGTGGACATGGCCGAGGAACTCGTGTCAGCCTGTCAGTGGTCTCAGTAGAGAGCTGCATGGGTCGGCAGCTGCCCCATTCCTGCCTTGAAACTGAGTTCGCTCCAGCACACGGCAGACCCCTCCCAGCACCCTGGACCTGGCCCCTTCCTGCCTGTCGGGATTTTATGCAGTTTGGGGGTACCTACAGAGTTTCTGTTCTTTCCTGTCCAAGAGGCTGCCTTTGACCTCACCTGGGGAGAACCAGGTCTCACCTGACAGACACCTAATGGTCCGGGTGGAGAGATGAGCCAACCACAATAGCAGAAAAAAGGTCCCCTGCCAACCCTAGAGTTCCTTTGAATAGCAACGTAATAATCTGCCATCATATCGTGCCTTAATTTCTTGTACAGATCTGTGTTATAAAGTATCAGAGCCACTAGTCACATGTAGCCATTCAGTACCTGAAATGTGGCTAATCTGTGCTGAGAAATGACTTAATGATAAAATACACCCTGTATCTTGAAGACAGTATAAAAAGTAAATGCTCTACTTAAGATTTTGATATTGATTACATATTAGCATGATAATATTTTGGATATATTGGGTTAAAGAAAACATTAATTTCACCTATTATTTTTATTTATTCACTTTTTAAAGATTTTATTAATTTGAGAAGGAGAGAGTGAGTCAGAGAGAGCACGAGCAGGGGGAAGGGGAGGGGAAGGGACAGACAGAGAGGGAGAAGCAGACTCCCCACTGGGTAGGGAGCCCCATGCCATCTGGGGCTCCATCCCAGGAGCCTGGGATCGTGACCTGAGGTGAAGGCAGCTGCTTAACCAACTGAGCCACTCAGGTGTCCCTGATTATTTTTATTTTTAAAATAGGGCTACAAAAAATTTAAATTACCCATGGGGCTCACATGTGTGACTTGCATTATTTTTCTACTAGACATGGCTGCTCTAGATTATCATCTTTCTGCAATAAGTTAGGCATCAAGGAAAATGTATATTACTCCAGGAATCTTAATCAGAGAGGGATTTAGCACAGGGAATTCGGTGCTTACAAAACCAAGGGTGGAGGAATGAAAATTAGCAGCAGAGGTGGGGGTGGTGGGGTGGGTTTCCTTAACTTTCAGGTTCAAGCCTGGCTTTCAGAGAATCAGGAAGTGCTGCAGAGAGCAGAGGTCAGAAAGCAGGAAAATGCTGCTCATGGTCCCAGCTGCCCACAACACCCAGGTGGCTGGTTGGCAAAAGTTTTGCTGGTTTCTTTAAAAAGCCATGTGTGATAAGGCCCATGCGGCCACCATGGGTGCTGGAGAAAGAATAATATGTCCTCTTGCCCCCCTTTCACCTTCAAATGTCATGCAAACATATCTTGTTGGCAGAATGCAAATCATAGTCAGGATCCAGGTTGCCATGTAGTTCCCAATCTTCTACCCTCGTGATATATAGGAAAGCCAGAAAGTAGTGTATAGCAGTTGTTGAAAATAAATAGGCCAAGCCAAAACAAAACAAAATAACCTCAATATTCAGCACACTCATCAAGGACTCATATTCATCTTGGGGTCTAGCCTAGTGCCTGGCACATGATAGGCATTCAATGAATACTGAAAAACTCTTGTGTGTGTGTGAGTGTGTGTGTGTGTGTGTGTGTGTGTGTGTATTTATGTTGGCTCCAATATTTTGCCATTGCAAATAATGCTGCAATGGGCATTTTCATGTATGACTTGTTTTTATTGATATGTTTTTTAGGGGTAGACAATCAGAAGTGGGATTGCTGAGCTTTATTGTTTGGTTTTGTCATGTTGCTTTGTAAAAGTTTTGTACCAATATACAGTCATACATACATATACATATAAATTCTACATGAAGGATGGCTTTTCATGGTAATGTCACCAGCTCTGTGCATTATCATTGTTTACTTACATTTGTTCTAATTTAGTGCGTATAGGGTAAGCCCAGTTTTCTTTGGGTTGGGTGCTGGTGAGAAAGTTAGTAAAAGGGTAACGGATGGGGCTGATTAACTCAGGTGCAGAAGTCACAATGTCTCTCGTGAATGAAGTCCTCTAGCTGCCAAGTGCTTTGTCCAGCGTGAGCCCTCCTCACTGTTGAAGGAGTTCTGCTGTAAGACTGATGGAAAAGAGTGACAAACTTCGAATCACCTAACTCTCCCCAGCTTCCGGTGAGAGTGAAGGATAATTACACAGATATTTGAGAGTTGTCTCAGAGAAGGAAATCTCACATGGTAATAGCTAAATGAACCTTTTATTTTCTTCCCTGAATCTTGCTGTGTTTCCTGATGGGGACCCACAGGATGATGGCTTGTATGTGTATGAATTATGTCCTAAGAACAAATTCATTCCTCCTTTCTCTGCAAGAAGAAGGTGATCTAAAGGGTGCAGAGATAATGCAGAATCAGTCCAGAGAAAGGTTTGCATTTCCTTACCTGTAAGAGGGGAAGAATATCAGGATACCTTATAGGATTGTTGTAAGCATCAACTGATTTAAGAGCCCAAACGTGCTTCTCCCATGTGCCTGACACATAGTGAGTGCTGGTGATTGGTGGCTGCTGTCCGGACAGGGGAGGCTCTGTGGGCTCCTCCACCTGAGCCCTGATGCTGTCAGCCACTTGTATCCTGAGCTGCATTTTGTTTTATGGTCAGTAGCCAGGAGAGGCTATTGGCACTTAGCCAGGAAATCCAATTGTCTGTAAAAGGCTTGTGGCCATCCTGCGGTTTATGAACAGGAAGATGTGTGCAAGGTCCCTATAATCACAATGTGTTGAGTCCAAGAATGGCAAAGCTGGCAAGGGTCTTTGACAACATTTAGTGATATTGTTTTATAGATGAAGGAGCAGAGGCTCAAGAAAATGAAGATTTTTCTAAGATTTCCCAGCAAGCTAATGGCATACGTAGTAGAAGCTGAGTCTTCAGACTCGCAGAGCTGTAACTTGCCAACTTCACGAGGGCAGCACACCCACCGGCTGGCCAAGGTCATGGGCATGAGCCAGTAGCAGTGACGGAAGAACCCACAGTCTCTGGTATCGCCCCTTCCTTGGGCCAAAGGGAGGAGGTACTGTGCTGCTAAGATCTGGTTTCCCTGGTGCAGGGATTCCCAGTCTTTTTGAGGATGGGGAATACTTTCTAACTTTCAGTAAATATTATAGGTCTGCCCTGCTTCCATCGTGATACAGAAGCTGTAGACTCAATATCTAGAATTAGTGAAAATGTCCCATAGTCCCAGTGATGGTGGTGAAAAGACTAGAATTGAACCATAGGGATGTGCACGTGTTTGAAAGTAGTTGTACCCACGTTATTTATTCAGACTACATATGATTGGATGGCATTTAGATTCATAATCACCTTGTAATAACTCCATCACCTCACTATATGACGTTCACATCCATTGCCAGGAAGGGCTGTTGTTTTCCTTTATTTCCTGAGCGTTCCAAAAGGAGATATTAATGTAGGAGTAATGCGGCAAGAATAAAGAGGAGCAGCAGGCTAAAACACTCTGGCTAAGCTCTCAGCTACAAGGAATAAGGCTTGAGCAGAAAAAAAAATGACACACACACGCACGCACACACACACACACACACACACACACACACACACACACACACACAGCTTCTTCTTGTTCTTTCATAGAAATGCAATGGTAAATTGATACCCAGTTGAGAATGTTGGCCCCACTAGTCTGAAAGCCAAAGTATTTGGGGGCAGTTATAGTTCACTAACTGCAGTGAAAAACACAGAGTGACAGTTAAAGTTGGAGCTCGGGCCCCCAGACTTGTAGGTTTTCTGTTACTAGATCATATGCATAGGGCTGAAATAGATTCAAGCTGCAAAATCCTCCATTTTGCCTGTCCCGGGGCCAGAGCTGGGAANCGCACACACACACACACACACACACACACACACACACACACACACACACAGCTTCTTCTTGTTCTTTCATAGAAATGCAATGGTAAATTGATACCCAGTTGAGAATGTTGGCCCCACTAGTCTGAAAGCCAAAGTATTTGGGGGCAGTTATGGTTCATTAACTGCAGTGAAAAACACAGAGTGACAGTCAAAGTCGGAGCTCGGGCCCCCAGACTTGTAGGTTTTCTGTTACTAGATCATATGCATAGGGCAGAAATAGATTCAAGCTGCAAAATCCTCCATTTTGCCTGTCCCGGGGCCAGAGCTGGGAAATGTGGGCAGAGCGAGGAGAAGCTGAGAAATGACTCTGAAGGGCGCCGACAGCAGCCTCTGTGGAGGAGTGCTGGGGCTGGCGCGGGCCGGGGGAAAAGGACAGCAGTGGGGGCTCCCGGGAGCGGGGGTGGGGGGGAGAGGCTTCTGGTCATAGCGGCAGGAGAGGCCCGTGACTCCTCATAAAGCAAGCATAACATTGGGGGGAAAATGTCAAAAACAACTGTTTCAAAGCACTGTACGTTGACCAAACGCAGACAACAAATTGAGAAGCTTTTATTCTTGGAAAACTGTTGGAGCTTCGGGTAGGAACAGTAGGCGTCTGTGGCTTCCTTGCCCGGAGCTACTTCCATGCGCTTCCGTCTGCTCAACTGGCCAGAAGTGCAGCTTTCAACGTGGGGGGCTGGCCTTGGAAACGGGCAAGTTGGCGGCCAGAAAGGACAGATGCAGTTTGGTGTGTGTGTTTATGTGTGTGTGTGTGTGTGTAAAACTGTGGCTTTGCTGGCTAGACATGGGGGACTCAGTTGGGAACGAATGAGGAAAACCCTGTGACTTTGCTAGCCCAAGATTTTGCGCTTATTTGGAATGAGCCATAAATCCAATGGGGAAGTTGCGAAAATGAAAGAGTGCTACAGAGAGGCTGCGAAAAATTCTCCACGAGTTCCTGACAGCTGGGGAAACTGTGCCTGCACAGAGCAGACCCAAGAGAGCCCTGGGAAAACTGGAAACCAAGGAGAACTGAGATCTGGCTGCAGTTGTCAGTGTGTTCTCCGACTCCCACACCCATCTACCTGGAGACAGATGGAGACCTGGCCAATAACTCCGGGTCCAGCTTTGGTCCCACTGACCCATAGGTCCCACTGACCCATATGTCTGAGACACTGGAGGATCCCGAGGCCATGAAGCAATCCTGGCTGTCAGTGTGCTACCTGTTGTTTTGCGTGTCTTCTTCGCGGTGCTGCTGGGCCAGTGAGGTGTGGTAGAAAGAGCTGGTGTTGGGTCACACAGACTGGGGTTTTAGCCCAGCTCCATCCCTTCTACTCGTGTGAATTTGGGTGAGTTGTCCGCCATCTTTGTATCTTATTCAGTCCTTATAAACATCTGGGGAAGTAGGCATTATTCCTGTCCTATGTTCCAGGATGTCATGATATGGAGGGCTTTTTAATTTGTAAACTAGCTCTTTCTCTCACCTTATCTCTCTCAAATAAATAAAAATTTTAAAAAATTTTGAAAAGGGGTACCTGGGTGGCTCAGTTGGTTAAGCCTTCAGCTCAGGTCATGATCCAGTGTCCTCAGGTCCAGCCCCATGTCGAGCTCCTTCCTGCTTCCTCCTAAGAAGTCTGCTTCTTCCTCTGCCCCTCACCCTGCTTGTGCTGTCTCTCTCTCTCACTCTCTCTCTCTTTCTCTCCCAAATAAATAAATAAATATCTTTAAAAAATTTAATCTGTATAATAGGTTTTGGGGATTTTTTGGGAGGGTGAGGATTATATATTATAATGGCTATAATGTACCTATTATATAGTTGTTGTTTAATGAATACTTTTTGTTTTTGTTTTGTTGTTATTGCTGAAGATGGAGAAGAAGAATTATGGTCAGGTCGCTAAGCCCAGAGAGCTTATCCACCCAGATAATCACCAAGAAAGTCATAAGATGCCGGTATTAAGTTGAGGTAGGTGAGACATGTATGTGGCCTCTGTATTGGTTTTGTATGGTTGCTGTAATAGATTACCACAAATTTAGTGACATAAAACAACACAAATTTGTTATTTCTTAGTTCTGTATGTCAGGATCCTGGCTACAAAGTACTTCAACTGGGTCCTCTGCTGAGAGTCTCATAAGCTGACACAAGGGGTTGGCAAGTCTGAGTTCCTTTGGGGAATCCCTGGATATGAACCCACGGATAGGCTCATTCAGGTTGTGGGCTGAATTAAGTCCCCTGCAAGAGCAGGACTGGGATTCCTGTGCCCTTGCTGGTTGTCAGCCAGAGGCTTATCTTTGCTAGAGATCCTGTTAGAGGCTGCTTGAACTCCTCCTTGTGTTTGCCGTGTGACTCCCCTGCAGCGACAGGGACCGAGTCACTCTCATGCTTAGAATGTGTCTAACTCTTCTGCGGCGCCCCTCTGATGCATGTGATTCCATTAGGCTTGCCTGGATAAGCCGGGCTAATCTCTGTATTTATAGTCCATAAGCTTAATCACATCTGCAAAGGCCCCCCATTCATGGACTCTGGGGATTAGGGCATGGAGGTGCCCTAGGGAGGAGGTGTATTCTGCCCACCATGGCCTCTTGGGGGACAGCGGGCAAACTCTTGGGACAGGAAACCATATTTATACAAAACCAGGAACAACCAGTAGTTAGAGAATATGGCCCTGTGTAGGTCGGGTTAGTGGGGCTGTCTCTAGTGGACCTCTGTTTTTGTCTACTCAACATTCCTTTGTTTGGGGGAAGATGCCCCTTCTTCATTCTCTGTGGTTCCTATGAGGCTGCTTGTCATAGGGTTGTACCCGTGTGGCTTCAGGGGTAGACCCATGACCCCTTATGAGCCAAAGAGATCATCTCTTTCCTATGAATTGACTCTTGAGGGGAGAGACATAGGCACCGGAAGTGACTGCCATGGGATCTTGGAGCACTAGAATCCTAGAGCTTGTGGAAGCCCTCACTGAGGCCTGCCTGGGCCTGGGTGTTCAGCAACAACTTCACCACTGGGCCCTATTTAGAATTCTTCTGGTATATCCCTTTCCTGGATTGAGTGACTCAGAGGTGGTTTCTCTTGGTTACATTGAAGAATCTTAACTGATACACCATCTTTCAATCTCATAGCCATATATTATATATATATTATTATATATATAATGTGTATCATATATATGATCATATGATATATGGTATATGATATATGATCATATATATGATACACATTATATATATGTGTGCGTGTATATACATATATATATATATATATATATATATATATATATATAGAGAGAGAGAGAGAGAGAGAGAGAGAGAGAGAGAGAGAACATTTATTCAGGTCTCCTTGGTCAGAATTATGCTGGGATCTAATTACTGACAGAGTTCCTAAATTTCCGAAATGGAGTTTGTTTCTTGTGCCATGTCTCTAACGATTCTCCACGAACCCTGATAAACTTGGGGAGACACACAGAAAATAACTTAGTAACAGGTAATACCCCAGAAATCAAGTTACGTTAAGGGCTTCAGCCAGAGAGGCAGAAATCACCACTACTTTTAACCTTTTATTACCTACCGCATATGAATTACAACCCTACAATATACTTCTCATTCAAGGTGATGGCCTGAATTGTAAAATTTCAAATATGAAATGTGCTGTCTTTATTTCGGCAGGAAAGCATGCAACACACCCATCCTCTGTGTTTATTTTTTACGATTCTGCGCTTGAAGGGGGAAAACCTTAAATCACACAGCATGTTGACTCCTCCAGAATACCTGGTCGCCTGATAATGAAGGGGTCACTGGGTTGTGCTGGTGGGTGAGAATTCAGATTTGAACTGCATACAAGCCACGTGCAGTTATAGTTAGGGCACGATGGGTGAAGGGAGGGTCCTCAGCAACTAACACATATTCAAAGGAGGGTTGAGGGAAGTCGCCGCTCTTCTTGCCTTGGGTCTGACCATGATTCATGAAGGTGGGTGTTTAAGAGTCTGTGCTGATCACATGAAAGACAGTGACTCTGGATGAGCATGAAAATGGCTCTTGCTTGGTGCTCCTCAGAAAAGCTTTGATGTGAAGGGTACGATATTCATTTTGATCCTTTCTGAAGAGAGTTCCAGCAAATTTAGTTCCATCCAAGTTCTCACAAGGTCAGATGCCCAGTGCTCATGTTGGTTCTCTGTGAGGATTAGGATGCAAGGAGTCTGCCAGCTGAGGTGGCTGCCAGACCCTTCCCTCTGTGTCTTCAAACCCCAGAAGCCTGAGTTCTCTGAAGAGGAAATTTGAAGGAACAATTCACTCCCTCAGTCTCATGTCCCTCTCAGAACAATCTCTCAAATACAATTCAGTTCAGTAGTAATAGTAATACAGGCACCATAACCACCTCCTGCATTTGTATCATACTGCCTTTCCACAGGGATGGGATGCTTTGAAGATCCTCTCTCATCCAGAAGGCAAGGCGCCATCGTTCCCTCTCAAACTCCCAGGAGGCCCAGTATGATCGACTAGAAAGGATTTGATTTTCACAAAATCATCCCCATATACCATGATCTTCTAAAAGCTTGTAAAGGGATTTTTTAAAAGAGTTATTTACTTATTTTTGAGAAAGAGGGAGGGTGTGAATGTGAGTAGTGGGGTAGGGGGAGGAATAGAGGGAGAGGGACAAGCAGACTCCCCACTGAGCCTGGAGCCCAATGCAGGGCTCAGTCTCATGACCCTGAGATCATGACCCTGAGCTGAAACCAAGAGAGGATCACTCAACTGACTGTGCCACCCAGATGCCATGTAAAGGGAATTTTTGATGCCATGTTCTTTTTTTTTTCCTTTCTTTTAATACTTTATTTATTTATTTAATTGACAAAGAGAGACAGTGAGGGACGGAACACAAATGGAGGAGTGGGAGAGGGAGAAGCAGGCTTCCCGCTGAGCAGGGAGCCCGACGAGGGGTTCGATCCTAGGACCCTGGGATTATGACCTAAGCCAAAGGCAGATGCTTAATGACTGAGCCACCAGGCATCCCAAAGTTTTTCTTTTCCTTTCCTCCCTTCTTCCTCTCCCTTTCTCCCTTCCTCCTATTCCTCTTTCCGTCCTTTCTTCCCTCTTCTTTTTCTTTTAAAGACTTTATTTTTTAGAGCTGTTCTAGGGTCATAGCAAAATGAGAGGAAGATGGAGAGATTTCCCACATACCATCTACCCCCCATGTGTAGCCTCCCCCATGATCAACATCTGCCACCAGATGGTACTTTTTTTTAGTTTTTATTTTTTTAAAGATTTTATTCTATTTGAGACAGAGAGATATAGGGAGAGAGGGAGAGAGAGAGAGCATGAGCAGGGGGAGAGGCAGAGAGAGCAGAAGAAGCAGACTCTCCGCTGAGCTGGGAACCCGATGTGAGGCTTGATCCCAGGACCCCAGGATCATGACCTGAGCCGAAGGCAAGTCCTTAATGATCTGAGCCACTGAGATGTCCCCAGATGGTACATTTATTATAACTGATGAACTTACACTGACAGATCATTGTCGCCCGAAGTCCATAGTTCACATGAGGGTTCGCTGTTGGTGGTGTACATTCTGTGGGTTTAGACAAATGCATAATGACATCTATCCATCTGTGTTTCACCTATTTATCCCTCCCCTTCCCACCAGCCTCTGACCTCTTCCCGGTCTCCGTAGTTTTGCCCTCTCCAGAGTGTCGCATTACGTAGCCTTCTCAGATTGGCTTCTTTCACTTAGCAATACCCACTTAAGATTCCTCCCCATCTCGATCGCTCATGTCTTTTCAGCACTGAATAAAATTCCACTGTCTGGATGTACCACAGTTTACCCATTCCCCAATCGAGGGACATCTTGGTTGTTTCCAAGTTCGGGCAATTATGACTCAAACTACTATAAACTTCTACATGCAGGCTTCTGGGTAGACAGAAGTCCTCAGCTCCTTTGGGTAATATCAAGGAGCACGACTATTCTGGAGAGAGTGCGTGTCGGGGGAGAAGCAGACAGAGAGAGAGAATCTGAAGCAGACTCCATGCTGAGCACGAAGTCCAACCTGGGGCTCCTTGAGATCATGACCTGAGCCGAAACTGACTGAGCCACCGGAGGTATCCCTCTCGTTATTCCAGTCTGCCTTTCTCTGATGACACAGGGAGCTGTGGAACATCCCTCACTCCCTCCCTTCTTCCCCTTGTCCCTTCCTCCCTCCCTTTTTTCTTTACCAAGAGTGAGCAGTTCAGATAATATGCGTATAGTCATCCACCAGGCAGCGTCTTCTCAAGTTTGCAGAAATGCAGCGGTACCTTTCCAGTCTCTGGGGCTCTGCGTGGTCCCCCAGACGCGCCCAGAAGAACGGCAGCCTGGGCCGTGACTCAGCCGCCCGCCGAGGGCTCCGGTTGTTTTGTTTTCCTCCGCAGTGACGAGGCCCGCGCTCCATGCCTTTAACACAAAGGCATTGTTATTGACTAGTTTTGAAGGGAAATTTATTTCCATCCGCCCTCCTAAACCACAACTTCGACGCCGCCTCCTCCTCCTCTTCATAATAGTCGCAGTAGGGTGTTCAATTATAGCTAAAAGCCCTAGATTTAAGTGACAGATTAAGAGGCTCTGCAGGTTGCTACTGTAATGTTCATTTCATCTGTGGGTTTATTTTTCTTACCTGCAGGCGCCGGGCTCTGGGTAAGCCTTTGACCAAGGGGCTGTGTGCGGAGGCATCGCTGGCTGCCCGGCTCTCTTTGCGGGGCGCTCGCGGCTGGTCTTTGGGAGAGGTCGGCTGGAGGGAGCCCATCTACCGTCCGCAGCCCTGGCACCTTGGATTCTTGGCCCCAGTGAGGCTGCAACCTCACCGCGTGTCGGCAGAATGGAAAGAAACCCTCCAGACACCCCCGCTCCTGCCCCAGCCACCAGCCCCTGGCTCAGAGCCTGGCACCCAGTGGGGGCTCCAAGTCTGTGGGACGAAAGAATGAAATGCTCCAAAGCAGGGAGGCTTAAGCGTCTGCATTTGCTTCAGAAGGAGATAAGGGGAAAACTATAAATGCCACCCACTCCTCTTGAAATTATAGGAGGAAAAAAATGCCTTTTTTTTTTTCATCTTGGCTTTGTTTGGCTTCCAAGAGTATATTTCTGCCCTCCATCCACTCTGCCCGTCTTCCTGTTCTCCCCAAGAACCCTCCCAGGTGTCTTTGACCTGTCTGGGGTCCCACAGGTGCTGCTGTCAGCTACTTACCTCTTGGGTGGGGGGGTGGGGGATCTTCTCTGAACCTGAGCGCAGGGCTTCCCCCAAACTTCCACTTTCATAAGGATGCAAGACTTCTAGATTTTCAAGAATGAACTTCCAGGGCTGGAACTGCAGATAACCCTTTCAGGTCACAGAGGAGCTGTCAGGAGGTACACTCCGCTGCCTCTCAGAGCCTGCTCCCCTCTGCCCGGAGGGGTGAGGCTTCCATCTCAGACACCCAGTGCTTTCTTGGGGGAACTAGTCAGCAGAGATGGGGAGGGGGTCAGGTAGTGCTGCTTTAGGTTGCCGGCCAAGGGCCCCTAGCACCTTCCTGGTGGCCCCTGCCTGAGCCGCCTATACCCCTCCCCCCCCCCCCCCACCCGACCCTGACCCTGCTTCCCAAGGTCCCCGTTCTCAGAGCACTCAGTGCAGGCTGGTCCTTGCTCACATTGGAACCTTTTTCAGGGGCCTTTGCTTGTGCTGGGTCTGGACCTCACCTTGACCAGGACCACTCTCTCAGGTGTTCCTAGAGCGCTCTGCCCTTCCCTTACTGTATTCACATGTCTGATGTGTCTTCTTCTCCCAGGAGCTGTGAGTGCCTTCAGGGCAGGAGCAGTCTTTCTCATTTTATACCCCTAGTTTCTATTAGAGTGTCCAACCCATTATAAACATGTGTGAAAAGTATTGAGAGGAAGAGAGGCAGAGAGAGAGAGAGAGAGGAGAGACAGAGGAGGAGGAAAAGAAGGGGGAGAGTAGGGGGAGGAGGGGGAGGAGGGGGAAGAAGAGAGGAAGGAAGAAATTAGGGGTTAGTCACCTCGTTTCTGCTATTTCCAATGAGTCTAATAAGTAATTGTCAACATAGTTCTAAAAGAAAGCTCGTGGTATAGGCATCCCTACGGATTTGAGTTTCCACCCAGAGGGCTGGTGGGTCCTGGATTCTCTGGAGGAGAACCAGGGCACTTGTCCTATGGCTGTGAAGGCCCCATCTTTTTTTTTTTTTTAAAGATTGTGTTTATTTATTTGACAGAGAGTGAGAGAGAGAGAGAGAGCGGGAGAGAGAGAGAGATCACAAGTAGGCAGAGAGGCAGGCAGAGAGGGAGAGGGGGCATCAGGCTCTCTGCTCAGCAGAGAGCCCAATGCAGGGCTCCATCCCAAGACCCTGGGATCATGACCCGAGCTGAAGGCAGAGCCTTAACCCACAGAGCCACCCAGACATCTCTGTGAAGGCCCCATCCAATAGATAATTAAATGCAGGGCTTTTCCTTCCATCTCCTTGATCCCTTATTTTTAGTAACTACTCCAGTCTTAAGCCCCCTTTTGAAGTTGCATACTGTTGGTCTTTTACATTTAGCCTTTATCTGCAACCAGTTGGTGTCTGGTAATTCAAATTATTTGAACAAAAAGCAAATTGTTCTAGCAAGAATCTAAAAAGGTCAGAGAGTCGTGTCTAAAAAAAATGCAGCTACAGGATGGAAGAACCTTTCCAAAGTATTGATTCAAGACAACCGCTAGGCCCTACATTAATGAGGCCAAAGATGCGTCTGGTTTTCAGTCCCAGGTCCCTCTGCAAAGAGCAGGGAGGCATGGAGCTTCTGGGCACGAGTGCTCTGTGTGTGTGCATGTATGTGTGAACAAGATTCAGCCCAGGCTAATATTCAGCTAGACTATTGTTAGGTCCAGCTTCAAATTGGAGTGCTCAGTGCCCAGGCTGCACTAATTATTACACATAATGCCGTTCTCCAAAGCTGTGAGCCTTCACTGTGTGCATTCGCAAGTGACAGCAAAGGGAGAAAGCCCAGGCCCCGAGCTCCTGAAGCAAGAACACGCCTCTCCTCTCCTTTTTTCATTTTGACCACACAGTATATATTAAAGTTTAGGCAAGTTTCCAACAAAAGAATGACATTTTTCTATCTTGCTCTTTAGGTGAATCTGGAGGTTTAGTCTATACCTGATTCATACAGGAATAACGCTGATGAAAGTTTTGCATCCTGTCGGGTAGGTGAAGCCATCTACCCCTTACCCTCCATTCGTGTCCCGGGGAATTATTTCCCCTGGAGTCCCTGGAACGGGAAATGCCTGATGAGGGGTTATCCTTCTGTGGTCAGAGTTTCCCCAGAAGAGGAGGACAGCAACCATGATCACTTTGGGGTATGGTTGTCTTTGAGCATCTTGATCTCATTCAAATGCCCAGGAAGTGAGATCCTGAGAAGATGCCAAACACAGGAGAGCATGTGGAGGCTGTCCCCCACCCCCTCATCTGGAGGCCCCCTCTTGCACCTGCGATTCTCTAGGGAGAGCAGGAGAGATTTCCAGACACTCCCCCGACCCGCCCACGCTTAGGTTCACTGCCAGGAAAGATGAAGGGACAGTGGAATTTAGCCCTTACTCAAAGTGCTCTGCTCTCCAGGCCAGCTGAGGAGTAGTCCATAATTTGGGTCCCTTCAAGCTTTCTGGAGGTCCTCTTAGCTCTGTGGAGCAACCTTTGCTCAGCAGGGACTGGGCCCGACAGAACCCCCGTTCACTCCATCCTCCAGCCCAAAGGTGCCTGCAGCCCCTAGAAGCTGGTTGCTGAGAAGTCCATGACCCAGGGCTACACTGGTCTCTGCCACCTCTGGTCGCAGATGCACCCCCCCTTGCCCCAAGGTCAGAGTCAGAGAGGATGGCATGTCCGGAGATGAGGGCGAGACTCCCATGGCCACTCGCCTGTTGCTACCAGAGGGCCTATCGCACAAACTGGGCAACAGGAGTTCCTCCAGTGCCCCCAGGCCTCTTCCGAGACGGCCTTTCCTCTCTCCCTCCTCCCCTTTCCTGTCTTTCTTTTCCTGCCATTCTTTGCCCCTACCTTCACCTTCCTCTTTTATTTTTACGGTCCTCACTGGTGTTCCCCACTATCCCCTGAACCTTCTTCCTTCCCTGTGGAGTCATCTCTGTCCTTGGGTCATGCCAACCCAGAGACAGAAGGGCATCCCTGCCCGCCCTCCTCCACCTGGGCACACTCAGCCGAAGGCCGGACTCCCTGTGTCCTCACCCCGCCCCCCTCCAGCTCCCTCCTCCAGCCTGGCTACGCTTTCTTCTTTTTTCTGTGCTCCAGCTTTTCTCCCCATCCTGCTTCTAAGCTCCTTAGAGGCAAGCCAGACACCCTCATTGCTGTCTTTCTTTCTTTTCTTAAGATTTTACTTATTTATCTATTTGGGGGTGGAGAGGCAGAGGGAGATGGAGAGAAAGAATCTCAAGGAGAGGGGCACCTGGGTGGCTCAGTCGTTAAGCGTCTGCCTTTGGCTCAGGTCATGATCCCAGAGTCCTGGGATCGAGCCCCACATCAGGCTCCCTGCTCGACTGGGAAGCCTGCTTCTCCCTCCCCCACTCCTCCCTGCTTGTGTTCCCTCTCTCGCTGTCTCTCTCTGTCAAATAAATAAATAAATAAATAAATAAATAAATAAATAAATAATCTTAAAAAATAAATAAATAAAAAGAATCTCAAGCAGACTCCCTGCTGAGCATGGACCCAATGTGAGGCTCGATCCAATGACTCCGAGCTCATGACCTGAGCTGAAATCAATGGTCAGATGCTTAACTGACTGAGCTACCCAGGTGCCCCTCTACCCTCATTTCTTTATGGTTCCCCTCACAGCCTTGGAAGGTGCTCTCAAAAAACACTGCTTGATGCAGATATTGAAGTAACGTCAGGCCGGTCTGCTTCCTATAGGACTGAGAGCAAGGCGTGCTGACAAGCTGGCACTCTGGCTGGAACACAAGACACAACCCAGGACCTTCCCTTACCACCCGTCATGCCTCACCAGGATGAAGCCGCAGGGCTTCCTGAGGGAGGTGGCACGGACCTCCCGCACACCTGCCTGGGGTGTACTTGGTGTGGTCCCCCCTCCTCCGGGCCTTGGTGGTTTTAGTGCGTGCTGGGCAAGAGCAGGCGCTGTGGAGCCACGTGGATGTGAGTTCAACTCTTCATCCACTGGCTGCCTCCTTGAGCTCCCGTTGGCCCACCTGTAAAGATGGCGATGGTGATGCCTCCCTGGTGGAAAGATCGTGAAGAAAACATGAGATTATGTATGCAGAGCTTGTAGTTGGGGCCACTAAGAAGGCCTGCAGTCAAAGGTATCAGGCCCCGAGAGGCACGCATTCCACAGCCGATTGTCTGGAAAGAATGAGGGGGAAATGGAAGAGCTTCACAGATACACAAATGCTGGCATTTGGAGCCAACGTGGAGAACACCCCCCTCGGGGCTGTCTGACTGGCGGAGCTCAGGATTGATTGTCTTCCACCTGACATTACGGGAGGGGTGGTGGGGGGACCCCACAGGTCAAGTGCACACCGGGGTCTGGGCATCTCGGTAGTTTGTCGGAGCGACTGAGCTCTCCCGCTGTGGGATTTTCATGTGCAGGAGACGTGAAACGTAGCATGCACTGACATCATTTTAATAAGGCTCAGGCACTTCCACGAGATACTCTAGAGTCTTCCGCTGAAATCGTTTTGCTGTCAAAGCTGACATTATAACGACATTGCGGGAGAGACTCCCTGGGAAATCACTGCTCATTGCCTTTCAGGCAGTTCGTTTACCTGCAGAAGCTGGGCTGTCCTGCTCCGCTCTGCAGCATCTGGCGATTGACATGATCCCGTAAGTCAATTTTGCAGCTGAGTGGACTGAGGTCCCAGAAAGCCAAAGGCCTGAAGTGGAAACTATCGAGCAGGTGACTCATTAAGGCCCGAGTCTAGGACTGGAGCCCCGAGGAGCAGCTGGCGCGTGGCTGATCTTATTGGACATTAGGAGGCCTGATTGGACTGTGGCCTCATTTTAGGCTGCGTGAGAAGGGAGAGGGGGCGCCTGGGAATAGATTCCACGGCTGCTTTTCCAAGTTTTTAAATGCATTTATTCTCCCACCCACCTCACTTTGATTCTTTATCCAATTCTCATCATCTGCCTCTGATGCTAGAACTTTCCTCTAGCACCTTTCACTCCATTCCATCCAAGCATGGAGGCGTGCAGAGGTGCGCCCCCTTCTCTTTAGGTCCTCCCCATCCCATCCTAACCATCCTAGCTGGGCAGATGGCCATGCCTTTGGTTTCCAGAGAAGAGGGTGACTCACTGTGGTCATCTCTGGTCATCTCCCCTCCACTTTGCAGTGTCAGGAAATGAGGAGAGCACTCCCTCTAACAGAGCTAGCCTCTGGGCCATGCTTTGGGTCTGGACCCTGAGTTTTCTCCTCTAGGATGAAGTCCCCTCTAGGTAAAAATCACCCTTTGCACTGGCCCCTTCTAGGCTTTTAGCCATGCCCTCGATCTACCTTCTCCCTCTTCCCACCGGTGAGCTTCTTAACCAGTCGTCCCCCTCTACTACGGCCCCGTTCTCGCTCCTGGGGACCCTCAGACCCTCAATGCCTACTGCCCCTGGTTGCTACTCACACAGTACCCTGAAAAGTCAAGGCACCGCCCCTCAGTGGTCCAGCTGCCCTGTGCTCATCATCACTCTTCGCCCCATAACCCTGGGCATCTTAACCACCATCTTCTTTAAAACTCTTTCCTCCGTGGGCGCCCCCCGTGACCCTCACTCTGAGCTCCCTTCACCCTTCTGACCTGTGTTGTCTCACGTTCCCTTGTTGTCTCTTTCACCTTTCACCCCAGAGCCATGCACACTTCAGGGATCCATATGCAGCCCTGAAACAGGTATGCTCCTGTTTTCTAGTCTTCCTTTGAAAACTCCCTCACTCTTCCTCTCCCATGAAAACTCACGGCAGCAAGCCCTATGAGAGGGTGGTCCTCAGAGCCATGTCTCCCATTTCTACTTGACTTCCAAGTTCCCTACTTGTACCTCAAACAACACCCAGAATGTTTCCCCTTGGGTAGGTTCCCAACACCTCACAAGAAGGGTGTGACCCAAAGCTCAGTTACTGTGTCGAGGTTTTTTGGCAGGGTGGTTGAATATGAAAGCACTAAAGCCAGGCTGTGCTCAAAGCCTCCCCTGGCCTCCTCTTGCCCTTACTAACTGTGGGACAGAGGGCAAATTATTGAACCTCTCTCTGCCTCAGTTTTCCCATCTGTGAAATGGGGATAATAACCAAACTGACCTCATACGGTTGTTGTGAGGATACATTGAAAAAGTACACGTAATTTCTTACAATAGTGCCTGACAGATGTTACCAAACATACATTCTCAGACCTTCTGTGTTTCCTTGGACATATTCCTCTTTCTTACCTTTCCTCCTCCCCATTTCGTGTCCTCATCCCACATGTCCTTTGCAGAGTCCTTCACTTTCCTCTAGGCCCTCCGTGCTCCAGGCTAGGATAGTGCAATTGGCTTTGAACTTGTCTCCTTATTTCCAGGTTCTTCTGTTCAATCCAGCCTGCACATCACATCTTTAAGCCTCACTTCGATGTGCCCCTCATATCCTCACCATTTCTTATAGGAGAAAGTTTTTCAGCATTTCAATCTGACCTGTTTTCTCCATCTCATCTCCATTTCTCACCTACTCAAACACTCTGCTCCAGGCAGGATAAGTGTTCTGTAGACATCTTGCTCATTTTCCCCTTCACCCTTCAGACCCTCCTTTAAATCCTTAGGAACTCACTAACACTCAAATGCCTACAGCGTTCACACTCCAAGTCTTCCATTAATGGACTTAATCATACACAACTGTCTGGCCAGTGGAAGCCAGGCCTCCCGACAAGACTGGGAGCTCCTCAGGGGTAATGACTGTGCCACGCATGTCTTCCTTCATGTCCCCCACAGCACCTAGCACAATGTCTTGCTCCCAGTATGATGTCAATAAAGATTTGTTGGCCATTTGGCCAAATTATCAGAACATCAGATTGACCATTCACCGTGAATATATATAAAGAGGTGAAAAAAATCTGTGGAGTCCCCTTGAGATTTGATCTTTGTTTTCTACACCCAGTATATGCATGGAAGTGTGTGAAAGGGTTGGACTGGACAATGAGTGGGTTTAAGAAAAACAAGTTGGTCAAGGGACACCAAGACCTTGGTGGGAAGAGCTGGGAAGAGCTGGTTATTTTTGGGTTTCTGGGCATCTTAAAGGATTGCTCCAGGGTATCCCGTAATTATTCACGCCCTGGCTTCCTGTTTCTTTCCTTACATGATGCAAATGTTGATTAAACCTTCCATTTTGTTGGATTCTGGAACCATAGTCTTAAGCTGTGATGTTTACTTGTTAACTTAACGATGAATGACAGATCTAAAGCCTTTCTTGTCTGGTTCATGAAACCAGTTGTCTGTGCCATAGCCATTCTGACTATCTGTGATGTGGGACCGACCTTTGAATGGACTGGTGGGGGGATACACAGCCCCCTGTCTGGGCAGGGGGCAGAGCCAGACTTACTCAGGATGGCTGAAATAGCTTCTGTTTGTCAGACGTGTTCCTGTTTTCAGAAAAGCAGAAAGGCGTCTGGGATAGGAGAAGGTCTCCTGTCTTCACTATCCTCTCTACTTTTCAAAAGAGCAACATTTGAACAGCATCCAAACTAAGCATTCCTAAGACTTGTCCTCAAGCCCAAAAGCTTCCTTTCCCAGTAAAATCAGCCTCATTTTAAATCAGTCTTTGTGTCTGCATTTGGCTTTTAAGATTTTTGTGAACTTCATCAACATTACTGACAAACTGGGAGATACCCAAATCTCAACAGAAATCAATCAAGTGCTACAATTTGGGGGGAAGAAAAAAAAAAGTTGCTTTGTTTTCTGACTTGGACCAAAAACAACGGCTTCAATCTGTCATTATGACTGAGAACGTGTCACCACAATCTGTTTTTATTCTTCAGGAAAGAAGAACAACATCTTGTTCTCCTCCAGCTATAGCTAATTTAGAAAATTTGCAAGCTGACATGCAACTTGATTAAAATGACCTGGAGCCACCAATTCTTTTAAAATCCAACTCAGTACTCCCAACCCCAGACCTTCTGTAGTCCAGTTATCTCCTTCACAGCTTGCTTGTTAGAGGGAGGTAGGAGGATGCGGGGTGGAGTGGGAAGGGCTTAATGTCATAATCCACATAGAGATTCTAAATTATTTTTTATTTTCCCTTTTCAGCTCGACTGTCACCATGGATTTCCTTCATCTCTAGTGAAGAGGAAAGATCGTGGGACATCTCAAAGAGACGAGTGTGGATTTCAGGCACATGATCCAAATGAAATATCCACCTTGGAGTTGGAGACTATTTTGACAGTGTGGTTTTGCTCCCATTCCACCCTTTTAGAAAATATGTACAGATCTGTCTTAGCTTGAATTGGCTTCCTAGGTCTTTGTCAAAGCCTGGCTACATTGAGAGTAATGATATTTCCTTCTAGGGAAACCAATGGGTAAAACAACCAATGACTATTTAGCCCATTCTAGGACTAGGAATCATGGGATTTCACAGAAGAGAAACTGAGGCAGAGTTCAGGAATCAGAGTGTTACTTTGCTTTATAAATACACTCTTATAAATATCTCATTTTTCTTTATGGCCTCTGAAAGTGTGTGTTATTGGCCCATCAGTGAGGAAGGTTGTCGATGCAGGAGGTGTTAATGTGCGCTGGCATGGGTGCCCACAGCTGTATTGTTCACTAAGACAATGTATAATTATTAGGAGACAATATGTAATTACATATTGAATTGTGTGCGCAAACTCTAAGTGTTGGCATTCTATCTCAGAGAGAGGAGAGTTAATACTGGTTGAGACCATGTAAATGCAGACACTCATTTGTCAGGGAATGTACAGTAATGAGAATCATTTCTGAATCCTGTTGCCTTGGCAACCTATTCTAAAATGATGTAGATAAAGAGCTAGCAACACTTATCAATGAAGCCAGCGTGTCTTGGGAAGGAAAGCTGCTGAAAATAAGGCATCAAACATCAGACCAAACCAACTCTTAGGGGGATGGCCCTCTTCAAAATTGGGTCAAGATGTGAAATGAGGGGTCAGTCAGGCATTAAGGTCATGACTATCATCAATACCCCGTGTGACACCCTGGTTAAACACATATCCACTGTCAAGGCTGTGGGGACATTAACCACCTCAGGCTCCAGCTCTGGCCCACAGCAGCTCTTCTGAATGGGTGATTTCTGTGTGGCTGGACAGTAACTGAGATGCCAGAGGGGACATCCTAGGGTGAGTGAGCATAGATCAGCTCCCCATTTGGAAGACATAGGGCTCAGAGGGTGGCAAGAACATCTGGATACTTCTCTTTTCCCCAGGTCTCTCCTGTCTAATGTGAACACATGATCTGATTTGGAAGAACTGACATAGTCAACTTCTTTTTAAAGATGAGGAAAGTAAGGTTAAGTCAGGTAAGTAACTTGTTTAGGTCGTGTCTTGGAGACAAGTCAGGACCAGCATCTGGGACTTGATCTGTTCTCCCCAAGCTGGATTTGGAATCTCTCAGGAATCCCATTGTCCACCCACCTGACCTTAGCGCCTGCACATTTTTTTCCATTTCTGATTCAGCACAAGACCTGATAAGGGCTTACTCTGTGATTCTGGGTTTAAATCCTGCCTGAGCTGTGTACACGAAACTCTGAATTGGCAACAAGGCTCCTGGGGGGGAAGGGTGGGGTAGGGGCAGCCAGCCCCCGTGTCACCCCGGACTGAGGCAGGCCAGGCCCTTCCAGGGCCTGTGCCCAGGTCAGGTGCCTCCTGTGGGAAGTGAGGCTGACATGCCTCTCTGGGCAACCTATTTTATCCTAAGAATATCAGTAGAGAGATTGTAAGACTGCATTTTGAAAATTTCTTTTTCTTCTCTTTTTTTTTAAGATTTTATATATTTATTTGGGGGAGAGAGAGAGAGTGTGAGATCGCAAGCAGTGGAAGGACAAAAGGAGAAGCAGACTCCTCACTGAGCAAGGAGCCTGATGTGGGGCTTGATCCCAGGACCTTGAGATCATGACCTGAGCCAAAGGCAGCCACTTAACCAACTGAGCCACCCAGGTGCCCCTGAAAGTTTGTTTTAACAGTAGTAAATTTTGTCCAGATTTTTTAAAACCTATTTAAGCTGTGTTCTTCTCAATTATATTCCATCAAGTTCAGGCTGACTATAATCAGACTGAAACAATAACCCAAGCATCTTCCAGATATGGAACATCAATAATTGTTCACATTATGAATCTTGAGATTGAAAGAATGAAGGGGTGCTAATTTGCATGTTGTTCAAGGTCATCTATGAAGAACACAGATTACACTTAATAATACTGTATTTCATACTCGAGAGTTGCTAAGAGAGGAGATCCCATAAGTTCTCATCCCAAGAAAAACAATTTTGTAGCTCTGTATGGTGATGGATGTTAACTAGACTTATTGTGGTGATCATTTTGCAATATATACAAATACCAACTCATTATGTTATACACCTGAAACTAATATAATGTTATATTCAATTATGCTTCAATTCAAGATAAAAGAAAAGCAAAGGAAAGAAAATTCCAAACAAAGACACCCCCTCCCAAAGCCACTCAGAGGAAAAGATGAAGGCATACCTTGCCTGCAGTGGCATATGTTTAACACCTTGGCTCCTAAGTGGAACAAAATGCTTATTTAAAGGCCCTTTGCTCTTAATTACAGAGTCACAGATTAGAGAGGGCTGCTTCTTCCTGCTCTGTTCCTTCATATGCCACAGCTCTTCTTTTCCTCCCTTCCTCCCTCCCTCTTTTCCTATTTTTTGAGCCCTTACTGTTTATCAAACACACAGCTCCAGACACCAGGGACATGAAGGTCGCCGAGACACAGACTTGCCCATATGGGGCTCCTCTTCAGTTTGGAAATAGACACAAGGTTTTGATGACTACTGTCCAAAGTATTACAGACACACAAAGAAGAGAAATGGGGTCAAGGTCAGGGAAGGGCTCATGGTGTCAGCAACCTTCCAGCTGGGCTCCAGAGGTGGGTTGGAATTTGCCAATTGGAGAAAGAGGATTTGTGGGAGGGGAAGGGGCTTTCTAGGCAAAAGGAATGGCATGATTAAAGGCATGATGATAAAAAGTGATGGTTTAGGGAGTGGATTTAGTTATTAGATGTTGTGGAGATAGCCTACCAAAATTTGTGCTGTTCCTTTAATACCGCGGACCAGTTGCTCAGCCACGGACTACATTTCCCAGGCTCCTTTGCATCTAGATGGGACCATGTGACTAGAAGGTCAAAAGGTGAGCCTGCTTTTCCCCTTTGTCTTTCCCATCTGGGGACTGGGATCCCAAGGATTCTGAGTCTTATGCCAGAAAAAAGCCAGAAAATGGAAGTAATCAGGGCCCTGACTCACCTTGTGGAAGGGCACGCGCTGACGACTAACACCTGCGTTGTACCGTGTGAGTACTGAGTAAACTTGTGTCTCGGAAGTCGCTGAAATTTTGGGCTTTCTTTGTTATAGCAGCTGACGTTCATTCCCCTAACAGACTCAGTGCATGTTATGGCAACATCTCAGAGAGTGTCCAATGTCAAGATTCTACGGTCACCTGAATTTAGCAAACACCGAATTCAACAGGTTTCGTGCCAGTGGGATGGTACAGAGTTTTGGTTTGGTTTGGTTTGGTTTTTTAGAGTAGGCTCCACACCCCACATGGGGCTTGAACTCACAACCTTGAGATGGAGAGTTGCAGGCTGCACTGATTGAGCCAGCCAGGTGCCCCGGTATAGAGATTTATTTATTTATTTATTTATTTATTTATTTATTTTTAAAGATTTTATTTATTTGACAGAGAGAGAGAGAGAGAGAGATCACAAGTAGGCAGAGAGGCAGGCAGAGGGAGAGGGGGAGGGGGAGGAAGGCTCCCCGGTGAAAGCCCAATGCGAGCCTAGATCCCAAGACTCTGAGATCATGACCCGAGCTGAAGGCAGAGGCTTTAACCCACTGAGCTACCCAGGCGCCACAGTATAGAGTTTTAATGTACAAAACTATATAATGAATCTCCAAGAGAAATTAAGCACACAGTGTTTTCTGAATGTCTTTGCCCGTGGGTCACTTTTTAAAAAAATACTTATGAGCAAACTGTAATTCTCTCAAAGTCAGAGGAAAGCTGGTGTCCAACCCAGGCAGGTGTTGAGTATCAGGGATGAAGTAGGAAGGGGAGGGGGCCGTGTAGGCTGCTTCCTTTCCCCCCAGCCTCCCTCAAATTTCCTCTCAGTCCTGAAGTGAGTCATGCATTGTGTTGTGTTTCTGGCCTTGCACGCAAAGCTCCGCCTGGATTGTTGTCCACTCACCTATTCTACTTTCTTTCTAAAGCCCGGCTTCCTCTGTGAACTGCCTCTCCAAGTCAGAACGAATCCTCTGTTAGAGCTGAAAGATAACCGAAAGGCTGTATAATTGAGGGCTTGCCTTTATGTAGGTGAAAAACAGACCTGAGGAGGTAAACTGAGGCCCAGGGAAGTAAACCAATGAATAGGTTGGTTGGTTTAGTGACTGGACTGCAGGTTTTCTACCACCAGAGAGATGATCCTTCCTGTGACAACAAACCTGGGGTCACCTGGTCTGTGAAGTCTCTGAGCCTTTCACCGGGACTTTATGTTCCCTCGGGCCTTTTTTCCTCCTCATCGCCTGCCTTCAGAGAGGCTCTGCAGTGGGGGTCTCTCGGTTTAGGTATACGTTACCCAGTCACATGTATGTGTCCCTAAAAGACCCTGGCCTTCCCTCGGGGCCTCTGTGGAAACCTGACGTTTTGGCAGGGGCTTGGAGGGCTGCGTGCCTGTGGGAAGGAGAGCTGGCCGTCTTTTCCTGCCCCCAGACCCAGTGGCGTGGCAGACTCCTTCCAGCTTGCTGGACGCAGAGGGCTCTGCACGCACCGCCCTCCACGCAGAGTGTAGCCGCCCATTCGGGCTCTTCTGTGCATTCCTTCTGGCAGCCTCAGGCCTCTCTTACAATAGCAGTAGTGTATTTCTCTGGCTTGGATAGCATTTGAATTTAACAAACATGAGCAGAGCAGCAGGTTGGTGGAACGGAAAGGTAGGGCTGGGGTGCAGGCCAACACTGCCTCATCTGGGGCCACCTCTGGTCGCAGGAAGCCAAACCCAGCCCTGTTTCTCTGAGTCAGAGTTTTCTGCCTGTGTCCTTGCAGGAGTTTTCTGCCTGTGTCCTTGCAGGAAAGGCAAATCATGGCTGATTGGCCAGTTGCTCAGGGCATGATAAAAACTTACAAACCTAAGCCACGAAATTAAAATTTACACATTTACAGTGTTGTAGAACACACAAAGATGTCTCAATTTGCAGGTGGGGGTGTGCGCCAGAGGGATGGAGTGAGATAGTTGCTCAAGGTCACAAGCAGCGACAGCCAGAGCTGGGGCTCCTCTCAAGGCTCCTGTGACCCTTCATCCCATCCTCTCTGCTGCATTGTCCTTTGAGGGCCTGTCAGCGTCACAATAAGACGAAAGGACCATATAAGCCTCTGCTCCCAGGTAATTCACCAGCCTTGGCGTCAGCCCCTGGGGTGTCAGATACTGGCTCGTCAGATACTGGCTCAGCCCTCCTCAGCTGCTCCCCCTGGTCTGATTTCCCGATTCCCTGTACCAGGTCTGGTTGCCCTTTTCTGGGGCTCTGATGAGCATCATGGACCCTCCATCTCTAGGCTCAGAGATGACTTCACCAATGACTGATGACCGACATTGTCCTCTTATGCCCCTTCTTTTCTGGTTCTGTCCATTTGTGGAATATGACAGCGGGCATGATGGAGAAAGTGAGGGGCTAGGAGTCAAGCAGCTGCTCTGAGTCCTGGCTTTGCATTGTGTTGTATGGCCTGGGAACACTCCTGTAGGTGGATCCGATTCCCTCATCTAGAAAACAAGGGGGTTGGGAAAAATCTATCTGGTCCCACCCCATTCTAAAATTCTGTGCTTGTCTTTATAAATATAAGTGAGCAAACTAAACAACAAAGCCCCATTTACCTCCCCAAACAAACATACCCTCAAATCCTCATCCAGTAGGGATGGCATTTGTGATTTGGATGTTGGCATTTAGGAAAGTGGTTGTAAGATTCTAATATGCTTGCTGCTAAAATTTTGTCAGAAAGTTCGAAGCAATGCATGCCAGTAGACTTTAATCCCTGAAAGTCCTCTAAGCAATATTTCTAATATATATTTTGTCAAAGATTTGATGCTCTCTGCTTAGGTATTTCTAACAAGCGCTCTCTCCAAACAAATCTCTTTGAAAATGCATTAGATAACACAGTTCCTTCAATTCCATATCTTCCTTTCTGTCTAAACTGAAAAAGCCAGTTCACGTTATTAATGACAAGTCATTTTGCAGAGTGCCCGGGTTAATAGAAGAGATAACTGGCAAAATATAAATGTGTAATACTAACATGCTGGAGATAAAACAGAGGTCTAATGCTGAATGCATAATGTGGAGGATGGAAGAAATTCCAGGCCAGTACCAAATACCCAGGGAACCAGAAAGCCATGGCCACCAGCTGGTCCGTTGGCTTCTCAACTTGCTACTTGAACCCCAATCCTAGAATTTCAGGGTTTAAAAAGGGTCCTTAGGGAATTCTGAGAATGAGGGAACTAAGCCCAGTCAGGTGAGGGGGACTCACCTAAAGAAATACTACCGGTGTTCTCAGGGAACGGCCCTGGCTGCCATGTTAAGACTTTGCCCACGATTCTGCCTATCCAGGTGCCTCCCCGACTTTTCTACAACAACCCAGCCCAGCCCAGGGAGAGAGAGCGGGACATTAACAAATTAACAAATTAAATTCAGAGCACAGTGGGAGAATGGGGTGCATGCGCATAGAAAATTCCAGCCTCATTGGCTATTTATATGGCTTTGGGAAAGTCACTTCACCTCTCCCATACCTCAGTCTCCCCCACTCTCCAATGAGTGTTAGTTCAGGGGTAAAGCCCTTTGCACTCCAGGGGGTGTTCAGAAAAGTTAGCGATTTTCATCAATATCCTGTGATAAAATAAGTTTATTTTATTTTATTTTATTTTTAAAGATTTTATTTATTTGACACGGAGAGAGAGATCACAAGTATGCAGAGAGGCAGACAGAGAGAGAGAGGAGGAAGCAGGCTCCCTGCTTCTGAGCAGGGAGCCTGATGCGGGGCTTGATCCCAGGACCCTGAGACCATGACCTAAGCCTAAGGCAGAGGCTTTAACCCACTGAGCCACCCAGGTGCCCCATACGTTTATTTGTTTTTAGTGTATACAATGTCTATCTGGGAGCAGAGGATAGGATGGGAGGGCCTCTTGCCTTCCTATCTGGCTTAAGAATTGTGTGTTTTCTTGATAGTCCTCAAGTTCAATATGAGAAGGAATGTGGTAGTTGGCTGTTCTGTGTGTTCATTGAACTTTAAGACAAGAGGGAAAGCACCTAAACAGTAGCTGAGGTCACTGGGTGTGCTCTGGCTTAAACGTTGGTGTCTACCCCCAACCTTGATATGTTGAAATCCTAAGGCCCACTGTGTTGGTATTTGGAGGTGGGGCTTCTGGGAGGAGCTTCAGTCACACGGGTGAGGGCGGAGCCCTCAGGAATGGGATGCATGCTCATATAAAAGAGACCCCAAAAAACTTTCTCCCCATTTCTGCCAAAGGAGGACAGAGAGAGGAGGCAGCCCATCTGCAACCCGGAAGAGAAACTTCACCAGACACCAAATCTGCCAGCCCCATGATCTTGAAATTCCCAGCCTCCAGTACGGTGAGAAGTATATGTTTGTTGTTTGCAAGCCTACCCCGCCTATGGTGTTCTGTTACAGCAGCCCAAATGGCCTAAGACTGGGGGGATTCCTTCACTCTAAGAGTGTGGAATCTCCTTCAGTGGCAGTTTGAAGCAGAGCAGCGTCCACCTCACGTGAAGGGCACAGAGGCCAGGAGCTACCCTAAGTGACCCCTCCTAGCCTCTCTACTGTGATCTCGGGGCCTCCCACTGCACGGCTCTGGAGATCTGGTCTGTAGTTTATTTATTTATTTATTTTTTAAAGATTTTATTTATTTATTTGACACAGAGAGAGAGATTACAAGTAGGCAGAGAGGCAGGCAGAGAGAGGAGGAAGCAGGCTCCCTGTGGAGCAGAGAGCCCGATGCGGGCCTCGATCCCAGGACCCTGAGATCATGACCTGAGCCTAAGGCAGAGGCTTTAACCCACTGAGCCACCCAGGCGCCCATGGTCTGTAGTTTAATGAGTTGTTCTCATTTTATAAATACGAAGTAAATTTAATTCTCCAGGTCCCAGTAAGCAAGAGGGCTCCTCCATGGGGCTAATGAGAAAATTCAAAACAGAATTTGAGCTGGATGAACTGGCCTGAAGAGCTGGGACTTTGTAGTCAAATATGCATGTGTGCCTTCCTGCTGCACGACCTTGGGCAGGCGACCTCATCTCCCCAAACCTCAGTTTCTACATCCATGAAAAGGGGGAAATGTCAGTTCCTTCTTTATAGGGGTGTACTGAGAATCGGTGAGGTAATGAATACACTGCCTGGCACGTAGTAAGGAATGCTAGTTATGATTATGGTTAATTTTTTAAAGTGGTTTAAAAAGCTAATGCCTCCTTTAGTTACAATCCTTAGAGATAAAAAATATCCAAAAGTGTCTCAGTATAAATGTTCAAGGAGAAAGGATTTTTGTCTTTTATTTTTCCATTAATCCTCTCATCGTTTAAATAGTCACCATGTGGTGAGGGGACAGGCATCCTTTCTCATTTCACGGGGCTCTTTTTGAATGGAAAGTTCTAGAGCTGGCTCTAGGAGAAAAATCTAGTATGTCTTAACAACACAAACTATTTGGAAAAACAAACAAAGCTGGATTGATCTGAGTTGATTGTTTTTAGAAACAACAAACTGGGACATCTGGGTGGCATAGTCAGTTAAGCGGCTGGCTCTTGACCTCAGCTCAGGTCTTAATCTCAGGATCCTGAGTTCGAGTCCCGAGTTGGGCTTCATGTTGGATGTGGAGCCTACTTTAAAAAAAGAGAGAGAAAAAGAAAGAGCAAACTGGCTAAATTTCCTCCCTTCTGCTACCAGCCAATTTTTGGGTAGAAATAACCTCATTATGAAATCTGACCAAGGGTTGATTCTGGATAATTCAATCTCCGGGTAAAAACAATCTGGAATGCTTTGTGAAAGACCTTGAAAGATTTCTGAGCAGGAAATGGAAGCCTGAAGAGACAGAGAGTGAATAAATTCGGGTTTTTAGCTTCTGGTGACTTTGATTCACACCCAGCAACAAACTGATTGCTGTGCACTGACACCCATCCTCCCCCTCACTGTGATGAGTTGGACTCACTCTATTCTCTGTCTGGAAGGATCACTGGAAGAAACCACAGGGATAAGAGGGGACCATACCCTCCTTCGGTAGATGAAGAAGTCAAGATTTAATGAGTTTGTGTGACAAGTGTCTATTACTCTTTGGTATTTTCCTCTTGATCTCAACACAGTGCTCCATTGTCTTCAAGCAACAGCCATTGGAGGGGAATTTCCAACCATTTTCCAGTTTCCATGTTATTCACAACAAAACAGAAAGGTATCTATTCAAAATGTCAAAGTGCCGGCTCTTTAGATGTGGGTACGTTGGTCTGTTTCCCTGGCAGAGGGTGGGGAGGAGGCAGGGTATCTGGGGTTGGGAATTGGTGGGGGAGTTGCAGGGAGAGGGGTGTCATGGTCAGGGCGAAGAAGATCTTCACTGCCACCTTGTGGTCACCTGGAGCCCCAGAGGGTCATGGCTCTGGAGATCTGGTCTGTAGCTTCTTATTTTGGCTGCTGGCCTGAGATCTGTATCATTTCAGGCAGCTTTGCTTCCACGGAGCTTCTGTTACCATTTTTCTTTCCAGTGCATTTTCACTTTCTTTAGCCCCAGGAAAGGGGGAAATTGTTGAGAGCTAGCAAAAGTCTATATTCTGGAAAAATATCTGCAGAGAGGAAGAGGTCAGGATCTAGGGAAGGGCCTTTAAAGATGAAATGTTGGAGCGCCTTGCAAGATCTTTGTTTCATCTTGCTGCAGCATCTCTACCAGAGCAGAGATTTATGGGGCAAAAGTCAGGGCCAGAGTTGCTACTGGATGTCATCGTCATCCCCTGGCCAATTGGGGAAGTCAGGACAGATGAAGATTCATTTATTATCTCATGTATTGCCCTGGATTGCAGTCCAAATTAGTTCTCCCATCACAGTCTGAGAGTCTCAGATTCAATATTGTCAGTTGAAATACTAACGATACTTTTCAGTGCAAAAAAAATGACTTTCAAGGCATGTATTATGGAAAGGATTATAATAAATTAAATGCCTAAACTGGCAGAGTGCAAACAATTTTGACTCAGATCTAAATGTTTGCACTGGCTGTTTAAACATTTAATTTGTTAGAATGGAAGTACCAACACAGAATAAGCATGTTAATTAAACTCAGGCTTCAGGAACGTGCATCATCCCACGTACACAGAGCGTGACAAACCCGGACAGCAAGAGCCAATGTGTGTTGATTTCTCATTCTCCAAATGAACACTTTGCATCTTTAAACCCCACAGACATTAGTGATTTTTAATGAATTGTTCTGTCTTTCCGAGGTGACTCTTAGATTATGCTGTAAGATATTGTCAGTCCAGGAAACAACTTTGCTAATTAAGTTTCAGGGATGTTATTACCCGTAGATAATTGATTCAAGTGGTTACATGCATGATCTGTGGTGTGCCTTAACATTAGAAAAACAGAAAAATGTAAAGAATAGGAGTTACAAAAACAAAACCTCTAAAGACTAGCTTATCAAAAACAAATTACGTTCATCAGTATCATCACCAACATCATCACTACCATTATCTTCACCAACATTATCACCGTTATCCCCATTGCAATTTTTTCGGCAGTGGAATATCCTGGCTGAAATTTTCTTTTCTTTTTAAAGATTTTATTTATTTATTTGAGAGGGAGAGAGAGAGCAAGCATGAGTGGAAGGGGCAGAGGGAGAGAGAGAGAATCTCAGGCAGACTCCGCACTGAGTGTGGAGCCCAATACGGGCTCAATCTCACGACCCTGAGATCATGACCTGAACCAAAACCAAGAGTCAGACACTTAATGAATGACTGAGCCACCCAGGTGCCCCCCTGTCCCCCACTGAAATTTTCTTGTCTGGCCCTGTTTCTGCCACAGATTGGTCACATGGTGTTGTTTAAAGCTCTGTCTTCTCTAAACTTCAGGTACCTCATTTGTAAAATCAGAGTTTTTATTTTTAAACTTTAAAGAGCCCATATGGGCTCCACAGAGGGCTGGATCTCATGATCCTGAGATCAGGACCCGAGCAGAAACCCAGGGTCCTACACTCAACCGACTGTACCACCCAGGTGCCCCAAGGGTGTTTTTATTAGACTAAGACTGAAGTATTGTTATAAAGATGCCTCCAAATACAGCGACTTAAATAACATAGTTCATTTCTTCAGTAGATGTAACTGAGTTATTTAAGGCCGGCAGGGAGCTCTTGACTACTTACTTGAAAACCCTTGGTTGCTCCCCACTGCCTGCAGACCCAACTTCAAGGTCCTTTACAACCTGATCCCAACTCACACTTCCCACTTACCCATGCTTTGTCCTTCTACTTCTGCCTGTGTCTTTGCCAAGATGTTCTCTCTGTCTAGAATGCCCTCCTGCTCTTCTTCTATTGACATTTTATTCATTCATGGTCGAGCCCATATGCTGCCTTCTTCCTGAAACCATATAATTTACCTCCTCTGCCCCTTGCCATCCTGTTACAACATTCATTTTTTCTTCCTCTGCCTTCTGATAGCTTTACCTCCTTTGTAGTATTGAATGCCATCAGCCTTCTAATTCAGTTATTTATGCAAAGGGACTTTATGTTCCTAGAGGCAACAGATCACATATATTATTTATCTTTCTCTCCCATTTCTGCTCTCCTTCCTTGCCGTTCCTGATTTCCAGCATTGTTCCTTGCCCAGTAAATGTATGTTGAACTGAATAAAGTAAAAAGTAGTTACAGATAGGAAAACAGTCATCAAAATAGCAACTGTTTGCTAACTCAAGGGGCCAATTAGGCAATGAGCTGTTCATTGGAAAATTCTAGATGTGGATCAAAACAGTTCCAATTAGATTCACATCCTATGCGAGACCAAGAATAGCATACAGAAATACTCCTTGGGCCCTACATCCTTGTGGAATCATGTTCCACTTATGTTTATTAGGAAGAACCCTCTTCCCGAGACCGCCATGATTTTTCTGAAAACTTTGTCCATGAGCCATGTGAAAATTTTCTCTTGAATTTGTATACGCACATGGAGGCTGTGTAACATATGCTTTAAGTCTCTCTCCATTGGTGGAATTTCTCCCTCCATTCTACCCCATGGCTATGTCAGAATCCACGAATTAATTGCCTAAGGGAGTTTCATCTCAAATAAGAACACAGCTCAGGGATCAAGTTCGGGGAACTCAGCTCAGAGCCCTGCCGGGGCTTCACTGAGCAGTTGGGAAAGCTCCCCTCCCTCGCTCAGACCTGTCTTCTCATTTGTACATGAGGCAGCTACAACTCCCCCCGTCTCACAGGGCTGTTTGCACAGACGATGGCGGCTCATTAACGGAGCACTTTGAAGAGATCATATGGAATCCTGTTGGGTACTGTTGGGAGGCTAACCTCCAGGCTTATGAAAATGGATATTAAAACCATGCATCTGCTTGTTCCAGTCACTGAGCGCACACGAACAGTCCCTTAGTTGTATTTATAACACTGCTGTTTTTTTCTGAAGAAAGAAATTAAATTTGTTTTTTCAAATTTTTACAAATGCAACCACGAGCTAGTCTGCTTGAATGAATTTCAAATCATAATTTAGATAGTGTCAGGATGGCAATAAAACTTATGAAACAGAGCAGGGGTGGGGAAGGAAGAGAAAGCAGGAGGGGGAGATGCAGACAGCTCTGCCTTTCTGGCTGGCAATTTTCTTTTTCTTTTTCTTTTTTTCCCCTTCTCTGCCCTTCAATCCTCTAGAACATGTGAACCTTTCTGCTCCTCTTCGTTTAAATGAATCTGGCCAGGTGGCATTAATGCTTGTAAAGGTAAATGGAAACTGCAGAGACGGATGTAGTCTGTCATCTAGCTCAGGGTTGTTCAATTCTTCGTAACTGTCATCTTGCGGCTCACCTGTGATTGGAACCAACCCAGCTCAAAATGGTGAAGTTGCAGACATCAGACTGTGTGCCCTCACCTTCCCCTTCTGCCCTTGTTTTTCCGCCCTTGTTTTTCCACTTGATTCATCTATCCCGCAGGAGTACGTGCCAGGTCCTCCTCCCCTATGGTCCTATGGATGGTGAAGACTCAAATATGGGGGCGCCTGGGTGGCTCAGTGGGTTAAAGCCGCTGCCTTCGGCTCAGGTCATGATCCCAGGGTCCTGGGATCGAGGCCCACATCGGGCTCTCTGCTCAGCGGGGATCCTGCTTCCTCCTCTCTCCTCTCTCTCTGCCTGCCTCTCTGCCTACTTGTAATCTCTCTCTCTCTGTGTCAAATGAATAAATAAAATCTTAAAAAAAAAAAAGACTCAAATATGAATGGGGCCAGTCTCTGCTTATGAGAAACCCACTGTGTTGTGGGTGTGCTACCGGTTTTCGGGGCGACAAAGCTTACACCCATGAACTAACCTGTAATGGTGCAGTTGGTGCAGTTTTAAGAGCAGGACGTGTTTGGGGGAGGGCAAAGGACCTTTGGGGTGTCTCAGAAGTCATACGGCAGGGCTTACGTTGCTCGTGCTTGACAAGACCTCATTGTAAGACAGAATTTTAGGGCTCTTGGGTGGCTCAGTCAGTTAAGTGTCAGACTTTAGCTCAGGTCATGATCCCGGGGTCCTGGGACCAGGCCCCAGGTCAGGGTCCCCGCTCAGCAGAGAGTCTGCTTGTCCCTCTCCCTATCCTTCTCCCCCTCTCCCCTGCTTGTGCTCTCTTTGTCTCACTCTCAAATAAATAAATAAATATTTAAGGAAGAAAAAAGAATTTTGTCATCTGCATATGATCACTGGGAGACCTTTGGAATGAAGTTAAATAGCCCTTCCATCAACACACACACACACACACGCACACACACACACACACACGTACACGCAGAAGAGGAGAGGAATAACAGTTGCTTTACACTTGTCTTCATTAGGGACCATTTGGTCACAATTTGCTCAGGCTGGCTTAGGCAAAAAGGAAAATGTGTCTCACAGAATAAGGAGGAGAGATGGCAACAGGGACCCCAGGAGGCGGGGTCAGGAACTGAAGAGCCACCAGCAGCTGTGTCAGCCACCCCATGGGTCCTCAGGATCTCTGCTTTCCTTTGTCGGCTTGACTGACTTTTCTTTCCTTGGCTGACTGTTTTTCTTAGCTCACATATGCACCAAGCAGATCTGCCTCTTCCCTGATCTCTCCAAAGTCCCAGGGTCCCAGTGCCAATTTCCCCTAAGAAATGACTCTGATTGACCATTAGATTGGCCTAAAGATGGACTCAGTTAATTCAGTCAACACTTGAGATGACAGAATTACATTGCCATAACATAAGATGACCATCTGCTTGCTCAGAGATATTATATATAGTGTTTGGTACTCTTGGGTCCTGAGATCAGAGAGATCTGGGTTTGGAGGTTGTCTTTGTGACTTACTAGCATATAACTGTGGATAAGTTATGAAATTACCCATCACCCCCATCTTAGCCTTCATCTCTGGGTCACAGGAGTTTTTTTTTTAATGAGAATTAATGTATGAATTAGTGTATATTAAATGAAGAAATGCGGGCGCTTGGGTGGCTCAGTGGGTTAAAGCCTCTGCCTTCAGCTCAGGTCATGATCTCAGGGTCCTGGGATCAAGGCCCACATTGGGCTCCCTACTTGGCAAGGAGCCTGCTTCCTCCTCTCTCTCTCTCTGCCTGCCTCTCTGCCTACTTGTTATCTCTCTCTCTCTGTCAAATAAATAAATAAAATCTTTAAAAAAAATAAATGAAGGAATGCATAGTAAGTGATGAGTGTAGTACTTGACACTCACTGCATATTATAAAACAAAGAAGTTTTTTCACATCTCCCTTGGATATAAATCCAATTCCAGTGAACTGGTTCCTTGGGGCATTCAACATATAAACAAATTGTATAATGAATACTTCGGAACACATGTGGGAGTGGATCAATCCGAACGTAGGAGGCTGCTTTTCTTTCTCTCCAATTTTCTCAATGTAGTGGCACCAGACATCAAGAGGAATTCCTCAAATGGATGGCATTGCAAAGAGCCAAGAAGACCACAGTCCCAAACCTACTGTAGTAACCACTGTAGTATTAAAGAAGAGAGAAAACCACTGTAGTATTAGAGAAGAAGGAGCACAACTCTGAGCTCAGCTTCAGCAAAGTTAAGGAGCAGGAAGACGGTCCTGGGGCAGTTGTTAGGGACTCAACTGAGAGCTACATTCAGATGGGAAGGGTGAGTTGCAATTCCAATTAACCTCTTGCCGAACAGCAAGTGTGGGTAAAAGGCAGAGGAAGGGAAGGTGCCCTGTGGGTAAGGTTCCTCGGGAAATTCGAGGGTCTGGGAGTGAAATAACCAAGGTGACCTTGAGGAAGTTCCAGACTTCATAAGAGATACAAAGGGGAGAGAAGAAGGAAAGACTTTCTCCCCAGGAGGGAAATCACTGAAGTTCTCCAGTGCTAGAACATTGTAGAGTCCCCTTTACTTTGGCACTTGGGCGGGGTCCGCAGCCGCCTTCTGCCCCTAGCTTCTCTGTTGGGCTGTTCCTCTCACAAAGGAACCCTTTCAGGAGAAATGTCTTTGGGGGGAAACCAGTCAACACAATTGCACAAGGAAGATTTGCCAGCTACTCACACTGGTCACAGTGTGAAGGGGCAACCAGTGAGTATCAGACACTTGAGAACAACAGCGTGAAAGAGAAGTACCAAGATTAACAGGAAGAGCTACTGATCTTGAAGGAAAGAGGGACAAGCCGGGAAACAGAAGGTTGGAAAAAAAAAACTGCGAGGGAGGTGTGCACTCATTAAAACAATAACAGAAATAGGCTGCTCAGGAAAAGAGAGCCTCAGAGAGCAAGGAATAGTTCTAGAAAGTTAAAAATATGATATGGAAAATCTAATATGGGGACAGAGCAAATAATAGTCCACATTAATGACCTGGAAGATAAGGCTCAGGAAATCTATCTGAATTCAGAGCAAAAATACATGGAGATGAAAAATACAGGAAAATGTGAAAAGACAAAAAGGATCAATCCAGGAAGGCCCCAAATACCAACTGGTTAGGAATTCCAGGGTCAGAGAACACGGGACAAAGGAAAGAAGGAAATCATGGAGGAAGAGAGACCAGAATCATCTGTTTTAAAGAAGTCATTGAGGGACACCTGGGTGGCTCAGTAGGTTAAGCCTCTGCCTTCGGCTCAGGTCATGATCTCAGGGTCCTGGGATTGAGCCCCGCATCGGGCTCTCTGCTCAGCAGGGAGTCTGCTTCCCCCCTCTCCCTCTGCCTGCCTCTCTGCCTACTTGTGATCTCTCTCTCTGTCAAATAAATAAATAAAATCTTTTTTAAAAAAAAGTTATTGAAAGCCGCTGGAGCTAATGTCAAAAGACCCACACCAGAAAATCCTGGGGAAATGAACAGATGCCAGGGATAAAAGAAAAATCTGGAAAGCTTCCAGAAAAAGCAAAATCTTATCTACTCTTGTGGGCAATGGTAGTTTTGGTTTTGCCTTTCTTGTTTGCTTTTCCTTCTCTCCATGGTATTCAGAGGGGACTGGGAATTACAGAATCACCCCTCGAGTCCAACCCAGATCACAGGGGGAGTGTGATTAGCTCAGGACGGGCAGAGGACCCGAAAGGGCTCACTCAGAGTCCTCTCCAGGGTTTTCGCATGTGTTCATGGGGAAGTGGGTCTCTCTCTTCTGGGTCATGTGAATGCAGGAATGTTGGCTGTAAGTGGGTGTAGTTACCTTCTTGCATAAAGCAAGCTTGTCACAGTAGGAAGAATGAGCCTAACATATAAAAACACAGACAAACAGAGCTGCAGGACCTGGAAAAGAACCTTGATGACTCTGTTTGGGCCATTGGATTCAGCCACGCTTGAGGCCAGCTCCTCCTCTGGGCTTCCTGGGTATGAGTTGATAAATTCCCTACTTTGCTGAAGCTGCTTTGAGTTGGGTTTCTGTAATATGCACCCGCCAGGGAATGAAAGTCAGACCGGCATCAGACTTCTCACTAGGTACACAGGTGCTAGAAGATCAGGCAGAAAAATCCTTCAAGTCCTGGAGGGGGAAATAATTTTGGATCTAGAATTTTCCATTCATTCAAATTAGCATTCTAGGGTGAGGACATGTAATGATTCAGGAGGTTTTCCATTCACAAAATGTCTCTGAAAGAATTCCTCAGAAACATAGTATAGCAAAAAGGAAAAATGGATACGAGAATTAGGAAGGTAGAATATGGTGAATAATGTTGAGCAAAGTCTTGGGTAAAAGTTATAATTAATCCAAACAAATATTGATCCTTAGTAAAAATATCCATAATAGCCAGCATCTACAATTGTGAATAACTGTGTCATACCCAGGAAATGCTGTTAGTGCACCAAGAAGCTCATATGTTCAGAAGAAGCTGTGATACTAACTCTAGGCACTGATAGAAACATTTAAGTGTTGAAAATTAAAGGCAACCACTAGAAAGATAGAAATAAGATGTGTAATTTCCTGTCCCTTAAAGGGGAAAACAAAATCCCAATCTGATACAAAGCAAGTTTGGAGAAAAATAAATGACAAAGACATATGAAAAGAGAAAGCATAAAACAAGCTGACAGAAATACATTGGAACACAAGAGAGACCCACAAGAGGGACCACGTAAGAGTGAGAGTGAGAGTAGGTTAAGTGTTGCTGGAATGTGAGCGTCGCAAAGGTAGGGTTCCATGTTGTTTTTGTTCCCTGTTGAGCCCCTCAGTAAGTATGTATTGAATGGATGAATGGATAGCTATTCTGAGATCTGATTTTTAAAATTGTGTTTAAAACCCAGATCTAAATCAAACAAACCATCCCCACACACCACATGGATACATATGGAGTTTATAAATAAGGGATGGGAAACTATTTTCCAGGAAGAGGCTGACAAAAAGGGCAAGTACAGTAATATTAGTATCAGGTTTAAACACACACACACACACACACACACACACACAAAACTCAAGGCCAAATGCATTAAATGGAACCCAGAGCAATATTTTATATGACCTTCTAGACAGGAATTGCAAGCAAGTCAACTGAACTGATAAGGGAGATCAGCGAGGTGACCAGATACAAAATCAACCTATACAAATGAATAGCTTGTCTAAATCTGACTAATAATTCATTAGAAAATGAAAAGGCTAAAAAATCCAAATCACACAGTAACATCAAACTCGACAAAATACCAAGAATACTGATAAAATAAGCCAAACAAGAAATGGGCGAGACTGTTAATGAAAAGGAACCTCTGAAATGATACTGAGAACATTATAAAACAAAACAGACTGTGAACAAGAGGGGAAACACACTTCCTGAGTGCAACAACTCAACATTGTAAAGATGACAGTGATTCTCCCCGAGTCAGCAGGCAAGTTCAGTGCAATCCAGAAAAACCCCCCATGAACTTGGGGAAAAAAAAGCATGAGAATAAGAAACACTTTAAGAAATAAAAAAGGAAAAGCTTATCCTGCCAGATACCAAAATATGTTCCTAAAAATGTCATAATTACAAGTGCAGTGTTGGTGCAAAAACTGACAGATTAGCAACACAGAATCCAGAATCCAGGAACAGACGAGTCTACCTATGATAAAGATGGCCTTTCAGTTGATAGGGAAATGGTTTTCAAAGGTGTAGAGAGGTGGGCACATGCGTGGTGCAGTCGATTGGGTTGGGTTCTTGATTTTGGCTGGGATCATGAATTCAGGGTCATGAAACTGACCCCTGCCTGGGGCTCCCCACTCAGCGGGTAACCTGCTTAAGATCCTCCCCCTCTGCCCAGAGGCCCCCTCCTGCTAAAAATAAATAAATAAAAATAAATAAAATGAAGGGTGTTGAGAAAATTACCTATTTCTTTTGAAAAATAATAATATATTTCGGTCTCACACTATCACAAATGTGTGGTGAAGCACCCTGAGTGTTATGCGCAACTGATGAAACGTTGACCACTGCATCAAAAACTAATGATGTACTTACTATATGCTGGGTAACTGGACATAATAATAGAAAGTAATAAAAAATGATTTAAAAAAGCGAATCATGAAATCTAAATATAAAATATTGAAAGAAAATGTAATTTAAAAAATCATGTTGAAATGGAGAAGGCTTTCTTATGTCAGACACAGACCAAAAAGTCAGAAAAGGAAACACTAATGGATTTGACTATCTTGGAAAAAAAAAAAAGCAACACCCCCAACAAGCTTGGCTGTGACAGGAAATGTTGGCAAGATATAAATACACAAAAGATCAAGGTACATAATATTTAAAGAACTTTTAAGTCAACAGACAGTTCCATAGAAAAATGGACAAGGAATATGGATAGGCAAGTCGCAATAGAAATTAGAAATAGGAAATATAAAAGGTAACTATGCATGTGAAAAATACTCAACTTTTTTTTTTTTTTTTTAGGTGGGGGTGGAAGGGGTAGAGGGAAAAGAGAATCTCAAGAAGGTTCCATACCCAGTGTGGAGCCTGATGTGGGGGAGGGGCTCAGTCTCACAGCCCTGAGATCATGACCTGAGCTAAAATCAAGAGTCAGAAGCGTAACTGACTGAGCCACCTAGGCCACCCCTCACATTATTAATAAAGGGGAAATGCAAATAAAATAAGAACATCCTGTCAATTTTTACTCTTAAGTTTGACAGTAATAAAAAAACAAATGGAAACCTTTTGGTAATGGCACATGGAAGCTTTTGGTGGCAAGTAACAGAAGGACATGACTTAAACTGCCTTACAGAGTGAGTGGATATGTTACCCAGAATGACCAAAGTCTCTATAGAGGTGTAGCCAACTCCACATGTGGTGACTTCGGTGGCTCATAATGACCATGGAGACCCAGGTTCCTTCTCTCTTTGCTCTGCCAAACTTTACCCTCGGGTTGTCCCTCTGATGGTGGCAAAAGTGTTGGGGGTTTTGGGTATCACATCTGGTCCTGATAAGTTTCAAAGGAAGAGAGAATCTTCTATATCTTCTGACCATTTTAGGAGGGAGGAAGCTTTTTTGGAGATTCCCTCAGGCAGATTTCCCTTCAAGTTTCAGTAGCCTGGACCTGGGTCCCATGCCTGTCCCTGAACCCATCTCTGGAGAAAGGCTTTACCTTATCCTTATCACCTGGGAAGTCAGCTACATGACCCTTTTAATGAGGGCATGAGGAAATTGCTACACTCAGTGTTGATGGAAGAATAAATTGGTGTGGCCTGTTGATAGCTTTCTTTAAAAAAAACCAACCCTTTCTATTTTATTTATCTATATTTTTATTTTTTAATTTTTTTAATGTAAGCTCTGTGCCCACTGTGGGGCTCAAACTCACAACCCCAAGATCAAGAAGAGTTGCCAGCTGTACCGACTGAGCCAGCCTGGTTTATTGATATCTTTCAAAATGTAAAATTTGCATGTCCTTTGAATCATCCCTCCAAGGCATCTATGCTTCAGAAATATTGGCACTTGCATAAGAGACGTTTTTGCAGATATTTACCTCAACGAGGCTTATTTTAAAAATTGGATATTCTCTGAATATCCATCAGTAGTGAGAAGTATATTCACACAATGCTGTACACAGCAGCAGTTTCAAACACTAAGACATAAGTGAAAAAAATTAAGTTATAAAAATGCTACATTTATGTTACAAACACACATGAAAATTACAACTATTTGCATACAAATGCACAGAAAAGGAACTCAAAAGATATATGCTTCACTTCTAAGAGTCAGCATGTGAAATATGTAGATTATTCTAAGTTTGGTTTGACTTGTTTTTCTTACAATAATAGCTTAGACTACAAAGACATTTATTTTTAATTTTTTTCAAAGAATGTGAATTTTTAATAGTTTTTAACTAAATTGACCTTATTTTTCCAGTTTACAAAGTTAGCAACAATATCTTAGTAATCTAGCTTCATTACAAGCTTATTAGTAGTATTTAAAAAATTTATTTCTTTTCCAGTTGACACACAATGTTGCATATTAGTTTCAGGTGTACACTGTGGTGATTGGACAAGTTTTTACATTATGCTGTGCTCACCACCAATGTAGCTCCCATCTGTCACTATACAGCACTATTACGGTATCATTGTATTCCTTGTGCTGTGCCTTTATTTCCGCATATCTCCCACTCCCCTTCACTCATTTTGTCCCTTTCCCTACCGTCCTTCCCTCTGGTAACAGGTTGACAATAAAGATTAATGGGGGCAGCTGGGTGGCTCAGTTGGTTAAGCGTCTGACTCTTGATTTGGGCTCAGGTTGTGATCCCAGTGTCATGGGTTGGAATCCCACATAGGGCTCTGCACTCAGTGCGGAGTCTGCTTGAGATTCTCTTTCTCTCCCTCTGCCCCTCCTCTCTCTGTGTGTGTGTCTCTCTCTAAACCTCTCTAAAAACAGAAAAGTTTACCTTGAAAATTTACCCCCATAATGCATTTGTGAATTTGCTGTGGCACTCCAGGGTGCCTCAGTGTATAGTTTGGGAACTGGGTTTATCATCTTGTAATGGCAAAAGAGTTGCCTCAGCTTTCAGTGTACTTCTCCATGCGACCATGTTCATGGAAGGAAGGAACTACAGGCTTTCTTTCTCATCCTTTCTTTTTAAACATTTTCAAGTTTATTGAGAGACAAGTTCATATTATGCAATGTGCCTATGTTGAGTGTATGGTTAGATGAGTTTTGACAAATGGGTAGATACAGAACATTTTCATCATCCCAGGAAGTGCCTTTGAGCCCCTTGCTAGTCAGTCCTCCTACTAACTCCCAGCTACCACTGGTCTGCTTTCTATCTCTATAGATTACATTTATTTTTTCTAGATCTTCATAGAAATGGAACATGCAGGATGGACTCTGGCTCTGTGTAATGATCTTGAGATTCATCCATGTTGTTGCACATATTAGTGGTTCCTTTTTCTTGCTGATTAATATTCCACTGTTTGAATATAGCACAATTTGTTTATCCATTCACCTGGTGGCAACCATTTGGGTTGTTTCGAGTTTTGGTTATCACGCGTAACACTGCCGTGAACACTGAGGCACAAGTCTCTGTGTGCACATGCGTTTTTATTTCTCTTGGATTCTCTCTCTCTCTCTCTCTCTCTCTCTCTCTTGGTTTTGGGAGAGTAAAATGATTTCCAGAAGCAGTCCCAGAAGACTTTCACTTGGGTATCATTGGCCAGTTCTGGGTCACCCTCATCTGCCCCACACAATTACTAGAAAGAAGAATGGGGTCACCTTGGAGCAATCCGTTCCGATCCTTTGGGGCTGGGGGGTTGAGGTCCTTCCTGAAGCTTATTGCCTTCCCAAATAAAATTGGAGTTCTACGAACACAGGAAAAAGGGAGGGATGGCCCTTGGGCAAGTGGTCAACTGTGTCTGCCTCTTTACTTTATCTGTGAGTATTTTTACTACAGAGCGTGGTGGTAGCATTATTTCTGTGTCATGGCAAGAGTCTTCTCTCTGACATGAAGGTGCTTAAGCAACTCGGTTGCTGAAAGATCCTCAACCATAGTCCTAGAATTAAGCCAGGAAGAGAAAAACATATTAAAAAAAACCTTGACAGATAGAAAGATAATTGCTCTGGGGAATCTGATCGGAGGGCAGGGGTGTCATATGGAGAGAATTTTACCAACTGGCTGCCAGATGTGGGCCTGCCCTGGGCTGAGGCACAGCTGGTCTGCCCTACAGTAAATCAGATGTGGAAGGCAAGTACCATCTGGCACATAAACTTGGCAGAGCCTGGGAAGAGAAGTTAACTCACGTGTGAAGTTATTATGATTATGGATGCACATGAGAGGCGCCCTGGCACCTGCGGCAGGGTGAGCTGCCTCCTTCCTTTGGGGCTCCTCTCCCGCAGCAGCCATGGAGCAGCCACAGAGGGGTTCCCTGGCCCCCGGGCCCTTGGCTTCTGATCGGGGCGGACACTCTTCAGCTCCCAGGTTGCTCCTCACCAAGCTCTTCTCCCCTTGCTTGTCCCTCCCCCACTTGTGTTCTTTTCCTCCAAGGTTCTCTCCTTTACTCGTTAGGCTTCTGAAATTCAGGGACCACATCTTATCATCTTATCTATTTTTGTTCTCTATCCCTGCTCCCAGCATCCTGCCTGGGACAAAGTAGGTGCTCAATAAGTCGAGAAGATGTCCTTGCCACAGGTAAGGACAAGAGGGAAGCATTGGGCTAGTAATGTTTGCACCTTGCATTTTTTGTGCCTGTTTCCAGATAGCTATTGATTGGTGACCTGTAAGGACTCTAGCAAATGCACACTTAGGGCCAATTTCAGTTTAAAAACTTTGCCCTAAGACAGCCCCATTATTCCTAACTCTTCATTATGTGTAACTAAGAATCAAACTCTTAGGATCAGAAGGCACCACCAGGGTGAGCATTTTCCAGATAAGAAGCCCAGAGGGGGGCGCCTGGGTGGCTCAGTGGGTTAAAGCCTCTGCTCTCGGCTCAGGTCATGATCTCAGGGTCCTGGGATCGAGGCCCGCATCGGGCTCCCTGCTCAGCGGGGAGCCTGCTTCCTCCTCTCTGCCTGCCTCTCTGCCTACTTGTGATCTGATCTCTCTCTCTGTGTCAAATAAATAAATAAAATCTAAAAAAAAAAAAAAAGAAGAAGCCCAGAGGGTTCAAAGACGTGCTCAAGGCCCTTTTGGTGGTCGGTGGCAGAGTAGAGGAGCTGTTCATACCGCACCTTATTCCTGCAAGGGTTTAAGCCAGTTTCCAAGGATAACTAATTAATTAAGACAGCAAAATTACAATTAATTAGGTGAAGAAAGCAAATAACTTAAAAAAGAGATAAAAGTGAGGGCAAAACAGAAGTGTATCCCCCGAAGCCTGCCTGTGATAGGATAGCCATGCACTTGGCTCTAAATGTAGGGGCACGTGGGTGGCCCGGTCGGTCAGGTGTGGGGCTCAGGGCTGGATCTCAGAGTTCTGTGGTGAGATCCAGCCCTGCGTTGGGCCCTGTGCTCAGCTCAGAATCTGCTTGAGATTTTCTTTCTCTCTCTGCCCCTCCCGCTCCTGCTGTCTCTCTCTAAAATAAATAAATCTTAAAAATAAACATCTATATACATTGGAACAGAAAGGAAACCTGGTCAGACACAAAATCCAGGATATGCATGAAAGAAACATAACCCAGTAGCTCCGAGAAGCATGGTCACTGTGGGTGCTTGTACGTGACGGGCATGGTGGGTTACCTGACAGGCACAGCTCTGTGTGTTGTAATAAAAGTCCTCAACAACATTCTCACGGTATACAAAGTGTTCCTTAGTGCAGGGCTGGTGGCTGATGGCAACACAGAGGACCTCATCCTGAACTGAGTTCGTAATTGTGGGTGTAGGGAAGAACCAAGAATCATCCTGAATCGCTAGTGGAGGAAAGAGTCTTGCTGAACTGAGATGTGAAAGAATTTAACTCAGAATTCTATGACATCAGGAGTACAATAATAATTACTGATCTTAATTATGACCCAGAGGCACAGGAGACCCTAAAGTATTTTCTAAATTATCTAAGTGAAATGTTTTTAAAAAGGTTCAATCTGGTTGCCTATTAATTTTTTTTTTAAAGATTTTAATTATTCATTTGACACAGAGAGAGAGACCACAAGTAGGCAGAGAGGCAGGCAGAGAGACAGGGAGAGGAGGAAGCAGGCTCCCCGCAGAGCAGAGAGCCCGAAGCAGGCCTCGATCCCAGGACACTGAGACCATGACCTGAGCCGAAAGCAGAGGCCCCAACCCACTGAGCCACCCAGGCGCCCATTGTTGCCTATTAATTTTAACACTAATTAGATACTGTTATCTGTTCTTGCTGTTATGTCATATATTTGTTTTATCCCTTTGATTAGACTGTCACTTCATCCAGGGCTGGGGTCCACATACAGGGAAAGGGCCATTTTACTTTTATTTTTTAAAGATTTTTATTTATTTATTTGACAGAGAGAGATCACAAGTAGGCAGAGAGGCAGACAGAGAGAGAGAAGGAAGCAGGCTCTCCATCGAGCAGGGAGCCCGATGCGGGGCTCGATCCCAGGACCCCGAGATCATGACCTGAGGCACCCAGGTGCCCCACGGCCATTTTACTTAACAAATGCAAGATGAGTCCTCTAAGACTGACTTTACAGGGGCAAAATCTCTGCATGAGGAGGGACAGCGGGACTTTCTCACTGGTCCTTCCGAGATCGTTGTGAGTTTACATTGCTTCTACTGCAGAAATGGCAGGTGGTACTGGTTTCTCCATTAGTCCCACCCCTTTATTCTAGTCCCTTACTATCCCATAGCACATTTGGAATATGAAATAAGACCTTCTAAAAGGCTTGGGGACAACAAGAGGAAAATCATTACGGTGAATAACCTGAAACTATGGAATCTAAGTTATAATTGTTATCAATATCAGGAACCAACACGTGCCGACAGTATAATATAGGGATCAGGAGCCCAAATTCTGCTCTACGATCTATTAACTGTTCCACTTTGGGTATGTTGCTTAACCTCTCTGTGCCTCATTTTCCTCATTTTTAAAAAGCTAATGATGGTACTTACCTCATAGAGGTAAAAGTGTTAAATGAATTCTTGTGGTAACAGTGCATGAACATAATAAATATGGATAGCCTTTAATATAACTGAGCACTTCTCTAAGCCAGGTGTTTTATATATAATATTATATAATGCATATTATATAATATTATATACACACACACATACACACACACACACACCCTCTCAGTCTTCCTGTAATGTTCTAATTTAGTGGTTCTTAACCTTTGTGTCTCTCTTAAGAATTATTGAGAACCCAAAATAAATTTTGTTTATCTAGGTTGTCTCTATATTTACCACATGAGGAATTAAAACAGAAATTTAAATAATATTAATTAACTTAAAATAACAATAAACCCAATACATATTAACAAAATGACAATTATGAAAAATAACTATATTTTCAAAACAATTCCTGAGAGGCATTATTTTACATTTTTGCCAATTTCTTTAATGTCTGGCTTAATGGAAGAGAATTGGCATCTCATAATTGTTGTATTCAAACTGGTGCAATATGTTGGTTTGGTTGTATATGAGGAAAATATGGCATTACACAGATATGTAGTTGGAGAAGAAAAGAGTATTTTACTAGACTTTCTCAAAATTATGGTCCTCTTTGATACTGTACCAAAACTCAACAAGCAGTAGTTTCTTAAAGTCTAGTTGCAATGTGGAATCTGAAACTGTATCAATGAACTTTTCATCCTTTGTACATTAAAATCCATTTGTTTATCTGGCACTTTAAATGAATCTGTTTATCCACACATTACTTTTTAACATTGTGCATGAATCACTTGGAATATATTGACTTACTGAGTTCTGCATATCATCTGAATTTTGAAGCATTCATATTTGTTAATATAACTACCAATCTCATTTAAAAAGACTTTAACCATTGCATAACTGTCAAGCCCACAGGTTTCCCAAAATTCTAATTTTACCTTGAGAGTTAAAATTTTTTTTAAAGATTTTATTTATTTATTTGACAGAGAGAGAAAGATCCCAAGTAGGCAGAGGCAGGCAGAGGGAGAGGGGGAGGCAGGCTCCCCGCTGAGCAGAAAGCCCAATGCGGGGCTCCATCCCAGGACCCTGAGATCATGACCCGAGTCAAAGGCAGAGGCCTAACCCACTGAGCCACCCAGGTGCCCAAGAGTTTAAATTTCATTATTGAACAAGTACTATCATTGCTGTCCTCCAAGTGATAGATTTACTTTATTCATTTTCAAAATGTCCCCCAAATGCTCACATCTGAATAACCATAGCTGTCGGTCATTCTTTCAGGTGGAAATGGTGTTCCACCAAAAAGCAGCTAGTTCAGCTTGTGACTCAGTCACACTAGGGCTTTTCCTTGAGACAACCATTGTACTTCTCTTTGTAGCAAAGGTGTTCTATGTGTACTTCCATTTCGTCACAAAATATTAAGAAGACACACTTAATGGTTGAGATTTAATAAAAGTAATCATTATTACTGCTTCATCAAGGTTGTTCTTGGGGACATTTTGTCTAGAAAGTATGAGGAATGCAATGATTAGTAGTCTGGTGCTCCTGTCTTGATTCATACTGAGGCACCAGCACTTTTTATCCCCCACTGCCTCATGAGTGCAAATGTCAACACAGTGAAAAAGGCAAATAAATTCTTTGTGTTATTATGAAAAGAGATACTCCCTTGTGGGCCTTCCAAAAGGTTCTAGGGGGGTCCCTAGGGGTTCGATGACCACATTTTGAGAATCATGACTTTTGTTTACCTCCTTAGAGTCACCTCCATCCCATCCAGAATCCTTTATGTCCAGACTCAGTAGATTGGGAACCTGTTCCCGCTCTGGTCTACCAGAAGGCCACAATCTGAATTCTCCTCTTCTGTCTCTTGCCTAGATGTTTGCTGTTTGAAAGGAAGTTCCTTTCAAATAAAAGGGGACTGTGTCTAGTCCCAGGAGCACGGGCACACTAAATGGGGCTAAACATCGTAAAGTCAACATTTATAAAGAGGTGCCTGTGTACAGCGTTGAGGGGATGGCTCATGCTCTGTTGGCCGAGCTCTCCCGAACCCCCACAGATCCTGGCCCAGTTCCCAGTCCGTCATAATGCCTGATCCCTGCTCTGTAAGTGTTGTTCTTCTTGCCCCTCTACATAATTGGCTGAGTGGTGTTGCTGACTCTGAGGTGCTCTTTGGAGGAGCGATGGGCTGCCAGAGGCATTATCCATGTATCCCAGACCCTCTTTTGCTTCACTCTGACCAGAGAACCTTTATGCTCACGTCTTTAGGCTGTGATTATGTTCACCACTCATATGTTGATATTTCTCCTGCCCAGAGCAGCGTTCAGTTGGGGATAAGAAGTGATGGTCAGGGGAGAGTGGCGCTGTAATAATATTGTGGGTTAAAGACCTATGCAAGCCTGGGGCATGCTAAGAAATGAAGTGATCCTTCAAACCCATACTCTTTTGTTGTGGTTTAAAAAAAAAACAATAACAACAAAAACAAACAGTCGTGTACCCAACCAATGGAAATTGACAAATGTTAATGTTTTGTCATGTTCATTGTAGATCTATTTAAATAAAAGAAATAAAACATTACAAACAAGATTTAAGTCCCCTAAGCCTATATCCTTTAACTATTCATTGCACATTTATTTTGCAGAATGGCAGTGAGAAAAGACAGAGGATAAGCATCCTCTCTTCCTCGCAGCAGTTCAGCTTTTGCCAAACTTGCCTGCCCCATTCAGCAAGTAAAAGACAACACCATTAATGGACAGATGTTCCTTAGAGTGGTGGGCGGTCAGCAGCTGACCTCCCCCCCCCACCTTCCCTAATCCCAGTATGCCAACTGCATGCAGTTCTCTTAGAGGAGTTCTGGATACTAGTTGCGTATCTAGTTAAATTTCATGGGGATTTTGATGATGCTTCTTATACACCGGCTGTCCACGCACTGCTCAGTTCTATCCATTCCTCCCTGCCTGGACAGAGTTATGTGAGCCCACATGGATAACTGGGTCAAGCACATTGGTAGCTCTCTGTGTCCTAGTCAGGAGTAAGAGAGAGCACAAACAACCCGGTCTTGCTCTTTTTTCTTCCCACATCTCCACAGCTACAGTAAATCAGATTGCCTGACATTTTTTTTTTTAGCTGCATCTGAATCTAATGCCCTCAGACTAGAAATTTCCGTTATATCACTCAGCGAGTGGCAAGAGCAATGGGCTTCTCTGATTAGTGAAGCAGAAGAGAAGAAATGAATCACAGCTGCTTTGTATTCTAGAGCATGGGTCTGGGATGAGTGAATGCAGGAGGTTGGCCAAAACACAACCCCAGTGACTCAATTCTTAAATGATTTAAAATGAACACAAGCCTGGAGACTTATGTTGAATAAATATCCCCATTTAATAAGCATTGGAGAGAGGGGTGAGGTGGCAGGGCTAATGAAATGACAGGGAGGATACCTGCTTCTGATAAGCTTTTGCTCTCAGTTTTCCTTTCTGTAAGATGGGGTCACTCATGATCAGTGACAGAGGGCTGTCATTGTGAGCTGTATATTTTAAAAATCCTCTTGAAAAATACAACAAATCAAAGACAATTTCACAGGGATAAGGTTGGGTTTTATGCCATAAAAGGAGAAAATAATAGACCTAGTCTTCCAGATCAGCCAAACATCCAACCAGGAAAGCAGAAATTATTCTGGCTCTTCTTAGAAAACTGGAAGGAATTTAAGGGCTCTTACAAGCTGAATGGAATAAAAGCTGGAGTGCTAAACTTTCCACCATTTGAGAATCAGAGCAGGACAGGACCCTAAGAATGCCTGGAAAGTAGAAGAAGGGGCGTAAAAGGAATTTGCATAAATTAACAATAAATAAGTTTGGGAGGAAACTTAAAGGCTACCTTATTTGATCCCCCTGACCAGATCCCCTGACCCCTTATTCCATCAGCTGATTGTCTTACCTTGGCTTGAAAGTTTCCAGTGTAGGTAATTACCACCTCTTGGGGTAGCCCATCTTAGTTTTGAGTATCATGCATTGTTATAGATTGTTTACCAAATCTCCCCCATGAAAGGTTACTACACGCACTGAGTCCCCTCATCTCCTAAGCCTTCCCCTCGGGTCATGTCCCAGTTGGTCCAGGTCCCTGCCAAGAGCCATTCAGAGCTGTGCACAGCACTCCAGCGGGAGCCTAACCATCAATGAGCACCGGATGGCCATCAGCAGACTTTTCCAGGCCCTCTTTAACCTCTCCGGACACCTCTCATCTGAGGGCTGTGGTAGTGGAGAGGTTCCGGGGGGAGAGGGGGGTGGCAGGGAACAAGGGGCTGATGCTATCTTGGTAGATAGGACAGGGCCCTGCCATTTGAGCTCCAAGCTTCACACCGATTGTCTCACTTGCTCTCTACTCAGGGGTTTTCTGTCTGTTCTTTGCGCCTGGGACAAGCATAGAGTTAAAAATTCTGGAGACACTGGTTGAAGGTTATATTCTACAGCTGAAATACTCCAGGGTAAAACCTGATAGAATCACAGAAGGTATGTTTTGTTTTGTTTTGTTTTTTTAAGATTTTATTTATTTATTTGACAGAGAGAGATCACAAGTAGGCTGAGAGGCAGGCAGAGAGGAGGAGGCAGGCTCCCCGCTGAGCAGGGAGCCTGATGTGGGCCTCTATCCCAGGACCCTGAGATCATGACCTGAGCTGAAGGCAGAGGCTTTAACCCACTGAGCCACCCAGGCGCTGAAGGTATGTCTTGGCTCTACACTGCATGATCTCCATAGTGTAGTGAGTAGTTCTCAAAGGGTGGTCTTTGGACCAGCAGCAGTAGCATCACATGGGAACCTGTCAGGAATGCGAATTATAGGACCTCATCCCAAGCCTATTGTATCAGAAGCTTCTGGATTGGGGCACAGCACTCTGTGTTTTAACAAGCCCTCTAGGCGATTCTGGTTTGAGAAGCTGGAGTGGATGCTGTTGGCGCTCCACCCACCCGCACCCATCTGTGGAGCCTGTGCAGTCCTTCCTAGTCGCTGTGAGCAGCCGAAGGCTCACGAAGGCTCCCTTCTCTGGAGAGCTTTCTTCGCCTGCCCTCATGTACTGGCTTTCCTCCCCTTCTCCTGAGAGCACACTTTCCATAAGTGATTTTCACAAGGATTCCCATCTCAGGCTGTGCCTCTCAGAACAATCACCCAAAGTTACATGAGGAATTGAAGGACTTACGCAGATACTTAAGAGTTTCACAGGGGTACCTGGAAAAGTTTAGATTATTTGGTAGAATGGGCTCTTTACTAGCTTTTGTATGGAGATATAGTCTGGGAGATGCCCCACTAAAGGCACCAGGAAGAACTCCAGAGACACAATGGTGACTTTGAATTTCTTTAGTGTGAGAGGATGGCTGACTTAGCTCTTAGCATTCTCACTGCATTTCAGCATCTTCATTAGTTTGTTCTCAGACCTCCAGTGAGGCCGGTGATGAAGGGCTTTTGGCTGATAAGCAGTATGAATCAAAAGGAGGTTAAGTGATGGCTGAAAGTCAGTTGCTGAATAAAATGGAGATTCTGTCTCCACCCGCTCACCCACTACTGCCAACAGCCCAGTTCTTCTTCTGATGATCTAGTGACACTCATTAGAAGCAAACCTTCACCTCCTCAACAGCTGCTTTCCTCGAACTGATAGGAAGAAAAATTAGCAAACTAGATGAAGTCTCCATAAAATCAGAGTCTAATATCCAACATTTAGCCTAAAGAACAACTAGATGCTTTCATCAACTATGGTTTGCTGTGTTTGCCTAGAACAAGGTATAAGATTTGCCAGTTATTTGTATTTGGGTCATGTTGCTTTAGTTACCGACATGGACTAGACCATGTCAAATCTCCAGATTTATGGTATTCGCACACTTCTGGGAGTGGCTGAATTGGGTCTCAGAGATGCTGCTTCATTGAGATTGGAAGATGGGGAAGGCTTGATCTTCAGCGGGTAAGGTAGCTGGTGTGATTTCTGTGGTCTTCCAGCACTCCTGCCATCACTAGGCCAGCTGGGGTGGATGAGATGCTGAATCTGTTGGTCATGTCTGATTTGGGGACATATTTAGCACCGTCCCCTTGTCGGGGGGGCTATGGCGACTTGCAGATGCAGAGCCTCTTGGCTATGGTGTGTGACCATGACCTTTTGTGCTTGGCTCGGTAAATGATTTCATTCAGCAAGTGCTTTTTATTGAATCCTGATTATGAACCAGCCAGGTGCTGGGATAGAGAAATGAAAGACACAGACAGTCCTTGATTTCATGGGTTCCGGGTGGGGAGGGGGGTAGAGATGCAGAGCAGCGATTACCTTCAGTTTGGTGAGTGCTAAGGAAGGAGGGGCACCCTGCCCGGTCTGGCTGGCAGCTGGGAGAGGGGGTGAAGTGATTCCTGGGCAGTCTTGAAAGCTAAGAAGAAAGGACCATAGAAGAGGAAGGTGGGGAGAGGGGGACAGGAAGTGGAGCGTCAGTCCTGGCAGAAGGGCCAGCATGGAGTGGGGAGACCTAAGTAGATCCTTGTGGCTGAAGTGCCAGGTGTGCACAGCAGGTGGGCTGTTGGGGAGGAAGGGCAGCAGCAGGACCGAATAGGGGAGGGAGGTAGGGGCCACAGCACCAAGGGCCTGGGACGCCATGGACAGCACTGCTGACTTTATCCTAAAGATGATGGGAAGCCATGTGGGTATTAATCAGTAAAGCGGGGAGATCAGATGGTTTGAGATGGTCTTTATGGCAGCAGTGTGGAGGGTGGAATGGAGAGGGACAGGCAGAGCAGACAGATTTATACTGAGACCCAGGGAAGTCACAATGAGAGCTTGAGTAAGGCGGTGTTTCTTGTTCTGTATCAGACAGAAGTCAATTTTAATCCCAGCCCCTCCTGATACTAGCTGTGTGACCTAAGGCAGGTCTCTCCGACTTACCTTACCTCTCCAAGTCTCACTTTCCCCATATGCCAGATGGCTTTATGAGGACGGACGTCACAGGGCTGTGAGGATTAAGTGTAAAGTGCTTGGTGCAGTGTCTAGAGCATCGTAATCACAAAAAAAAGGGGGGGGTATATCTGTTCTTGTCCTTAGGCTGCCATCCTGATCTGCACAGTCCCCCTAAAAGAAGGCACCGAAGCAAGGACTTGGGTGCAGGAAACTGATGTGGGCAGGGATCCCAGGAAACACAGGTGGCTGAGAAAAGTGAGGTGGGGAAAGAGGAGTGCCAACGAGGGGGGTGTCATTGGGTGGGCTGCTGCTGTGGGCAGCCGGGGCTCAGCGTCCCTTGGGGCTCTCGGGAACTGTGGAGAACACAACTCAAAAGTGTCCCTCCAAGAGATTGGAAAGCTGGGGGTTTTAGCCACCAAATTCAACCCTAAATTGGCTGATCTCACATCCCCTCCCCTTCCGGACAACTCTGGGCACAGGCTGAATAAGGTCGTGTGGCCCCACCACAGAAGCTGCTTCTATGGGAGTCCCAAGCCCTTAGGAAGCCCCAAGCAGCATAGACCGATGTTGGTGGTGCAAAACCTGAAGTGTTCCTCTGAAGCTCAGGTGACTCAGAGTGGGGACCTGGGCAGAGCCTCCTATCTGCCATAGTGGAGCGAAGGAACCCTGAAAAAGATATTTAGAAAATAGAATCAACAGATCTTGGTGAGTGGAGGAAAGTAATAGGGTGGAGTCTGAAAATAACGCATATTTTGGATTTGGTCTGTGAAGTGCAGTCCTATTCACTGAGTTTAAAACAGTGGCTGGGGGCTAGTTTGGGGGGTAATGGTGGCAGGGAAAGGGGGATGATTTTCATCTGGACACACCGAGTCTCAAGTGTCCATGATAGAGCCATGTGTCATAGTGGGGTGGCAAATGGAATTTCCCTAATTCACATTAAACTATGTGGGTTTCACTCTGACATGCTGAAATTTGTTTTACAAGTTTTGTGGGAGCAAATCCTGTACTCTGATAACGAGTGAAAACTTTCCCCCCCCAGGGAAAAGGGCACATTTAATCTGGTGGTTTAAGTGATGGCTTTTAAAACAGGCTGATGTCTCTTTCTACCTGCTGTTCACTTATTAGGTGACTTTGAACCTGTTGGTGAATTCCAATGCAGATTATTTTCCTCTGAAGAAAGGGAATAATAGATACTCTCTTGAGTTATTGCATAGCTGTTGAAAACGAGACAGCATTTTCAAAGCCCTTCTGAGTTGTTGCAAAGCACAGTGCCCCATCGAGCATTGTATTACTTTGCTTCGGTTTGCTTTTAAAACTTACAGCATTCCAATTATCCTGTTGTTACTGCATTCGATGCTAAAGTGAATATGCTTGTTTTCTAAAATGGAATTTTTAGATGATAAAACCTTATATGTGCCAAGTGAGATAAGCCAGATAGTTAGCTAATTATGGCATGGAACACATCCTGATTATATATATATTTTCTCTCCACGTGCATATATATTTGTATTGGAGATGTGCATCCTGTTTTCACTCTATTTCAGAATGCTTTTTTCAATAGACGTTGAAACCACTTACATTTTAATTTTCTGAAGTGGTTTCTTTGATGGATATTTTATTGTAGGAAGTGTAGGACATCCAAGTCAACGGGGCCAGATATAAAACTATGAAATAGGTAAAGTCTGGCTTTAGTTTTCTCTTTCAAGGTGAACTCCTTCTTCCCCAAGGGCTTTCCTTGGTCCCTGTGCTCACTGCCACGGTGCCCAAAGGTTGTGGCCCACCACTTCCAAAAGGGTGTTTGTGGTACCATCACAGATCGCTAAGGTTTGGGAACTAGACTGTGATGTTGACTTTAGCCACACTTGTTTGCAGAGTGTTGAGTATATGTGAAACTCTGGACTACACATTCGAAGTGGGAGAAGTGAGGAAAGCAAACCAGACATCCTTAATCTGTGTCATCTTTCTTAGTGGTGGGACCGCACTGATAGTTAGGGTCGAGACTGGCTTTCAAAGAAGCTAAGAAAAGAGGAAGATGGAATGTAGCAAGTATTACCACAGGATGGGCATTGTCCTAAGTACTCTGGTCATTTAATTTAATAGAGCAATATATTTTCTTAGAAATGTGCTTAAAAGTCAACACATCTAGAGAAAAGCATAAAGCCTCTTTCATCTAGCTCCCATTTTTCTGAGAGCTCCTGCTGTTGGTCCTTAGAAGACCTCCCACTTCCCCTTTCCCCTCTCCTTCTTCTCCCTCCCCCCCTTTTTTTTGTTTAAACAAACAATTTTAAGGACTGAATTGTATATCTGATTTTTTTTTAAGTTCTAAGCAAAAATAAGATCTTTTCGTTGTCATTCTTCTAAGGAGAAAATATGACAGTGAAGTTTTGACAACTGATTTTTTGGAATCATGAAATAGTTTGCACAGTACCAAAATAAAATAATGACAATGACATTTTTTTACTCTTGAAGGACAAAGGCAGGAAACACATTTAGAGATTGGATGCTTTTAGGCTGCAGCACAGGATTATTCCTTCTTCTGCTCTGCACTCGATGGGACTAGTTCAAGAATAAAGATGTAGATGTTAGAATGGGAGTCCTACCTAGAGGTCTCTCTGCTGGGGGCTGGTCTTCATGGCTCTGGAACTGTCTGGTAACGTAGCCACATCCAACATTTTCTTTTAGAACCTGAGGTCTGGGCAGTCCGAGCTCAGCTCAGTTGCCTGCAGACATGGCTGAACTTTGTGCAGGTCGTGGGTGGCAAAGCACTTGTGTGTGCCCACCCCGCTGTTCGGCTTGGAGCCACCACTGGTTTCAATTATGACTTCAACAGGCAGCTTTGAGGGCTCCTCTATTCATTACAGTGCCTCACACTCTATAATTAGTAATAAAGGGACACAGGCACTTCACAAATATAAAGGACTGAATAATAATCAGGCAGTAAAGGCACTGCATTGGGACTTTTCCACCTGTTTGTTTCTTTCAAGTAAAAAAAAAAAGAACCCTTCTTGCTGCTTCATTTTATTTTCTTGCCTTGGATAATCTGGGTTTGAACCTCATTCTGGTCACTGATTAGCTGTGTGACTTGGGGCATTTTATCTAACCTTGCTATGCCCCAGTTTCCTTATCTGTAAGTCTCACTGGGGTTGTTTGAGGATTAAATGAGATAATTCATGCAGAGTGCTTTGTAAGGAGCTTGGCTTGTATTAAAGCCTGCTCAGTGAATGTTTGCGCTCATTATTATCATTTTTATTTCAGGTGAAATGAATGCAGAGAGCATAAGACATAGGCATAGATCTTTTGAGTGTCTTTTTAAAAAGGTTCCATAACAAACATTAAGTACACACAAGCACACAAATAGATCAGTATAATTAACCCCCCACCTCCACATTGTACCCATGCGAGACAAGGATCAGTATTTTATCAGTCTTGTTTCATACAGCCCCATGTTTTCTTCTAGAGTATTTTAAAGCAAATCCCAAGTACCATGTCATTTCACCCATACATTTGAGTGTGTTTTTGCTATTAATATCCTAATACGCTAAGAGCTCCTTGAGACTATGTCTTCTTAACCTCAAACCACAGCTCAGAGGGGAGTTACTGCAGTTCGTAAAAATGCAACAGATGTTTAATTAGTGAATGAACAGCTCAAACAGCTTTCTCTACTTTTTGTAGATGCTCCGTAAATATCTGCTGAGTGAATAAATGAGGACAAGAATTTTATAGAGTGCCTGATGTAAATTGGAGATGCACATGATTTACAAAATAAAGTATTTTTAATACTCAGATGAGACTTTCCAATACTTGGAAGTTTAATATTGCTGTGAATATTAATAATGCCCAAATAATTAGCACTTGAAAGAAGGTTTAATTCTGGCACTCATATTATTTGTGAATGTTTAACTGTAGGCAACGTCATGAAAAGCAATTAGCAGATTCTTCAAACACATGACAGATCCTTTATTACTGTGCTTATAAGTGACACGGTTTGGTTTACAGAAAACCAAATGTAATTAAATAACATTGAACTTGAAATCTACCACAGACTCAAGATATACAAGGTATACTTGGCAAGGCAAAAATTCTCAAACACTAGGTTGTTTCGGGTGAAAGATAAATTTCCATTAAGTGATTCCCACTTTTTTTTTTGTCTTACAGACAGTTCCTTTGGCAATAACTTCCACTTTAGCTTTTATTATATAAAAATATAACAAAATTTCATTATATACAAACATTACATTACACAATGTACAGGTTAAAAACACTAAGAAAATGGCAAGCTGCAAGTGAAATTAAAGTCAATAGCATGATAAGAAAAATTAAATACGGCACACATTTCATAAAAATTACATTAACTACATTTTTGTTTGCAAATACCAAACAGTACCAATGTGATTGGAAAGAGCTTCCAACAGCTTCATTTTTAAGGCACATCTTGCATATTTAATATATACAACACTGAAACCAGTCAATAACTTAGGGGCTTCTGAGTGACCTGTATAAGTTGTGAACACATGCAGCATGGGGTTACACATTTTCATTGGCTTCCTTCTTTGGGGACAGGTACCTGCCAGGGGGGGACTGGTAGAGGGGTACCCCGATCTCCTGCAAATCTGGGAGCCTCCCTGGACGGGGAGGGGAGAGCAGGGTGACTGTCCTGTCGTAGTCTCTGTGGAGCACTTTCTCGTAGACGCTCTGCAGCCCCACTGTCTTGGGCAGCTGGGCCTGGTAGTAATTGTCCCTGCGGAGAGGGTCTCGAGGGAGGGACGTGCTCTTGCAGAAGGTAGACATCTGCGCTGGTGGGTGAGGTGGGGGATGCGTGTTGGGCCCTGCGCAGGAGGGGCTCCAGCAGCGGTCAGAGTGGCCCAGGATCTTACACTCAGCAGTGCACGCCCACAGTCCTAACATGAAAGAGAAGGAGAGAGCGTGAGGATTATTACCGAGATTGCACACAACTACGCCTCCCTCTTTGGAATGTCAGGCAGGGTCAGGGCAGCTGAAAAGAAAAGCAGGTGTGAGAGTGAACGCAGTGATTCAAGATTGGAAAGAAACACTGCTTCCTATAAAGCCACCTTCCTATGAAGTTGGCTCAGCTTCCTTTTTGGCTGGAAGCAAGTTAAGAAAAGGAGCAGAATTCCGCTCCCCTTCACCCCCGCCCCCGCCAGGTAGCTAGCATCACCCCTGCCTCCACCTAACAGGATGGGAGTGTTCTATTGGGGGTGGGGGTTGCCTCGACGTGACATTTTGAAATCGGCTGTCTGAGGAAGGCCAGCCTCCCCAACTCGAGGACCGAAAAAGGGGGAAGAGGGAGGGGGCTGGGAACGGATATTGACAAGAGGGCAGAAGGGTAGGGGGAGGAGGAACGCTGAACGCTGAGCCGGGCGGGCAGGAAATAAGAGACCTCACCGCTCTGCATGTGGTTGATGAGATCCTTTTTCAGAGCGTCCCCGCTAATGTCGGAATCGCTGTCGTTGAAATCACTGTCCCCTTTGCCGCTGTCTTTGCCGCTGAACTTCTCTGCTTCTCGGCCGGAGATGGTGTTGAAAGAGTGTCCTTTCCAGACCGCCACAGGGGGCGCCGGCTCCTTTCCGAAGCCGGGGGAGGCACCGTAGGGCTGCAGCAAGGAATGAGGGAAGCGGGGCGGGCGGGGGACAGGGGGTGAGACGGGGGTTGGACAAGAAACAAAAAACAAGTGCGACAAGTTAGGCCTCCAGACACACCCAGACCCCTCCAGTCCCTTCCCCCAGCCTGTCCGCGGAGCACGGAGGGGGGCGCCCAGCCGAAGGAAGGCCTCACCTCGGCGTGCGCGCCGCGGAGCCGCTGCTGCCCCTCGAAGTGACAGGAGCTTTCCCCGGTGGCGCTGCCGCCCTCCGAGCCCGGCACTTCGGCCGCGGCGACCGCGGGCGGGGGCGGGTCGGCCGCGGGGCTGCCAAAGGGCGCTTTGCCGCTGCCAGGGAAGGTGAGCACGTCGAACATGTTGGGCCTGGGCCCGGCTCCCCGGGCAGCCTCCTCGGGGGAGCCGGGAGCCGAGGCTCCGCCGCCCGCCGCCCCGGGCCGCTCTTCCCGGAGGGCCCCCCCTTTGCGCACCTCCTTCTTGCGGCGGTTGCAGGTGGTGGCGATGGCGATGATGGCGGCCAGCAGCAGCGTGCAGCTCCCGGCCAACACGATGATGACGATCAGCGGCGTGTCCCATTGCAGCGCCGGCCCCGACGCCGCGAGTCGAGAGCCGGGCGGGCGGGAACGCTCCGGGCTTCCCGCACTGGCGGGCGCCACCAGCCCGCGCCCGCCGCCTGCTGTCACCACGAAGCTGACGGTGGCAGTGGTGGAGAGCGGGGGGCGGCCGCCGTCGGATATGACCAGCAGTGCCCGGAACACGCTGCCCGGCGGCTCCTGCGAGAGGTCGCCTGTGAGCACGATCTCCCCCGTGCGGCGGCCGATGGCGAAAGCTTCTCGCGGCTCCTGCTGCAGCAGCTCGAACGCCAGCTCCCCGTTGGCACCATCGTCCGCGTCCCGGGCCTGCACGCGCGCCACGGCAGTGTCCCTTGCCGTGCGCCCGGGGACCGCCACTTCCAGGGTCCCGTTGGCCGGCGCCGGGTGCACCAGGACCGGTGCATGGTCATTCTGGTCCAGTACTCGCACTTGCACCAGGGCGCTGCTGGATAGCTGAGGGGAGCCACCGTCGCTCGCCTGGATGCGCACGTCGAGCTGGCGCAGCGTCTCATAGTCGAAGCTGCGCAGCGCGTAGATGGCCCCGGTGGCCGGGTCCACCGACACATAGGTGGACACCGAGCCCCCGGCACGGCCCACTTCTGCCTCCAGCAGCCGGTAGGTGACCTGGCCGTTGCGGCCCAGGTCGGGGTCCCGGGCGGCCACCGTGGCCAAGTAGGCGCCGGGCGGGTTGTTCTCACGCACCGACACCTCGTAGACCGGCCTTGTGAAGAGGGGCGCGTTGTCGTTCTCGTCACTCACGCGAACCGTGTAGGGCCGCACGGTGCGGAGCGGGGGCGCGCCGCGGTCCTCGGCCACCAGCGTCAGGTTGTACTCGGCGATGCGCTCTCGGTCCAGCGACGCCGCGGTCACCACCAGGTAGCTGCCCGCGTAGGCCGGCTGCAGCCGGAAGTGCTCGTGCCCGTAGAGGGCGCAGCGCACCTGCCCGTTGGCGCCCGAGTCTCTGTCCGAGGTGCTGACCAGCGCCACCAGGCTCTCGCGCGCCGCCCCCTCTGGCACCAGAGAGACGGCGCCGGCCTCTGGCGTCCCGGGCCCGGTCGGCGAGGTCGCGTCCGCACCCCCGAGAGCCGCGGCGGCGGCGGCGGCGGCGGCGAAGGGAGAAGCGGCAGGTGCGCCCGGGGCGGCCAGCGGGGTGATGGTGATGTCCGGAGCGTTGTCGTTGACGTCGCGGATGCGCACGATGACCTTGCAGGTGGAGGCCCGGGGCCCGGGGCCGCGGTCCTGGGCCCGCACGTCCAGCTCATAGGTGTCCTGGCGCTCGTAGTCCACCGGTCCTGCCAGGGTGAGGCGGCCCGAGCGCGGGTCCAGGCGGAAGAGGCGGCGCGCCTCGGGCGGGGTGCGGGCACCGAAGGCGAACACCACGTCGCCGTTGGGGCCCTCGTCGGGGTCGGCTGCGTCCAGGTCGAGCAGCAGCGAGCCCACGGGAGCGTCCTCCGCCAGCTCCACTTCGGCCACGGCGCCCTGCGGGAAGGCCGGGCTGTGGTCGTTGGCGTCCAGCACTCGCACGCTGAGGGCGGCCGTGGCGGAGCGCGGCGGGCGGCCGCCGTCCTGGGCCACCAGCTCCAGGCTGTAGGCGGCCTGGCTCTCGCGGTCCAGCTCCTGTAGCAGCACCAGGTCCGCACACTGGGCGCCGTCCGCGCGCGTCTGCAGTTCCACGCGGAAGGGGCTGTGAGGCTCCGCCAGGCGCACGCTCTGCAGCCCGTTGGCCCCCACGTCCTCGTCCACAGGCACCTCCAAGGGGATGCGCGTGCCCACGGCCGCGCCCTCGGACACTTCCACGGGGATCTGGGCCCGGGGGAAGCGCGGCGCGTGGTCGTTGATGTCCCTCACCTCCACTTCCACGTGCACCAGCCGGAACTGCTCCTGCGAGAAGCTGACCACGTCGAAGGCCAGCACGCACTGTGGCGCCTGGCCGCACAGCCGCTCTCGGTCCAGGCCCGCGTCCCCGACGGTCAGCTGCCCGTCGCCCTCGCGCACCCGGAGAAGCGAGCTGTTGAACTGCTTCATCAGGCGGAAGCTTGTGTCTCCGGATACTTTCATATGCAGGTCCTCAGCCAGGGTCCCAATGACCGTCCCAGGGGCATCCTCCTCGAAGGTGCTGTATCGCACTGTCTTGCTCTGGGCCACTGAGACCACCCAACAGAGGGTGAAGAGCTGTAAAGGGAAAAGGCAGGGGCTGCCCCCGCGCCTCACTGGACTCATGCCGCCAGCCCCAAGTCGTATTTCCCAGAGGCTGAGCAATTCCTTCCTGGTTTGCAGGTCTGGGTGCGAGTCGCAGGCTCCTAGGAGGAGGCTCTTCGCGAGCCCTGTGCGGAAGGTCTGCGGGCTATGGCTCGAGGCTCCGGCGGTTTCTGAGGACGCGCCGACCTACCCCACACTATACTCCTCTCCCTTCTTTCTCCGCGTTGGAGCTGCGCCGCCGCGCGCCGCCTCCGCTTTTATAGCAGCCGATATGCAAATTACCAGATCCGGGCAGCCAATGGCAGCTTCGCCCTCTCGCCGCTCCTACGCCAGCCTCTGACAATCCCTTTAATGTGGAAAGGCTTAGAGGGGAAAACAAGAAAGGAAAATTAGGGAATCTTTTCTTTGTTTCTTTAACTCCTTTCGCCTTTTTTCCTTTCCTGTCAGCGCCGTGAATACAGAGGAGTTGGCACAGGTCGCCGGGAGTAAAAGGAGTGGATGGTTTTGTTAATTGTGCCTGTCCGGGGTTCGCCGCCTGTATTAACACCAAACCTGCGAGATTTCGCCTCAGTGGCTTGGCTTCTTTCCACTCACTTTCGACGTTTTGCGTCTTGGAGATTCTCAAATCTCGTTTTTTTTTTCTTCACCGACTTGTTCAGGCTAGTAAAGTTTTGCTAGTTTTCTCTCATAGCTTCTTAAGGCGTTCAGAAATAGCGTCTCGATATAGGAGCCTCAAGAATGAGGGAACATTGATTTTATTCAAATTTGTGTACGCAATTGTGTTTTGCTCGTGTGAGTCTCGGCGATCAGGGCTGCCACTTCCCGTTCAGGAAAGCGCTCTGCGATGTGTTAGTATGCATGTCACTGTCCAAATGGCTTTCTTAAGCCCTGGGCGCTAGCAGGCCAGGGGGAAAAAAAGTTCCAAATAGGATTTAGAGTAAGCTTGAGGAGATTTGGAAAGGTTTCAAAGATCAGACTGTATCAAAGGCTTATGAAGCCCTCGTTAGCAGTGGAAATAGAATGGCGTGGCAGGCGATCCCATTGGAGGCCCCAATGTCTGTATTATTTCACCGTGACAAGCTAAGGGGAGAGAAAGTTGAACAGTTTCCACAGCGGAGTTGGGCTAACTTGAATATAATGAGCAAACGCCACATGTATCCATTATGTTCCTCTATTCATCCCCAATCACTGCCATAACTCTCCGGCTAAACGGTGATGGGCGCTGAATTCCACACAATACCCGGCTCGTATTAAAGTGCATTTAGAGAACTTTCCCTCCTGATGCCTTGTTCCGCCTATTTAGAGGATTTTCTTTCTGTTCCAACAGGGCTGCTCCGAGAAGCAACACTCATCCCGTTCCAGAAGAACAAAATCACAGCATGACGTTGAAACCTGGCACGAACCTGGGGGAACTTAACCATCTGCCTACAAACGTGTGGAGCTTCGGTATTGCCGAACTCTGGGCTGGGCGGATCCCTGGGCTGGCCAGGCTTGGCGCGGCCCCCCACAGGTAATCCCCCCCGCCCCCCACACACATCCAGAATCTGTGAAGACCAGGGAGTTGGAGCTCCAAGCGGGAGCAAGACGAATTTTTATTGAAGAGCTTTATTAAGCAGGTTATGCAAATACACACGAAGGAGGAGAGGGACAAACAAAAGCCATGCACTGGAAGAATTTTTTTTTT